>VZSE01013631.1:1163660-1551207 GCA_013398275.1 Promerops cafer
TATATTATATTATATTATATTATATATTATTTTATTAGTGTAATTTAATGATCATCTAGGACAGGAGAAAGGCTCGTAGGGTTAAAGAGTGTCATGGTTTACTTCCTGAGCATTGCACATACCACACTATCCGATGCAGACCAAAATCAGAGCTGAGAGTATCTGAGAACAAAAAGGAAATCAGGCAAGGGGGACAGGAACAGCTTCCTTCCTTAACCTCAACCCTCTTCCTAACACCAGCAGCTTCCTTTTTTGTCCAAGAGGGACAGAAGGCAGTGGATTAAGAAGAAATGTGACTTTTCATTGTAGACTGACCCATGTCAAGACCCTGGGTAATGTTATTTTACATAATTTCTTATAAACCCTTAGTTACCTGTGGTAACTAGGTTTAAGACTATTTTTGCTATCAGCCTACTTCTCAATGCAAAAATAAATTGCAAGCCTTCACTCCACCCCCATAAATATTTTCCGCAACAAGGTGTTTGTTTCTGAAAGTCCCAGATAATGACTCATAATGAATTTTTTAAAAAGGAGAAGCAATGTATTTTTTAATGTATTAACTACTCTCTCACAGCCAGATGTTCCCCTTCATTACACAGCATGAAGAGGTGAAAAGGAGCAGAAAAACTGCAGTAAGAAAGACAACAATCTCCCAAAAGCCAATCCAACAAACAACCAAGGATCAAGAGAAACAGGTCAGGTGTCAATTTTACATCTAACTTTGGAATTACCTACATGTGCAGAGTGCATGGAGCTAAGGGTCTTTGTTGGAGTTCCAGGTCTCTTGGAAGTGAAATAGTGGATCAAATGCATGAAGCATGTGTATTACTGAGAAAGGTCTCAAATAAATCAAATTCAACTATTTTTGGGAAGTTATTGGGTCAAGATCATTCAGAAAATCTAGTGGAGGGAAATGGGTGCAAATCAAGACGTTAGAACATGTCTCTTACTCTATAGTTTTGTTTCCTTGCTGAGTTCACTCAGTTCAAAAGTTGTTTATGAAGTATTTAACAGATGGATGCACTCTTTCCAAAATGCAAACTACTTAGCCAGATGGCTTCACATCTGGATTTATCTCAGCACAAAACAGAGAAGAGTAGTTGCATTTTTAAGTATCTGCTCTCTTTAGCAGACCTAAAATTGGTGATCACCAAAGACATTTATATCAGTATAATTTGCAAATAGTATTTATTTCTCTACTTCTGACAGTTCTGAATGTTTCTGATGGAAACATTTCAAATTGTTTGGGTGTCTGATTTGCTTTATCACAATTGCGATGGAAACTTACTGCCTGATTGCTTAGGCTGGTATTAGGAAACCCAAACCCAGTTAAAAACAGATGAATAGATGTTTAATGTGAAAATGAGGAAACACAAGTTCTCACATAAACTGGTGAAGCGCTGAAGCCTCTCAAACTAAAAGGAAGATTGAAGATTTTAAGAAGAGAGGATTCCCAAAATGCCTTCTGTGAGCCTTCCTTAACTTCATCACTGTTGATAACCAACAGAATTAATTTCATTTTGTAGGGAAAAAAACTCAAATTGATTCCCCAGGCTAACTGTGCAGCACTGCTCTGCAAGCTTTGCATCAGCAGGTTTACAGCTTGTTTACATAGGCTATATTCTTTTTATATTTTTTGGCACAAAACTGCCTTTTATCCACACACAAATTATCTTTTTGTTTCCTTTTTGCTTTATCTTGTAAATTATTCTATTGGTTTTTAATCTTTCTTGGAAGCAGAATGACTTTATCTTGGAATGCATTGTACTGTCATAATGTTAATGTAGACCAATCCATTAGCTGTCTTCAGAAAGTTTCCATCCTGCAAGGAACATAAAATGCATGGTGTTAGGTCTGGATCAGGCAGTCCATTGCTACTGTTTCATGGCTAGAGATGGTCTGAGATAACTTCTCTGAGCCCAGAACACTTGCTGAAAAGGACTTGGTTTCCACTACTATGCCTCTGGGTTTCAAGGCTGCTTGGGAAGCCAGTGCCCATGCCTCTGCCTGAGGACCAGACATTCCACTGCACTGGTCATCTGGGCCCCTCACCTTCAGCTCAGAGGCAGCTCAGCTGCTGTGCCAGTGCGCTTGGCTGCTTCAGGAGAGCGGGACAGGAGTGCCCTCCCTGCAGTCTGATTGCCTGATCATACAACCTCTTGTGCTGATGGCTCCTAAAGTACAGATCATAGACTGTAAATAGACTTGAAATCCTGAAACTACCACCACAGCTTTGCTTTCAGTGTTGTGGTAGTAGTTGTGGTAGCTGGAAGTGATGCGGATCTGGCAAGCTCAATTTGTCTGTGCTGGGAAAGGTGGGAGTCTCAATGTCTGTGGTGCCTCCACCTGCTCAGCCTCCTTTTACTGGTAGAAGAGAGGACATACATGCTGATAAAATGATGCTACTGATTAGTCCTGACCAGAGCTTCAGAAGTATCCTCACTGAATTACAGCAAAACCACATACACCAATGTTGAATCAGCCCAAGGCGCCTGCCTTGGGTTTTTGCACGAAGTCAGTTAAACATGCATACTGTGCTCTGTAAAGGTAGGGCCATGTCCCAGGCAGGGCCATATTCCAGGTTGCAGAAGAATCCCGAGTGCTGTTCTGCTACTGGAGAGTGAGTCGTACATAGCCATGCCAGGCAGTCGTCAATCTGCTGCTTTTCTCCTCGCACGTATTGAGCTGCTGGGCTGTGCTGCGCTGTGACATTAGCCCCTGTAGCAGGGAGGAGGCAGCTGTAGGAGCAGCAGAGTGCAAAGAGAAAGCTTTCTGCAGCCTGGAGGGTTTGCCTCCCTCCCCCATCTTCAAGGTTTTTACATCTGCTCCCTTAGTCACCAAAGAGAGAAAGATATACCAACCCACAACAAACCCACAGAGGCAGAGCTGTGAAGCTCTCACCAGGAAACTGACTTACGCTAAACCTCTCCACTCTTTCTCGTCACACTGCATCTGGGTCTGCTATGGCTGCTGCCTGCAGATGAACTAGACCCAGTTGCCAGGACTACTTTGGCCTGTATGTGCAGACGTCTCTTAAGGTTACCTTTAGAGCTTTTGGATTTTTTGTCTTCTCAATTATATAATTGCTCTAATCAGCTAAAAAAGAAGTCTATCTGAAAAAGCCAGGAACACAGAACACCACTCTTCTTTTTATTCTTCCCTTGTCTTATCTAGGATAGTTGACTTCTGTAACGTTTATTTTCAACAGCCTCTTTCAGCTTCCTGCCTCTGGTGAGTTCGTTGCATTTTCTTTTTTTTTTTTTCTAGGAGTCTTAATGTGAATTGATATTCTGAATCAAATTCAATATATTTTGTTTTACTTTTGTTAATTACTTTTATTAATAAGTTTGTGAAATTGGTTCACAATTCAGTGAACTCATCAGTTTTACTTTTCTGTTAAATACCATCTGTTAAATGCTCCCTGTTGAGATATACAATTACACACTGGCCTAGATCTTGCATTTTCTGGATTTTCATTTGTTCCAGAGTTTTTTTTCACCTCAGCATAAAAAACCTTATATAAAGTAGAAAAAGGGGTGTGATGGGCTGTACCATGCCAGTTTCTTCCATGTTAACTGATATAAGAAAAAAGAAAAAATGGGAGTTACTCTCAAGATGGTGGATCTGATTCTGATGTTCTTTTCTGTTGTATGAACTATGAACTCAGGAATGAGAGACATGTATAAATCTTCAACATTTCAAATGATGGTCTTCTTCCCCGTTTGTGAAGTACATCATGCTTATGAGAAAACTGTTCTGCTTCATCTTAAGTTCCCAAACAAATTTAGGTGAATATTTTATTGTGAGAATTTGAGAAACACATTCTTAGGACGGGAGTGAGATTCAAAGTATTTTTATTTTGACAACGTATCTATGGCTGGCTCTGGCTCTGGCTCTAGTGGCTGCCTGGCCCTGCTGGGTCTAACAAATGCCTGTGCCACCTTCTGAGATGGAAGATTTCCATCTAAATGGCCACGTCTGTAACTCTGTGTTCAGGTCACTCCCATGGCTTCTTCTCTGCTTTCTGAGCCAACTGTGGCATGCTTATGGTGTGGAGTCCCCTTACAGAGCAGTATGTGTGTATGTGCATGTATGCACATCTCTGCCCACCCATTTCCAGATTCTCCTCACGAAACCTGCATCTTATGATGCTCTAGTGGCAATGGAATGGTCACATTGCCAATGAGATGCAGTTAATCTGAAAGGTGAATGAGGATAGAGCACACTGAGGCTGGAACCATCTCTCTGACACAAGTCCCCGTAAAAAATCTGAATGTGGATTTAAGATTTTCTAACTTCTCCTTTCAGCTGTCTTTCCACCTTTGGATGGGGCAGGAGTTGAACTGTGGCATCTGGCAGAGGCCAGCTTTAACATGAGATTTATCCTGAATAAAATACTTGCAGAAGAAAAAGGTAGGGCAAATGAGTTAAGTTAGTCATTAACAGGCACATATGTCAGCAAATTTTGGTGTCTGTTGCTGTTGGAATAAGGTGGGATTGTGCTTTATATTGTGCTGCTTCATATTCCACATTTTCAACCCCACCATTTAGGTCAGCGTGTGGTGTGTTTACGGTTTTCCAGTAGGAAGGACCATATGTGTATACTTACTTGACTTTAGAATGGGGTTTGATGTAGTTTTTCTGAGACTGGTCTGAAGATCTGTCATACAAATGAAGTCAAATCTAGCAGAGAAAGTGGGTACAGGCTTCATGTGAATACCATGTTTGAGATTTGGGCAGTAACTTCAGGGTCGAAAAGCCACATGTGCTCTTGCTTCCTGCTAAGTTTAGAGGGTAGGTCTTAGTGAGGCATAATACCAAGTTTTACATTCCCTAGGTTAGGTGCTGCAAACCAGGAAAATGTGTAGGTTTGTAGTTATAGAAAATCAGTGTTTTTATAAGTTATCTGTACTTACTAAGTTCCAGAGCGAAGAATTAAATTTAAAAATGGGTTTGATTTTCATGTATAGCAAGACACAAATTCATACACCATCAGCAGGGCAACATGGCTGTAAATTACTGTAATTTAATCCCATTTAAAGGTAATTTTACTGTGCCAAAGCAGTGTGAAATCATCTCGTAGTAGAAGAGCATCAGGCCTCAAAATGGAGAGACTGATGCTAAAGTCACATTGCTGGTTACAACTGCTAGTGCCAGTGATGTTAGGGAAGTAATCTCTTGTACAGTGAGGGGCAAGCCATATAAATCCTCAAAGATGTGAGGGAATGATCTGCAGCATACCCAGAGCACACAGGAAATGAGCAG
Organism: Promerops cafer; assembly: GCA_013398275.1. NCBI lineage: Eukaryota > Metazoa > Chordata > Aves > Passeriformes > Nectariniidae > Promerops > Promerops cafer. The sequence continues at coordinate 1,168,926 of VZSE01013631.1, forward strand.
CCAGTGTGGTGGTGGTCTCACAAGCTGTGTCTGTTTGTAGAGTCGTGGGTCTGTACCAGCGGAAGCTCCTGAGGAGCTTTTCTCGGTGATGCTTTCTGATAACCAGTCAGGAGGACAACCAGGCAGGGAGATGAAATTCTGCTGTTTCTCCTCTTGCTTTTGCTGTGCAGCTCTAGATGTATAGGAGCAGGTGTGTTAGGAACTTTAATGTAAAAGATTTTCTGTGAAAATTACCTCTTAACCCCTCATTTTCTTTGTGAAATTTTGATGCTGTGATTCTATAGTTTTCCCCAAGAGTCAGTAGAATGTTACTGAACGCACCGCTCAAGTGATTAATTTGATTGACTTTGACTATAAAATGAAAAATTGCAGATTTTTCTATAGTGCTTTTGATTATTGTTTGAAAAGAGATGAAATGAGTAACTGTAAAACTTGCCTTTTTCAAAGTCTTAGTGTAACATTTCAGACATCATACCACACAGCTTAACATCATTCCCAAATTAGGTTCTCATGGTTTTGGCTAGTGGTGTATAGTTTTATTATATCTGCAGTTTTCAAATGTTTCCATGCTATGACGCAACTTACAGCTGAAAAATATTTTGAGATAACCCCAGCATAATAATTAAGAAAGGACGTTGGCTGCAGCTGTCTCAAGCCCACTATTAAAGCATTATGGACTTAAAATACCGGACAGGATCACATAAACACAACAAAGGAATGTAACAACAAAATTTGTGGGCTGTAGCCTACCATTAGCTCTTCTCCACAAAACCAAGTAGTGTTTCATATTTGCTTAGCAAGATTTAGTTGTCCTTCAATTTTTATGTCAGTGAAGAATTGGAAAACCTTTCCAATCCACCAGAAGGATCAGTGTACAGTGGAAGGGGAGCCTTTTGGAGCCTGTGAAACCTCTGTAATGCAGCAGTGAGTGTGAGTACTGGAAGTCATGGCTGCAAACCTTGGTGTATCAGGTCTAATATGAGCAGCTGGCAAAGTGGCAGGGAGCAATAGTCCCAGCAGTCACAGTCTGTCACTGCTGACAGGGTGGCTGGAGGATAGGGGGGAGCATGGTCTGAGCACTTAGTGCGCGCACGCATTCCTCGCAGAGCGGGTACGGGAGTGGTTTGTGCCCAGCCTGGCTTGTGGCCGTGCCCTGTGTTTATCGCAGACCCTTTACCGCTCCCCCCCGCAGTTCCCTGCTGCTGCGTCTGTGCTGTGTTGCTTTTGCACGAGCAATTGCATTTGCTCTTTGGTTACAGAAGCCAAGGAGAAGTGTAAATTGCTAAGGGATGAGGGTGGGGCTGAACTTGGCATGCTTCTCTTTACCTGACAAAATGTATGAACCTGCTGGAAACCACACGAGGATTCTGCTGTGGTTTGGGGATTTCTCTATGGGGAGCCATGGTGACCTGTCACGTAGGAAAGACCCAGCATGTGCTGGAAAAGGAGCAAACACCTCTCCTGGCAGAAGCTGGCACAGTGGGCTGTTGTTACATACTGTGCGTGATGCCGCTTCTCACACACAAGTGTGAGCGTGGAGTACCAGTAACTGACATTTGTCAGCTTGAGGTTGTTGTACCATCTGGTGATACCACTTCTCCTCATGAGTGACAGTGTGTTGCTTTTGAAGGTTAGACTGATTTATGTCAAAATATATATATAACTGGCTCTCCTGATATAAAAGCGTGAGACCAAGACCCCTGTGTAGCTAGGGGTCTCTTTTGGTTGTTTCCTGTGCCATGGTCATTGAAAGAATATGAAACCTCTCAAACTTGCAAGAAAACTGTTCTTCCCTTTCAATGATAGGCATACCAGTGGACACACAGTCTTCAGCTTGCCTCTTTTTTCCCATCAAATGTCTGTGCTTAAAAACTGGTAAAGACTAACTTCAAACTTACTGAGCTACTGATATACTCAAATACCTATTAATTAATCTATCAATTATCTATCTACTTATCTGTGAGCTTTTGTTTTTCTCACTATAAAAATCTATTATGAAACAGCTGTCATAAAAGTTCTTCATGTAATTTCTTTATTTTCCATCAATTTAAATGTGAGTTTTTAAATTCCCATCTCTTTCAGTGGAGTTTTAATTCTGGATGAAAAGCTGTTGGGTAAAGTATCTCTGAGTTTGAATCAAGTCCATCAGGATTCAAAAATAAAGCATGGGAAATGTTCTCATAATGTTCAAACATCTCTCTCCTAAAATATCTCTCTTTTCATATGTGTGATCATTTTAATTCAAAATATGTAAAAGTGAAGAAAATCAAGGAAAACTTTCTATGCTTCCCACTGAAGAACTCTGCATTAAGATTTACCGTAGCATGGGGATTTGCATGATCTTTAAACTGACTGAAAGCCAAGTAGATGTCAGCTATAAATATATGAAATGGCTTCCCAAAATACTCAGCTGAAGAATGAGTGGGAAGGATTTATGTATTACATTTGGTTGTAGAGTCTTTTCTCCTCTTAACCTATTCCATATGACCCGCTGCTGTCTGCAGTATCATGTGTTTTATATAAAGGTGGCGAGAGATCAAGGTTGTAATGGAATTAGAGAAAAGTAAAGGAAAACAGGCACTAAAATATATATTCTGCTTTGGCATATGGTTGGTGTAAGATATAAATCAATATAAAATCTGAACTACCAGGTATAACTTGTGCTAATTCCAGAAAAAAAAAAAAAAAACTATAAGAAAGCATGTTCTTTTGAAATTCCGCTTTAGTCATAACTGTGCATGGAACGTAGGCGGTTTGATGAAGGCAAGTATGCATGCCCATTTATTTTATCTAATTTTATCTGCTTCAATTAAAGAATTCTAGAGAGGCTGCATGGTAAGAAAAAAAAATTCCTGCTTGTATATTAGATATATATTATCTCTTATTTTATCCGTGTGCTGGATATAGTGTGTGAATATGAAGTCATGGCATAGATTGTGGAAGACAACTCCTTTTTTAAAATTTATTTAAAAAATCATAAAGTTAAGAATCCTAAATCAACAAATGCAGGACAAGTTATGATAATTGTATGTTTTATATCACACGTGCTACTTGAAGAGTAATTGAAATTATTTCTAAGCAAGCTCTTCAAATTTTTATCATTTTTATGTACATGTGTGCACACAAAGTTTAAGAATTGTATTAAAGATGGCAGTTTTCCACTGTGAAGTCTAGACTAAGATTTTAAACACTGATATATACAGAGACTAGTTTTTGTTGCTGGCAATCCTAAGGGGAAAAAGCTAAAATTATCAGGGAGTTTGTTTTATAAAATAAATACCCAACCAAGTTATTGTTGTTTCCTTTGCCAGATTTGCTCATTAATATCAGAAGTTTAATATTCATCACAGCAGAATTAATGGTGACATCCAGTAAATGAGTTCTTCCTAAATAAAACCCAAATCATTATGTTTTAGCAAGAGGTTGTAATTGTGAATTGTTTGATCTACTGCAGTATTATTACAGCTCAAAACACCTGTACATCTGACACTTTATTCTTATCACAAAATATACAAAAATAATCTTCCATGGAACACTGGCTATTTCTGTTCTAACTAACATTTTCCTCCTCTGCCTTTACCTCCCACTGAAATCAAACCTGTGCAAATACATAACTTAATGAACATGGAGAACCTCCTTCTTCTCCCACTGATATTAGGGGTCTGATATTAGAAGATCTAGACTTGAGAATCTCCTTCTTTTGTGATAGGCATTTTATAAAATCAGAGCAAAGTTAAACCTGAAGACACTTCTGAAAGTAAAGGTGGAGATCTTGCAAGGGATCCATTGAGGAAAATGGAGAAATGGTAGGGCAATTTTTTAAAGACCTTTTAACATTGAGGAGCATGTTATATCACCTGTATCATTCATGTATTAGCTTTTAGCTATCCTGTTTCTGTTGATTACTTCGTAGCATTTAAGGGAGCCAGTCAAGAATATCAAGTAGTGTGCAAAGAAGGGAGAGGAGTGCAGTCTTACCACGGCTTAGAGCCAAGACCCACAGAAGTCAGCCTTCTCCACTGCAGTGGGCTTGGCACAGGCTCTGAAAGAGGAGAAGCCCTTTTGCCTGCAAATGCAAGTGTGTATATGCACATACCAGTTTGTTCTAACAATTTATCGTGTTACACATCTGCAGGATTTAATATAACTCCATGCATCTCCTTAACAAGTCATTGTAACGTATTGTAAAGATGTGTCTAATAAATGTAATGGCTACATATGCAGCAGAAATGTAATAGTTTACAATGAGTGACTATGTAATTTTATATGTAAAACTCTATCAATTAGATACCTAGGTTATTGCAATCCCCATTTAGCACAGCAGTAATCTCTGTTCATGTGCATACAAATACATATGTACCTGTATGTAGACCATGGTCATTTCAATAATGCATCCATTTGATGCAAAATACGTATGTAGATTTTCAAATGTTGGTAAGGTATCTTGCCCACAATAGGTTGTTTCCTACAGCAATCTGTGGCAATGTCTTTTGCAATGAATTAATATCAATGTGTCCATATATATGTGTGTATATGTATGTGGACATACACACATGCATGTACATATGGATGTGATTTTTTTTGTACATGGATGTATTGATGCATTACTGAAATAGTTAATTTTAAATATTCACTGATTTATTTTCAATGTTTTTGGTGTATCGATATATGTGCATAAACACTTCTATGCATCCAGTCTAGCAAATAATACATAATTCTCTGAGAAATTACAAATTACTGTTTAAAACTAAGAAGTGTTAGTTGTGTATGAAAGAGAAATGGATACTTTGTTATGATTTTGCCCCTGTCTGCAGATGGTAAAAAAACCAGAACAAGCAGAAACAGGGGTAAGATTAGGCTCATTGGAAAGAAAACACAATAATTTTTTAAGGTTGTAAATAAAAGAGTACTTCAACAGCCAAAGAGTATTTCAACAGCCAAAAAAATTTGGGGAGATTTTGAAGAGTTATTAAAAAAATCCTACAAAAAAACGTTGTAAATGCCTTTTTGATTTGTCTCAAACATCAAGAAATTGAACTGTGTTAAAAGAGGATGTGGCATGAAAAATTTGAAGTGGTTTGAGGCCCAAAGTTGCAAACATTTCCACATGTCAAAAATTCTACACACACAGTAGCCTGATTAAAGTCAATTACTTAAATATAATGTATTTTATATTATCAAGGCTTCAGTTTGGCTACAATGTAGTTAGACTTGCTGAAAATTTGCTTTTGACCTGTGAGTCCTTCAGGTAGAAAAACTATTCATAGATACATGTGATAGCACTGGAGTCAACACACAGCACTTTATCCATGTTCATCTGCAAGTGTATCTGTATCCCCATCTGGACCCAGAAGCAGTTCTGTGTCAGTGGTGAATATATATATGTATATGTGTGTGTACAGAAACAGCGACTATGAGGGAAAGCAGATGGACAGATGGTTGATGAACTTCTGTGCTTGAACGTACACATGTGACATTTGCACACCAGCTGCTCTATGTACAGCTGTATCTGTAGTGAAATTCAAAAATTTCTTTTCTGTTTAAGCACAGAGGAGAAAAATCAGCACAGAGAAGGGTGGGAAAGAGAGGTAACATATCCAGTATCCTGCAGAAGGAGAACGCTAGGCATACCTAACTTCAGGCATGACATGCTGCTCCATTTCTGGTGACTTTGAGGGTATTGGATCAGACTGAGAATGGTTTATGAGCTGGTCCTCTCTGAAGGGATTACTTTCCTACACTTGATTTACCCCAATTTTAATTTGGAGACATTATCTATACTGAAAATGGATCCCTTTCAAAAATGACCCATAATACCATAAATGCCACATAATTCGTAATTTATCACGTCGTGCCATAAACATGATCAAAAATTACTTCAGACTAATGGCTTGAATCTTTAAGTGGGTACTTAGCATTGCCAGATCTCATTGAGTTCTATTTAAAGATTTAGGATCTTGAATCATTACATGAGAGTCTTGCAGGCTTTTTGTTAATTTTTGGAATGGTTCTAATAGTCTGTGCTCATGTGTAATTTGTAGATTGCTGAATCAAGGTGTGATTAACCACAGAAAGAGGGTTCTTTAAGATAAAATAAATATTTCTTTTGTCAAATTCTATAATTAGAATGAGAGTTAAATAATTTTTCTCAGCAACTATAGTAAATTGAATAGGTTTTTAGATGTGTCATTGTCCATTGCTTATATATGTTATTGTAGGTACTATTACTAAAGAAATTAAATTGAATATTTTAAAGTATAAGATAGCTCATTAAGCAGTTTTATATGTATGCACAATGTGTAAGCATGTGTGTAAATAGGGCTATTTTGTTACATGAAAAGCTTTCATCCCTTTACTAGGATTTCACATCTCATTTAATCTTGTAAATAACATTGGTCTGTGTTCGTTGTTGTTTTATATCAAGATTTCACATTCTCACTATGACGGAATTTCCTTTAAATCTGATAACTTGAGTTCCCTTGCTAACAATACAGTTGACAAGATTACTGAATATTTGATCATAATTCTTTCTCTTCATTTGCAGTGGTTAAAACTGCCAGAGAAATACACGGAGGTATTTTCAGGTGTTGTCTTGATCCAGAAGTGATTTTTTGCAAAGGCTTCTAAGAAAGTGGTTCTCTATTTTCTTGAAATTTCATAAATTAGCAATTAAACCCAAAATTTAGTTTTGTATTTTTTTTCAAAACAAAACACTGAAATTTGAAAACAGGAACAGGAATTTAGTTTTGTGAATAAGAGAGTTCAAGAAAAATTTCCAAGTTTTTATGTCTGCAATTTTTTTTTTTTTTTTTAAATTCTGGAAGGAGATTGTTTTTGAGATGACAAGACATCCTGGCTTTGAAGATAGGGGGTCATTGCATGTTGCTTAGAAAGGCATTGAAGAAATGATTGTACTTAAGGATAAAATATCTGTATAAAAGCTCTCATCCAAGCTTCTAAGCATCCTTTCAATTCTTTGAAATATAAAAGCACCTTGAAAGATAATCTGGCAATTAATCTGTCAGTATTATAAATAATAGTTGTGACAACTAGATTATTCTGCCAATGAGTAACCTGCCATCTTGCTCTTGGGCAAGAATAGTGATGGCCCTTGTGGTAGCCAGCTTAGGAAGTGAATGAGTTGGAGATTTTTTGGTCGAGTAGTTTGGGGAAAAGATGCAGCACCTTGCAAAGGTACAGGCTGTGATCCAGTGGTACCACCACGGAATGCCACTATGGACTGAAACGCTGACGCTCTCTGACGTGGAGGGAGGCTGATTGGCAAGACAGGGCTATAGATCAAAGTTGTCTTGAAAGGACTTAAAAAAACAGGAGGCAGCTAACACATATGTCAGAGAATCAGCTTAATGAATGCATGACAGGTGCAGCAAGGGGCCATTTGCTAGCAGACCAGCAGCAGTCTCCAGACGGACTGCAGCTGATGGATTAGATTTCAGGAGACCTGTGCTGTCTAGAAGCAGTCTAGAGGTTTGTGTCTGAATGGAGCAAGTACACCTCATCCACAGAGCTGAAAACCAGGTAGTGTGACCTTGACAACCTGGTGATCTAGCAAAGCATCCAGACTAGAGTCACAGTAGCCATAGTTTCTGTGTCACAGGGGCTGCACCTTATGGGTGCTGTCACTAACCAGGCAACAGTGTCTCTGCCCTGTCTTGATTCCTGCCAGCCTTCTTCCTTCTCCCTCTCCTTCTGCTTGCAGGAGTTGTTCTCAGGCTGGGTCCATGCCCTGCAGTGTCCACTGTGCCCATGGAGTTGAAGGTGTAAAGCTGCACACTGTTCTGGTCAGTGAGGGTAGTCTTTGTGCCTCCTTCCTCTCCTCGAAGGCATTTAACTAAGGGATGTGAGGAGAGTTCTTACGTATCTGTGGTGCAATTGGAAGGAGCAGTGGTTGCAATCAGCACACTGGAGAAGAACTGTAGGCACTGTTTTGTAGACCCCACCTCTGTGTGAGGTGGGACTTACAGGAGTAGAGTAGACAAAGACAGTACATACATTCAAGCACTGCACAGCTAGTGGAAGTCTCTCCTGTGGTTTTCAGCTTCTTCTATTAGTATAAATATTTTAATTTCCTTGCCATGTCAAGTCTCTTCAAGAACTAGCATACACAGTGCTCAAACTGCAAAATTAATCTGCTGTTATCCTGACATAAACAGGAACTCTGCTGAGATGTAATTGAGGTAGGGAGTGGATAATGGTAATAATAGTTAGCATGTTAACTGCTTTATCTCTCTGAAGCATTTTGTGACTCTGATCTAAAAAGCTGTTTTTTTTGCCTGCATGGTTTGTTTATGTATGAGCTAATTCCATTGAAATTCCAGGCTACCTGAGTGTGCACTATCAGTATCTAAGACAGGTTTTGAAATTAGAAGTTCCTGACTGTTTTTATTTTCCCCTATCATAAGATACTGTTCATCCCCTGGAGACATTTAGCCATAGCGAGTCACGCTCTCAATGATCTTATAGTAGACGCCAGAGATGTTCTTGGCATAAATGGAAATCCCATTTGGTTCAGTTGATAAACTTACCCCTTTTGATACAGTAGTCCTGCTTTCCTTTGTTGGTAGAGCTCTTTCAACAAATACCAGATCATTTTTTCATGGGACGTATATTCACTTGAATCCTCCATCTGCAAAGAGCTCGGTGCTGCTGTGCTCTACTTTTCATCCCGTTCCACTGCGGGTTGGCAACCCCACTCACCTTCTCCGTATTGTATTCAGCCGTGATCAAGTGTGAGGCATTTTACCTGCGTGAGATTGCTGAGGTGCAGGTCAGACACTCCCAAAGGGTGACTGTTGTAGGGCTTCTTGTGCTCACATCATCGGTGAAGTCCAAGCTCTCTGTAACCACACACGAGTGCCTGTATTCCAAAGACAGAGGGAACAAAACCTGAAGTTTACTAAAGATCACTACTCAGCATGACCACACAAGAGTAAGACGTGCATTCTTATACGTAATGATTTTATAAAAGGTCTTACTTTACAACTCAAATAATATCTTCTATTCTTATGAGTGATGAAAGCATAAACCAAAAAAAGCATAAAAGAAGATATTGGTTATGTATTGAATTCCATATACAAAATTATCTTAGTAAAGTTGGTAAATTTTTGAAAATCAAATTGTTGGAGGGAAAGAAAAATGCCTCAGCACCTTAGGCTCCATCTCTGATCTGTGATCAGGTTTTCTGCAATCTTGTAATGGGTGTAGCACACTGTGCTGTTGGACCAAGATGGAATATGAGAGAAAGGGACCAAAACTTTTGCAAGTATTTATAAAACTGGTTGTATACTGAGGTACATAAGTGCCCAGCACTGTCTTTAAAGGACACTTTGAAGGACACTGCTTTTTGTTGATATTTAATGAAGCGTTTTCCATCCAGTGAGGTGAACTTGTTGAGGTGAACTTATTTTAATACACTAATGGTGCTCTTACCCTGAGGCTGCTGCAAGGACCAGCTATGTGCCTAATTAAAGATAATACTTCAATATGCACATATGTAGTCCCGATTATATATGGAAGCACATGAATTGTTGTGAACAAATGCAAGATCAGGGCCATTGAGGGCAATTTGTCCACAGGATCACAATATGGACCTTGTTATATACCAGGGTTTTTTTTATTATTCTCTGATGGAATGTAGAACAATATAATTTGCTTTGAAAACAATTCTGCACTGTCATAGTGGAATATTTCAGCTTCTGTTATTGTCTGTCATCTAGCCATATTCACTAATCCTTAATATCTCTTTCAGTCTTTAATAATTTTTACGCTGTCTTTCAAAATAGCCAGCATAATTTGACCTGGTAATCAACAAGTTGAGTGCCAGGACAATCCTTTTATGTGTCTTTCTCTGTTTTGGCATTTGTGAAATTGCAAAAGTCATGCTTTGGACATCCTTATTTTCCCCCACATTCCAATGTGCACAAAATAATGAACCTGGAGGCACTGAGGACTACTTGCACCAAAGAAGTGTTTGTTCTGAAAAGGATACTTGGTACATGGAAACTTTCTCCTGAGAATATTCAGCTTTGTCTGAATAGGACACTACTGTTTTGTGGTAAAATTTAGGTGTTTTCAGACTATATTGCTGACCCAATTTTGAAGTAGAATACTCTGAAAGAGAGATTATGATTCATATAAGTGATTTGGATGTTTATCCTACATATGTAGGATATTTGAATTTTGAATTTTTTGTATATGTGTTTTGTAAAGGTCTTGTTTAATTCCCTTGAGAGCTTGTTTGGAGAACAGAGAAGGCAAGAGAGTGGAGTTAGACCTAATGAATCTTTAAAAACAAATTTCCATCTGCTGCCACTAAAACTTAAATTCACAGAGCAGCCTGTTTCCCGGCAGCCAGGAATGTCGTGAAGCAGCCTCAGCCTCCATCCCACTTCCTAGAAGCGAGTGGCGACGGTGAGAGCACGATCTCGCTGGCAGGCCAGGAAGCACCGTCTGTTGCAATGACTCCTGTAGATACCGTAACTCAAGTACGCACAGGGACAGCCCCCAGGCTTGGTGCCACCTCTATAAAGCAGCGTGCTCCGGCCACACATCTCCCTTCAGCCGGGGCATCTGGTGGGAGAGATGCAGGTGTGCCAGCAGCACAGGAGGAGGTAGGGCAAGGCCTTAATACAAAATGAAAGCAGGGCCAATAGCAGTTGTCGGTGCCTGTAAAATTTTCTCTCTAAGCTCATCTAGCACTTTTCCTTTGTTTTTCCCCCTTTGTGGAGTAAGCCAAAGCTTGGAGCATACTAAAAATAAAGGGGGAGGGGGATGGTGTGTTAGAGTACTGAAAGTGGAGAGCATTACAGTAAAATACAATATATGCCCTTTGTGGCCATCATTAATTCCTGTGCAAATAGCCTTCAGCTGGGATGTCTCTCTACATACATGAAGGAAACAGAAATATGTTATTTATGTAACAAACACATGACATTTTGAAATTATGCAGTGATACTTTCTTTTTAATTACTCTTGTTCATCAGAACTAATTTGTCTTCAGTTTTGCCGTTAGTGATTTTCGGAGCATCTTGCGTGTCACCCTGTGTGAGCAGTGAATCTTGCACACAGCTAGTGGGGAAGAAACAAATGCTTTCAAAATAGGAAAATTTGACTGAATGCTGGCAGGAGCTCAAAAGCAATTACATACTCTGAAGAGTACTCTTAGTTCAGTTTTACAAGAGAGTAAATGCCAGGACAGTTATATCCCCTTCAAATGAAATTTTGACTGGGGCAAGCATCGGTAGTGGGGCTTTCTTTGGCTTGTGCTTCTTGATTGGTGAAAGCAATTTGTAAAAAAAAAAAAAGAACCTATTTTTGAGCATTTTTGCTGTGAATCCTTCCTTGCTTTTGAAAATTGTTCAGGTTCATGTGACTTGATATTCACACCTGAAGTCTTTGCTTCCTCATTGTCATAAGTGGCTCTGTGTAACTGTTCCATTTAGGATTGTTTAAATAGTCAAATTGATTAGCAAAGAGCTTTTTTTTCTCCTGACTACCTCTAGAGAGCATTTTCAGGGGAATGTGAACTGATCATTTAAGGATTCAGGATCTGTCGGTCTTGATGAAAGTCAGAGGCAGGGAATGTCTCACAGCATATTAGTAGCAGTTATACCAAAGTTAAATTAATTTTATTAGTCTTTAGACAATTGGAGGGAAAAAATAGCTTGTGTCAGTGGAAAATGGCAATAGTGATAAGACAGTTAGCCCCCGTGGAGCAGCAAGAAGGTTATTTACGCGAATGGCTGTTGCACACACAGCTGGCTGGGAGGAAATGGAAAAGTTTATCATCCTCAGTAAGGGATACTTGCCATACCTGTCCAAAGATGTGTCCAGGCATCTTTATCTAGATGAGGAATGGTTTGTTCGCCGTAGGTTATAAATGTTGCATTTTATTTTTACTCTTCCAGAAACGTCATTTGACTCACTGAAGATTTAAAACCAACAGAGCCATGTGGGAGGAAACGAAATTTAGTCTCAAGTGATGGAATCAAGTCATAAGAAGTAAAGATATTTGGATGGTTTCTCACTAAATGGAAGTTATATAGAAGGCCTCTAAGACCACTGCATCTTTCCATCCCACTCCTGCTGCACAGAGACTGCACTCTTGCCCTTGGACGTTAATAAAATGCTGGATTCAGTCAAGTGTGTTCTGGTGGGAGACTCTGCAGTTGGGAAAACATCTCTCTTGGTACGTTTCACCTCTGAGACTTTTCCAGATGACTACAGACCCACCGTATATGAAAATACTGGAGTGGATGTGTTCATGGATGGTGTACAGATTAGCTTAGGTCTTTGGGACACATCTGGCAGTGATGCCTTTAAAGGCATTCGCCCCCTCTCCTACCAACAGGCAGATGTGGTATTAATGTGCTACTCGGTAGCAAACCATAACTCCTTTCTGAACCTGAGGAACAAATGGATCAGCGAAATCCGCAGCCATTTGCCCCGCATCCCCGTTTTGGTGGTGGCCACTCAGACTGACCAGCGTGACATGGGTCCCTACAGTTCCTCCTGCATCAGCCCTATAGACGGAAAGCGGCTTGCCCAGGATGTGCGAGCCAAAGGCTATTTGGAGTGCTCCGCCCTCAGCAACAGGGGGGTGCAGCAGGTGTTTGAGTATGCCGTGCGGACAGCGGTCAATCAAGCCAAAAGGCAGAACAGGCGGAAGCTCTTCTCCATTAATGACTGCAAGATCTTTTGAGGACTGTCAGCAGTGGTTTTGCTCACGTTTGTTCTTTCTATTTTCTCACAAAGATACTGCAGCAGAGACAATCGGAGGTGTATCAAAGGAGGGCTCCTGGCGGGACCACAGTGCAGGTGCCTCTTGTGAGACAGATGTGCTCTTTTTCTGATCCTCTCCCCTTCAAAACACATGGGCGCTATCTTGGAAAATGAAAGGTGCATACCCTTATCCACTAACCTGTGTTTGGACTTTGCTAGCCTGAACTGGAGCAGGCCTAGACTGAAGATTTGCAGATAACAGCAGTACTGATTTTGGTTTTGTTTCTGTCAATGTTCCTCAGTTGTTGGTTTGTCTGCATCTGCATTTATTTAATGACAAACTTCTGCCTGGATCAGCCTCCACCTCTTTCCTTGTGGATATTTCTTTTACTTAAGAACGTAGTGTACAAAACCTGACCTAACGCGTATGTTATTTAGAGGACTCTTGAATATATTGTTGTAAAATCCTGAAAGATTGTTTTAATATTTTGGAGGTTCTACCTTTAGCTAACCACAGAAATGAATTGTCCATGTACTAAATGGCCTGCAGGCAAGCCTAGCATTTCTTAGGCATGCCTGAGTCATTGCATAACAGTCATCAGTATGTCCAGCATAGGAGTAATCAAAACTTAGTGACATTTGACAGATGTCTCCTGGAGTTTTGTGAGATTTGTTACCGTAATATTGTTCCTCAACAATGTGGTCAAAGGTGGGAAACTAATCTGATTCTTCCTAGACTTCACTGGCTTACAACCTCAGCAGGGCTTGCAAACAGAGTTTAGACATATGGTTGGGCTGGCAGGCATGAAATCTGTGCTACCATTACCTCTGTTGTCCCTGCTGTAATTCTGGAGGCAAAAGATTTCAGTCTCCAGAGATGGAAGATATTTTTTCATGAACACTTAAATTTTCACATATTTTTAGTACACTTTTTTTCAAAGCAGTGGTTTTAGTGAAACCAGTCACCTACATCAGTAAAAGATTAAGTACATAGCAAGGTTGAATGGGTGTCTTTAGAAGGGCTAAATGACTTTTTTTTTTAGTTTTCATGCTAAGTATAATTGCCTAGGTTGTATCCAAGTAAGACTGAAACAGGCTTTACATCCTGGGGAGCCTGTCAAGTCTAGGAGACAAATCCTGGTGTATGTACTGGGGCCAAGTTACCCTCCTGCACAGAAAGGTAGGCTAAGGAAATGGAAGCTTCAGGTGTGTAAGAGAACTCTGCTAGAAGATGAAGTGGGCTCAAGACACAATGCTGTACATTCCTTGTGAATTGCAGTGGTCCCCTCCTCCTCCTATTATCTGTCCCCTCTGTCCTGCACCCTTTCTCAGGTCTTGCAGATCTGTCTCATCCCAAGAGAATTTCTTAGTGCAGCAAGATATTTCTTTGTCCCTTCCCCTGTCCTTCAGCTAGCTCAGAACTAACCTTTGAGGGGCTTATAGCGTGGTGCCATAAAAGGCGGCACATAGCACAGTAGGATTATCTCACCTGTGATGCAGGTGAGCAAGTATTTACACTGTGGGCACCTTGATTACCAGTAGGACAGGGAACACCTGGTGTTGTCATTGTCCCACCAGCTTCTAGACTGTTGAATATTTACAGCTTATCAACCTGATTGTAAGGGAGGCTTCTGATCATAAAAATATCCTGGTCTCATCTGAGGTTTTTATATCAGCCTTAAATCTTTACAAACCTCTGCACCTGAGCACACAAGACAGGGACTTCTGTCACCACCCATCTTCCTGAATTCTTCTCTTTCCTACTTCTCTTTCTTCTCAAGTGTTGATTTGTTCCTGAAACACTAAAACTGACATATTTGTAAAAGAGTCTGAATGGCATTGTACTTGTGTAGAGTTATGCAAGCAGTCAGGTATTTGCGATCCTCAGTTAAAGATTAAAAATCTTTTGGCTTTTGGGAGAAATATGCTTCTACATGTCAACTCTTGCAATGCCTCCCCGCTGGAAGTCTTAGGTTTTGTAACTCTAATTAAAAGGTAGCCATTGTTACTGTTTGAACATTAAAGATTGCATGCAAAATGTCATGTTATGAATTTTCAAGTCTGTTACAATTGGGGATATTTCTGTTATGTTCCCTACTCCACTAATGGATTTAATACCTGGTTTCAACTATTTTTAAGACATATTTTTACAGAATGCTCTATTCAATTGTCATTTTCTTTCCTCTATGGGTTAAAGTTTGTTTACAACAGTTGATGCAGTTTTTATGTGCTGAAGAGCAGTAATCACCAGGTGAGAATGCTGTGTTGTGGTATCTACCACAAAGTGCCACATTTGGGCACCAAAAGGCTCCACAGAATTGTTATCACAGATGAAGCCAGATAAAGATGTGCTCCAGAATCACACTGTAACTGAAAATCTCATCTCATCTCATCTCATCTATATTAGCTCCACAAAACTTGTTATGGTGTGTTACAAAATTAAGAAATCGATGTCTGCTGCAATTCAGTGAAGCCAAGTGGATAGGCTTCTTTGAGATGCCTGAATTGACAATACAGGATACACATGAGATTTAGGGATGGTTTGATATATTCTTGATTGTGCATTCTAGAGCCAGTGCAAGGTGTGAGGCCACTGAAAGCCAGCTGATTTTTAAAATCAATTTGGAAAGAGTATAAAGTAATAGGGATTTTGGTTTCATGCTCTGTGAAAAAAAAGTTAAATTTTCACAGCCTGGTTATTTTCAGACTCTCAAAGCTAAAAGGCACTTTTCACTGGGAACAAACTGTGAAGCACATATATTTTAGTGCCTGTAATTATGCAGTTTTCCCTGAGCTATAGAACAGGTGTGGTCAAAAAGTGTGGCAACCCCAAAACAGAGGTTGAAATCTAGACACACCAGAACTCAGAGGAAGATTTGGCCAAGTGGTATATTGGGGTTTGCACAACTGCAGCCCTGTTTTCTGTGGTGGGAACAATGAGGGACTGCTGAGGTGTCCTGTGAAACCCTTCCAGGATGGTTTTGCTTGTGTTTCTTTGGGTAACAGGCTCCCGGTACTGTTTAGAGGTTAAAATCTGGCTCTGGTATTTAAATACATTAAAATGACACATGTGAAATTTCAACTTCTTTTGCTCTGAAAAACAGCAAAACAGAAAAAATACACAGCCCTCACTCAGACAGGTCAAGCTTTCAGCTGAGGGAAGGGACCTTGCCCAAATATTCTTCTGTCTTCTCAAACGGATCCCTTTCAGTTTGCTATTCTGTTGCTAGTCTTATTTTTGCTTGCTATTAAAGTAGGTTAGAAGTTTTTTTAAAAAAGGATTATTTTAAATATAGATTTCCCAGGCTTTTAAACTTACTTGATATGCAGCATACAGTATAAATATTTTCTACAAGTAAATAGTAAAAATATGTTTCAAATAATCACTCTTGCGCCCTGATTTTTCATACAGAAAAATATTCAAGCTTGCTAGACATAATTGATACTGTTCTGCCTGATATTTGCAACTAACAGTTTGCAAATTTTTGTGCAATTTTTGTGGGTACTCTACTAAAGTCGGTGAACACAAACTAGTTGATGCTTGTGTTAATAAAGAAAATGTGTTTAAGGGACTCTATATATGGCACCATCATAAAAGAAGTCACCAGAGGGATCAGACATAAAGGAAAAAGAAATGTCAGCACTCTTGACATCTCAGCCTTTCCTGTATTACTACGGCATTTGAGTGAATACAGCCATTAGAATAATTTCTAGTAAATGGGGCAATACATGTCTTTTTAGCACTTTCTCCTAGTGCTTTGGTTGCACACAGCTCAGGTTAGTATAAAAGGAATAAAAAGCTTCATTTCAGAACATCAGAATGCTTGTCTGCTCTTGCCTTTGTGAGCAAGTTAACTACTTTAACTTAATTAAAAGTCAGTTCAGCTTCTTAGACAAGCCAGATATGACCACAACTGGATTAGCTGAACTCCCTTGCTCTGAAATGACAGTAATAAATTTTGTCTCTGAATATGAGGAAACATATTTTATGTCTCAGAGATTTCCTTCACAATGGTAAGAGCAAAACATCCCGACTAGTTTTCAGCGTGTACCTCTCATAGCAGACCTGTGTGCCCTTCACCTTGTGCTCTGAGCACCCAGTTATTGAAAACAAAATTCAGGGAGAATACAACTTTTGTATGTATCTAGGTGTTTATATTATATGGCTGCTTAACTACAGCTGTGGTGGCCTTTCCACTGGCCTGGAGCTCTCGCTGCATTGCGATGTGACACTGCAGCCACAGTGGGGTCTGCGTCACTCGTGAGGCAGCAGAGCATCACCACGAAGCTCCCCTGTATTTTCAGCAAGACAGAAGAGATGCTCCTCTTACCTGCATCATAGGCAATTGCCCTACTCTGCAAACAGAGCTGGCCCTGCCTCAGTCAGGCTCCTGTCACTTGCAGGTGGCCTTGCAGTAACACATTTATTTTGTGTGCCATTTCTAAAATCAGTGTCAGTATCCAAGTCATCGCCAAGGCCTGGTTTCTGCAGCCACAGTTGTACTGGTAGCTGGGCTCCAGCTGCTGCATTTTGGAGGGGGGAGGAGGGGGGATGTCTCAAAGCACTGAGCTAAACCCTGTGGTACATCCCTTCCTGCGCGTGGGGAGCTGGCCTCCAGCCTTGCATGAGCTGCGAGTTATTAGCAAACAAAATAATAGCTATTGCTGCATTTCTGGTTATGAAGTGAATGAGTGACATATCTGTCTCAGGTCTTTCACAACTGCCCTCCACAAGGCTGGCAGGGGCATTTCTGTCGTTGCTCCTCTCAGCCTGGGTATGATTCATGCAGGGGCGGAGCAGCGGGCATGGGCCTCTGTGTGGTGGTGGTTGCTTCTGTCTCTGGAAAAGAGGAAGGAAACGATGACTGGTGTCTTCACTTGGTGTGAGGTGCTAACTCGCCCGCGTCCGCAGGGTTTCTGAGAAGCCTCCAGTGGGAGCCAGCTGTTCAACAGTTTGTAATGAACATAATGCCCTTTTTAATTTTACAGAACATCAGGAATAGGAATAACCTGCCAGCTCCCACTGGCACCCCAGCAGCTGCGGACTATGCTTCAGAGGATACAAGGTGATCTGGGACAACTCTCCTGCCAAGACCTGGGTGTCTCCCTCACTTCTTGGCTGCCTTCCCAAAATGCTCCATTGCTGTTCAGGTACTACAGAAGGGTGAGACTTTCAAAAGACATGGCTTTGCTTTGAAAAGCAAGATCCCTTGCAAATGTCAGCTGCCCAAGATGTGGCTGTGTCTGCTAGCTGTCTGCTAGCCACAGTCAGGGCAGTGGTGGCTGAAGCTGCACAGCCAGTTTCAGGATGTAAGGGGAAAGACCCAAGGCTGATACTTCTCAACTTGGCAGATGAATTAAGTAGAAGCAGCTGGAGGGAGATGTGTCTTATATGCCAAACCTCTTGTAACACATAAGCACTGCTGAATTTTGTCTTTCTTAGAAAACTCAGGTTTTTTAATATATAAAATGCTAAGTGTCTTTCTGGCTATTGCCTGATCACTTCCATTTATCTGTCACTGTGTCATCAGATCTGGTGCTTAAAGGCCAGTGATGCAGTGCTCTACGCAGCATGTAAAGCGTTAAAGGTCACAGGATTCCACAAGACACTAATTTAGAACTTCTTATGAATCTTGGGAAAATGTATACAGATATTTTAAATTATTCTCTTGTATGTGGAATTAGTGCTGGTATCTGATACATTGTAGAATTATTGATCAACTAAACCAGAGCTGCAGCCTTGGCTCATAATTAGGGTATTGGCTTAGTCAATTAACTTTGCCGTTCTGTCCCTCCATCATTGTGCAGAGCTTGGCCAAAGCTCAGTCAGGTCAGGTGGGGAGCTTTTAAGTTTAACCAGGCTCTGGGCCAGGCCTGTGTAAGCCTGCACAATTAACTTTTGGATACACAACTCCAAACTGATTGGTGGTGTGACCGACCAGTTTAGGATCAGCTTGACCCGAATGAGTTCACTTTGCCTGAGCCTGCTCCCTGTGGCTGTCTGGTGGATGGCAGGAGGATGAACTGCAAGCATGACATGCTACTAGACAGACACACTGGGTGTCCCTGGCCCCACTTCTGTGGCCGAGTGGCACCAGGCAAGCCACAGCTCTAGTGGCCCCCCCACATGAGATGGACACATGGCAGTGACCTTTTTTAAAAGTACTTTCATTTGGTCATGAAAGATCTTGGTGCTGGTGGGTACTTTTGCATTTGTCAGGCCGGTCAGATGTTCCTTCTGATAGGTTTGACCTGCAGAGTTTGCTCTGAATGGGTCTGTACCACACGTAATGGGACTGGGGCTTTCCAGAATTTCAATTCACTGACGCCACAGGGAATAGGTAAACAATAAGGGACAGAAAGAGAAGGGACAAGATATAACAAAAAAATTAATTGCTTTACTACTTTAACAGTTTGTAATGAACATAATGCCCTTTTTAATTTTACAGAACATCAGTATGGGTGGAGCTAACTTCTCATCCATCAGTGATATGTTTAGAAATGAAATTCTTCCTGAGAGAGTTGTGCTGAGTGCTGGGATGATAAAGCCGAGAGAATGTCCCTCCATGGTTATTCCTAGCCCTCTTTTTGGAGCCTGCTCTTACATTCCCTGTAGTGACTGGACTCTGGGCTGGATTGATCTCAGTGTGTGCAACACAAACATTCTTACAGCCCTTTGTGACAGTAAAGATTTTTTTTCTGCAGAGGGAGCAGTCAAGGGTACTTATTTAGAGTCTCAGGCTCACAATGCAGAACAAGACACAATTTAAGGAGATTAACTCAAGGGGACAAGCATCTGACTCCGCTCCACGTCTTCCACAACTCTGCACCTGGCTGCCAAGAAAACCAATGCAGTGCCTTGATTTGGAGCATTCTCAAGCTTTTGTCTCTCTATTGTGCAGGGATATATCTTTGTTATTTTTCCCTGAATATCCAGAGATATTTAAAGAAAATGAGGCATCCTTACTGGAGATATTTCCCTCTTTCATAGCTGACACATGCTTCTGGCTCCCACTACAGATATGTCACAATTTTAGTTTACAGATTAAAGAAATGCCATGAGTCTTGCCTAGCAAAAAATTGCAACTTCCCAACCACACCCCACGAAGAATAGCTAGTTCAGATGCAGCTGATCTTTGCAATAGGTGACAGCCAATGCTGGTGGAGTTAAGTCTTTGTGAAACTGCACAGAAGATACTGGAGGAATATCACTGTATTGCTTATTAAATACATGAGTGATATGGCTTTGAGCTAAGAGCACAAATAGCATATGTATAGCATTTGCTAAACAAATAGCAAATATACAAATAGCGAATACACAAATGAGTTTAGGAAAGATCCAAGCCAGAAAGGGTTGGTTAACTGGGTTAAAAGACTAAGTCCTGATTGGGATCTGGGACAAATCACTCAGGAATGCTGTTGAACAATCTTGACTTAAGTCGGCTTTCACCAAGCATAGAATCTTAGATATGTGCAGGGTAGTGCTCTGATATGCTGCCTATGACAGAAGAATCAAAACAATGGGAAAACTGAAAGCTAAGGCAGAGTGGCATGAAAAAAACCTGCCTTTAAATTCACAAAATCAGTCTGCTGAGCTGCATGCACCATGACAAACATGAGAAGCTATGGGAGTGCCAGGCATGATGAGCAAAATAGAGAAGCAGCAGTGAACCGCATGATGTAATTGGAGTCTGCAGGCACCAAGAGAAGACACCTGGCTTGGGAAGAGGAGAAAGCAAAAGCCTGGGAACTCAGAGGTGCTCTTCACAAGAGCAGTGAACAAAGATGCAGCAGGAGATGGGCCTAGTCAGCATGAATGTGAGTGGAAATTACATTCATTTCTGTACAGTGCAGAGGTACGTAAGCAACTGTAGTGCTAAAGTAACCCCTGAAAAAATCCCTGGTGGAAAAAAAGTTATAACAGGGCCTCTGAGGACTTGCAGGTGCATAAGAAAATAGGGAAATAAAAGTCTTTGAATGGATCGGGGGTTCCAGAGCTGTTCGTGCTCTGTGAAGGTGATGCTGTGATTTTCTGGTGGGAAATATGGACAGTGAGATCCTGAAGCATGAGCCTGTGCTGGTGTTGCCCTGGCAGACACAGGTTACAGAGAAATGAGCCACACTTTCTCTGAAGCCCAAAGGGAAGGAGGTGATGAATCAGCCATTTTGCTGGAAAGGTCTCCCAGATGAAGCAGACTGAGAAAGCCAAATTACAACCAAAACAAAGTACAGGAGCTGTGTCAATATCCAGGGTGTCAGCAATGGGTCCACAAGGCCCTGTGGACATCCCAGGGGCTGTGGCAGGACCATGTCTGCCAGCAAGACTGAGTCTAACACTTACCATTCCCTGGCTTGGCTTGGCTGAGGATGAGGCATGTAGAACACAGGCCTTCGAGGGACATCTGTAGCCCACATGGGCAGAGGTGCCTGAGCTAAAGCCACTAGTCCCTGAAGCAGGAAGCTTGTGCCTCTATTGATATGGCACTAAGAGATGGGTTCACCTCAGTAACAGGTCCCACTCTGACCTGTTTTTAACAGGGTCCAATGGGCTTTGGGACTGGGCTGCAAGACACTGAGTGTGACTGGAGCACCAAAATTTTCAAGAGAAGCTTGACAGGATAATACAGCAATCCCAGTAAGAGGTGCAAAAAAAGAATTGAAGTAAAATAATGACAAGTTCATTGTGTGCCTCTAGTGTGTGCAGAGCTTTACATGACAGCAAGCAGCTGTGAAGGACTTTGCATCCCTGCAAGCATCTTATGATTTGGTGCTCCCATTGGGATGTGAGTGAAGGAGCCACAGCTGGATAAGGCAGTGACCGTGGTGGACTGAAATCTGCTCATCCTTGACCTCACAGATATTGTGCAGGATAGAGGGAAAACAGGAGACAGAATCAGAGACCAGAGACAGAATCAGAGACCAGACCAGAGACCAGACTCAAGTCTTCAAAAATAGGTTTTCAATCACTACTTCTTATTCACTGCCCATGTAACTGTAGGGATCTGGTAACAGCTTCAAAACATCAGCTAGGTAGATAGGATTGTCACTTAAGGAGGGTAGTGCAGGGACTCAATTTTTCTGCATGGATTGAGGATCAAGGCACGAGGCTGGTGCCAGACGTATTTGTACTCAACTAAGAGGCAGGAGATGTGTAAAGTACAGTTATCATGTGCCTCATCACACCAACTGGAAGTGTAAAGCATTCATTGTGCTGGACAATGCAGTCAGTCATATTTCTGCTTCTGCGTGAGGAACAGAGCTTGGCCTAGGGAGCCAGCCTGTAGTACCATGGTCCCATTAACCATGCTAAATGCTTGGAGAGTAAAACTCCCTTGTGAATTCCTCTGAATTCAACTGCTGGAGGTTGTTTGGGACAAGATGTACAGGATTGAACCACATTTTGCTGATATGGTGACCACATTCTTGGGCCTGAACCCATTAACAACATGATGTTGAAAGATATGCCTTTGTTCTTGCTCCATGTCTGGCCAGTTTAGCACAGGAGATTCCCATCTATTTCAGTCCAGAGGCCTCCACTGTTGATCTTCCAACATGTGCAGTTCAACACTTACAAAAACATTTTCCCTTCACAGGCTGAATGCATGTGTGAAACAAATCACTAAGAAGCAGGCCTGCATCTTGTGCCTCCAGTGTGCTCCAGGTCAATGAGAAAGCTCCCTCTTGATGTAGCAAATATTGTTCAAATTGCAAAAGCAATTAATTCTGTCAGAGGTGCTGCTTGGACACAGCAAGGCAACTCCCTTAAGACAAATATAAACACAGACATTTCTACTGTGCAAAGAGGGTCAGGGTCACAGAAAGAAAAATATCGTCAAGCAGAAGGATAGAGGTGATGCAGTCTGCAAAAGCTGACACAAGCTATGTTTTGTGATCACTTCTCCATGCCCTTTGGAGGAAAGAGCAAATGCTGCTGGCGGTGTAATGAGAATTCAGTCACGTACCTGTGCTTTAGGGAGCTCAAGTCTGAGTAATCCCTGGATGATCCAACAATGCACAGATTTAGCAGCAATGGCCACAAAATTAAGGCCAGAGTAAATGGCAGAAACAGGAATAATCTTTTTTTCTTTCACTGAAATGTCCAGCAGTTTGTTTAGCAAACTGTTTTTACTGGACCACAAATCTGCACTGAGATTCAAATTCATGGACAGCTTGCACTTATTGCGAGGAATATTTTACAGTTTTGAGGTGTATATGGCATAGTTAAGGGGAACTTAGTTCAAACATATGTAAAATAAGCTTACTGGGAAGTCTGCACACTTGCAGATGAGAACATCTGAAGAGCACTTAGGTTCATAACTGTGCCAAGACCACTTTATCAAAAAGTAATGAAGAACCGTAACAGCAGCAGTGGTGGAGGCTCTAACAATGAGAGGAATGTAAGGATGTGGTTTGCTCTCAAGAAGGGCTTCAAAGAAGGTAGGAGGGGGAAAGAGAGGAGAGAGGTGGGCTGCTGTAAGCAGAATGGTAGGAGCTAGAGCGTAGCAAAAGGAAATAGCTGAGGCTGTAAGAAGTGAAAAAAGTTGCTGAGAACTGAAGAAAGCTGAGAAGAGACCATGTGGCTGAAGGGCTTTTCGTCAGCCCTGTGCTCCTGTTTTCAAAAGCTGTTCATGGCGTGGTTTGCAGCACGAGAATGTATTTGAACAATTTTTTCTGATGTTCCTACTAGGAGAAAACCAATGTGATATCCCAACTAGGAATTATTTTTTTTTTTAAAAAAGGCAACATGAGGAATGACCTGCATTTGCTGGTCAATTTCAAGGACTCTCCAGTGAGGTCAGTCTGCCATGTAGGAGAGTGCAGGTCAAGTAAGGCCACCCCCAACCTAGCACTCTCAGGCAGAGTTAAGGGCAAAGTTTAACATGCACTGTTAAAAAAGCAAATTTGCTTTGTACCTGCACTGCAGCAGGCTGAGACACTCGTGCATGGCCCTATGTTCCCCTCCCTACCTGCTCCTCTGCCAGACCTTGTCTAGGGCTCAGGGCATGTGTCCTTGGCTCCGGGGACTGTGGCACGGGGAAGCTGCCCCTTGGCCTGTGCAGCTCTGCCCAGGGCCAGGAGCTTGGACCTGTGCCCACAAGAAGAAGTCTGAGCTTAGGAGCAGGTGGGGTGGCTGTTTCAGTGGTGCTGGGTCAGGAGGGCTGCGGGGAGTGGACAGAAGAACATCTGTGAATGCCCTGGAGTGTGGGGTGGCACAAGAACTATGACAGCCAGTGACACCAAGGGGTAGCAGCCAAGGTGCAGTTGTGTTTGTGGCAGTGAAATTGCTGATATTTTCCTTGGTGCTTTGGAACCTGCATATTTAATACAAACATTATAGAACTGGTAGGGAAACCCAAAGCTTAGTGGCCTTGTGTTGCTAAAGAAAAGGTTTCAAAGATACAGCCTCACCCAAAGCAAGTTTTGCATCTTCCTTAGAAGCTTTTCACTCTGCTGGGACTGGAGCTATGGGCTTGCTGCCCGGGTTTGCAGAGGAGCAACCTGACAAGCATGCAATGGTCTCGTTTGCCAGTTGAGTCATCGGAGTAAAAATCACCTTGTGCCTAAGATAAAGGGAGACAGAAAGCAAGCCTTCAGAGCATGAGGGACTGGCATTCTCCTATGAAGTCCTGCAGATGTTAGAGGGACCAAGTGGCTTCTGGTGGCACAGGGTTCCCTTGGAGTATGAGTGCTACATACCAGTGGGTTTTTGCAGGGCTTGCTTTTGGCACAACATCACTCTGAGCATAGCTTAGGGCAGAGCTGCTGGCCCAACAGGTGATATTTCAACGTGTTTCAGATCCACGTGTCCATCTGTGTAACACTGCAGAAGTATTGTCAGGAAAGAAGCATTTGCAGAATTGAAGAAATGTGAGGTTAGCAATCAACAGCTGTCAGCAATGTGGTCATGGGCTGTGTTCTATCCTCTGCTTGCAGAAGTGTTCTCATGGGCTCCATCAGCGCCAGCCGTTTGCAGATGTGCAGCAGTGTGGGCAGGAGTCTGCTTCTGCCTCCCACCTACTCTCCCAAAAAGCAAACCCAGAAGCATAGCAGAGATAAATAGGTACTTCTGACATGTGATTCCTTTGGTCTGTTCCAGACATTGGTAAGGTGAACCATGCCCCAGAAAAATGTGTTGCTCAGTCTCAACTGTAAAAGGAATCTAAACAACTTGCTCAGCCATAGGTGTCCATACTGTGACATCTGAAGGTGGGGAGATTCATTCCACCCTTGTCTACAGACACAGTCACAGACCACAGCACACCCTCTGGGACCTTCCCTGCCTTTTCTGACTGGGGTCTGGTGAGTCCTGACACACTGTGCTGCTGTGGTGCCTCTATGTCGTAGCAGAATGGGTGAAGCTGTGTTTCCCAGGGATCTGTGTCTCAAAGGTGGATGAGTCCAACTCAGATGACAGCTTTTTCACATTTCCATGACATTTTTAATACCTGAATATCTCTGAGGTTTTTGCTCCTCCACTGAATTTTATTGAAATTTGCCAGTGCATGAACAGGTTATTGCAGAGAAAACAAGCAGAAAGCAACCACATCAGCCTTGTTTTCTTAGGAATTGAGGGGAGTAGAGTGATCACCTTGTTTTTGTGCTTAATCTAATTCCTAGGGAAAAATCTTTCCAAATACCATATTCTACAACATAATACACTATTGAGACACTGCTATTGAAACTGTGAGCACACATATAACAGATTTCTACTTGCATTTACACCTTATTTTGTATTACAATGCCATCAAGAGCGATGGAGGCATTTTTCACAGCTATTGTTTGTCTTTCTGAAGTTAATTGCACTTTAAAGGTTCTTTTTTCCCCACCAGAAGCAGAACTATAAACTGCCAGGAATGACTGTGCAAGAAAGCAGCATAAAGGTATGATCATGTATATTTGATGTAGGATCAAATAAAACTCAGAGGAATTACAGACAAAGATAAGTATATGGGCCTAAATCTTTGGAGTTCAACTTCTGCATCAAGATCAAGACAGGGATATTCTGCCTGTAGATTTGAGGCATTTAATCTCACAGCAGCCGCTTCAGAGCTTTCCTGTTGCATGGGGCATAAAGCCCCATGTGTGATGACTTGAGTCAGATTTAGGAGTTGTGATGACTTGATGTCAGATTTAGGATTTATTGAGACAGGGATGGACACAGATGGGGTGTGAGGGATGTGCAGCGTGAAGGCACAGCCTGCTAATACAATGGGTAGAGCCCTCCCTCTTTAGCTATCTTCCCTCATAAGAGTCCCTGTTAACTTTGCAGCTGGAATTACATCCAGAGAGAAATCCAGAGTTCATTGTAACACTGAATTAACAGTGAAATTTGTCAGCTCTTGGATTTTTAGCGGAGATGTTTTTCTGCCAAAGCAGATGTGTTATAAGTCTAACCATTTAAATGAAGAATTGTTCATTAGTTACTCATTAAGGTTAAGACTTTAAAATCTTTCACAACATGGTGCAGAGTGTTTGGGCCATCACCCAGCTTGAATATGTCTGTCTGTCCTGAAGGGAATGGAAATTATTAAACTCGGCACGGGTTTAGTGAGCTGCAGCATGGAGAGAGGTTCTGACTCATCTGCTCTGCCAAGAACCGCATGAGATTGCAGTTTTACTTTTTGATGTGGTCTCATTACAGAAGAGCATGCCAGCTGAATTATCAAAATGAAATACTATTCCTTTTACCTGGCTAAGCACTTGGTAATTTTACTTGAGGTTCTGGGGGAGGAGAGCTGAAACTGCTGTAGTGGGCATCCTACCCTCAGTTCGAGCAATAATTTAGTCCATAGTACCTTCATGAAGGAGCTGAGGTCTCGCACCTGGTGTCCTTATCCCCTACATGGAGGAGAAAAGGAGGACAAGACACACATCTAGAAAGGACTAGGTCTTGTCCTCTGAGGTCCACACATGTAAGAAACTGCAGTGAAATAGGGAGGCCTCTGCTGCCTGTGCACCTCACAATGTTTTGCTATATAAAATCTTTGGTGAGATTCTGTTCTTTTATCAGAAGGCTGTAATGAGAGAAGAAGGAGAAAGTCTCAGATGCAGAGTCCCTCCTTTGATAGCAGATGAACTTCCCTCTCCCTTACTGTGTGCATCTGTAGATCACTGTGCTGAGCTGCTGCTAGGATGTGGGAATGGATTTTATTATAAGTATGCCTAGTAGGAACTTATAAATTATACTAATTTTGGCAACTTTCTTATCTATACCAAAAGTTACTAACAGCAGTCACAGGCTACTAAACACCTTCCCTGTTCTGTGGTCTCCAGCATATCCTCCTACTGCAAATAGTATTCTCCCACTTCAACATTCACTAGTCCTTACATTAAACTTCTCCTAGAGTATTTCCTGGATGATGATTCCAGAACAAAAAGTATTTCACTGAAAAGTTTGTCACTGGCATTTTCAGCATTTGTCACCCCTCCTTCAGAGATAAATGCCATTGAGAAGGTGGTGAGATGCCTCTGGGTTCAAAGTGATGAAAAATCATCTGTTTGACATAAATTAAAGTGACCTAGAAGTTTCTGACTTAGCCTGATCTATTGCAAGTGTACATCTCCAAGTCTGAAGATAATACTCTTAGCTCAAGATAAGAGTTCTTGACTGTGTAATCTTACTCCCCTTTTGAATTTTAAGTGCTGGTTGTTACCTACGATGAGAAGACACACAATCATATAAATGAAACCTCTGGACAGCCCTGTGAGAGTCTGAGTTCTGCACTAACAAATATTTGGCTACTGGGCCCTTTTATCTTCCACTTAACAGGAGATAGTAGATCCTATTCAGTGGGAGCCTGGCCATTTAAAAAAGAGTTAAGGTCTTTTTTATCCTATACCACAAAACAGAAATATGACGCCCCAAAATAATAGATGAGAAAAGCATAATTCGATTAGAGGATGTGTGAAAGCTTTAGCTTTGCCAGGGAGCTAATTGTCTTAAAGGACACAATCTGGACTGGATTAGAGGCAAAGCTTACTGTGGAATAAACTGCTTGGTTACAAACCTCTGGGTGAATGCTCTTGCTCTTTGATGAAGTGTGAAGTCATTTACACCTTTTTGCCATATGTTTTGCTGAGTAGGAGTGTGTATGCATGGGTAGTTACCATGGAATAAATGACATGCTGTAAAGTCACACTGTCAATTAAATTTATTTATGTGCCCATGCTTTTAGCCAGAGGAACACCCTGTTTCTGGATGGTGGGTGTGGAGCAGTGTGAGGAAGATGCACTGTCAAAACAAAGCTGCCTCTGTGCACATGTACTAGGAAAATCAAGTGTCCTTGAAACATTATGGTCACAAATTGTGCGCCAACAGGCTTCCCGTGGTCTTGGCTGTCTCAGTCTCACTCAAAGGTAGCACACGGGGTCAGCCCTGGAGAACTGCAAAGGGAAGAGACTGCTGGCACAAATGGGAGATTGAGTGTTCGAGATGGTATCTTCAATTCAGGTGCCAACACTCCAATTAAAATTGATGGGCACCCACATCCCTTCTTCAGGGTTTGTAGACACAAAAAGAATAATAAAAACATTATTACTGGCTTCTTCAGGACAAAGTGAGGAAAGTTTGTGAAAAAAGAAAAAATCTGGACTTGCATCAGTGTTTACTGTATGGTTAGAGATGGCAGTGGCAGTGGCAGGCATGCTCCTGAATCTTTGGCCCAGGAAGCCTTTCTTTGTTTTCTGCACTCACACTGGCTTGGCTGCACTCTGCCTGTGGGAGTATTACCATGGGTTGCATCACTAGAATTTTCAGCTTAATTTTGCTGCTTAGTTTTCCTCCAGGAGTCTTCAGAGGTCTTTATTTTTCCTGTCTTCCTGATGGAAAGGAGGTAGGTAGCAACACTTCCACTCAGGTTAGAATGAGCAAGTTCAGCAGTGGGGATGTGCTCAAGGGGCCAGGGAAGGCTGGGAAGCTTTTCCTGGTTCATGAGAGCTGCTGGCAGCAGCTGACACACCACTGCCCTAGCCCAGCTTTTGCAGCCACTGTCACAGAAAACTAAATAAATGAATTGTCGGTTTGGGGTTTTTTTAAGCTACCTTCTTTGGGTGATATTAAGTACAGAGGTTAGTGGTGGGTGTTAAAATACTCTCCTGGTTCTGGAGCTTTTTCACAGGGGCTCGGATAAGGTGGGGGAGTTTCTTGTGTTCAGTGCCGATTGGTGAATAAACTCGAGTATGCTATGTGGCTTAACCACAGGGACCTGTTTTCTTTCTCTGCCGGAAACACCTGCCAAAAGGGCTGTGTTGACTCCGGCTGTATAAAGAAAAGCCCCAAATGAAACTTCCAGCCTTACAGCAACAGGTCAGGAGGCGATACTCACAGTACACTGGTTTAAGTTCAAAGCATCTCGCCATACCAACTGGATAGGAAAAAAATAGGGCTGTTAATTAAAACAGAATATCAATATAAAGGAACTAAAGATGCTTTCCCTCTCATAATTACCAAAGAAATACCTGTTACTGAATTGGCTAAATTACAAGAAGAATATGGTTGCATTCAGAAAGAGTCTGAAACTAAATATGTGTGGAGAGTCTCCCTTACATGGGGAGAGTGATTTGTGCTAACAGAAACAGAAGCTGAGGGCAACTGGGGACCTGGGATTTTCTTAACCACAGGAAGTAAGAACTCCCTGGTCCCTCACCCAAAGAGCCATCTATTGGGCTGTGGGATTGAGTTCCCCTGGAGACAGGCAATCCAGTTGCCACAGTAAGTACTACGGATCAGTTGACTGAATGTGTCCAAAAGGCTGCCGGCCCCCAGGTAATGCATCAACACATATGGGAACCTGATCGAGGCTCCCTGATGACCGTGCTGGTGGATCCAGATTCACATTCATGAACATGAGCAGGATGGCTGGGACTACAGCTTGTAGTAAAGCTGTAGAAAGGGACCTATCTTGTATGCCAGGGAATTAACAGATTATTGTCTACTATCACAGCTCTTTCTGCAGATTGAGCTTCCTCTAACTAAAGATCCTCTTGGAAGCTAGCTGGAGGACTGCAGTGTGTAGTATGATGCTGGCTGTTTTCTGAATACCTAGTTGTCACCTTGGTCAGTTGTGTCCCGAACACACTGATGTGAAGCACCACCCAGGATGCCATTTCTTCAAGCACCCTTATGTATGAAAGGTGACACCTTGTTCTGACCATGCTTCTCAGACACTAATCATTTAATCTGTGTTTTAAAAGTCTAACAAGTCCATCAATTACAGAGTGAGTATGATTTATGTTAGCTATCTCTTTGTGTCCTCTGCCACTTTTGAACTGAGGAGGGCAAATTTTCATGTGCCAGCCAGCAAGACTACTTTTCAACAGTATCCAGGTTTGATACATCCTTTCAAGAGGAATCAGTGAAGGATACTAAGAATTGTAAAGGGGAAGGCTTCTGTAGGTAAGGAGAGTGAGACTGCAGCAGCGACAGCTAAGGTTGGATTCAGCTGCAATGAAACTGCAATTTGGACAACGGAGTAACTTCAATGCTGGTGTCACATTATCACCAGCTGTCAGTTAGCCTTACTTCTCATCACACCAGACAGTAAAAACAGTGCAGGCTTGTATCATGTTACATTATCACCACTCCAACGAATGGCCTTTGCCAGGGTGTAAAAAAAAAACCAACCTAGAGAAGTTTTTGAAAGAAAACATCATTTAATGTAAGACTACACAAGGTCTAAGTGCAGTTAGAACAAACATGCTGAATACCATGTGCATTGCCCCACAAGTCCCAGTTTTAAAACCACCACAGGTGCGAAGTCACCTTCCACTTGTTCCTCCCCTTCTCTCTAGCTTTATAGAACACTGAAAATTTAGCCTGTATAAAGTATAAAATTTGTGCATTGCAGAAGATACCCTCTACTATGAAAGTGCAACAGATAGACAGAAGTATGCCTTTTTCAGAAACTTCACCACTACCTTGCCATTCTATTAATCACTTTGTGGAAATACCCATGAGATTCTGCTGTTAGGGTTCCCCAGCCAGAAGGAATGCACTGCATACTGGTTTGGAGGAAATCCAGCAAACCTAAGACCACAGCGGAAGACAGTGAGGAACTCCCTCTTTGTCACAGCCATACTATTTGAGTGCACAAAGAGAGGGCCCTCTCCTCGTGGCCGTGCTGCCACATAGATACGGAGAGCTTCCACAGGACATACCCACATCTCTTTGCGTAGTCTCAGTTGGATCAAACACCTCTGTTGGCCCACATGAGACGGATGCAGAAAGAGGGTTGCACTTCCTTCAGTCAGCTGGAGGTCACTCAAGTACAGGAGGTCTGGCTGGGCTATATTTTGGTGATTTGCCACCATCTCTTCTATATGGAGTACACCAAAAAAAGCTACAGTAAAAATAGCACGGAACAACATGCACTCATAAGGAGAGCTACACACAGACTCCAGAGTTCCCAGGAGAGATCTTAACACTTCAATTGTTACAGGAGAATATTCATCATTTGAACGGCTAGTCCTCCGTTTCAGCCTTGCCATCATGAAACAGATAAGAGGATCTGGAAGAGGATCAGGATTATCTACCATTCTGGAGATGAAGGACAGTCCTTCCATAAACATTATTATTTTCATGGGAGACAGATCCTGGGACTCCATGGCAACCAGAAATTCCCTAATTTGTTCAGTTGGAATTGGCCAAACTGCAGGCAGAGCCATGCCTTCTCTAAAGGAAAGAAAGTTTTTCAGGCCTTCATGGTAAACTTGCCATAAGTGTCTCTCTCTCGAGTCCTCCAGTAACAGCAGAGCCTTCAGAGGCCAAGGCCCCAAGGAATGCTTCTCAGGAACCTGGCTGAGCTTATCTGCTGAGAGAAAACCATGTTAGTAATGGCAAGCAAAAGCCATTTTGCCCAGATAGAAGTTCCCTCCCTTTCAACATGCTTCACCCTTTACTTGAACTTTTCTGAAAAAAAGCCTGTCACGTGCATTCTTATGACTCTTATCTGCAGAGTTTCCAACAGCCAGAACACAAGAGGATTACACTCTCAAAACCCATAA
Organism: Promerops cafer; assembly: GCA_013398275.1. Lineage (NCBI taxonomy): Eukaryota > Metazoa > Chordata > Aves > Passeriformes > Nectariniidae > Promerops > Promerops cafer. The sequence continues at coordinate 1,200,669 of VZSE01013631.1, forward strand.
ACCCCCACCTATTTGTCTCTTTAAAGCAACATCTCTAGCCTGGTGACAGATCTGACACCCTATTGCAAGGTTTCTGTGACCTCAGACCTCCATCAGTAGGCAGGAGTGGCAGGGAGTGACAAAGGCACCACTAAATAACAATATATTCAGGAGTGCACAGAGGTCTCAGAAGTCTTCCAAAAGCGTGATCAAACCACATGGAACAACCTGGCAGGACACACCCCGCCCCCCATCACTCAGGCGCTCACCGCCCCTCCGTCCCCCCAAGGGCACAGTTACCAGCTCCTTCCCCACTGCCGGCCTCCCGTCCACAGGTGCCACATGATCCGGTGCATCCATCGGGACCACACGGCAGCCACCCCATGCCGGGCTCCTGCCGCAGCAGTGCCAGCAACGCCCAGAAGGGTGAAGGGGCAGCAGGTAGCTCAACTCTTCTCTGCATCACCAACAACACAGCAGCCACGCAGTGAGAAGCACGAAACAGCAACTCCTCGATGGTGCCACCGTGCTGCCCTTCTATACTCTGGCCCTCCTATGCAAACTGGAACGCCCCCTTTACGTGCCCTTCTGCGACCCAATCCAAGCCTGGGCCTGAGGGTCCTTGCGGGTGTCCCCCCACCCTCCCTCCTCCGCTCTCTGCCCACGGGTCTGCGGGGGAGTTACCTGGAAGCTGAAATTCCAGTGCCTGGGAACTGCCCAAGAGGCCCATTATCGCCTCCATTGTGCTGCAGCGGAGGGCCAAGGAAGGAGCAGAGGGTGTGTCCGCGGGTGATTTAACCTGTTTGTCCCTGGCGCTGTTCTCCTCTCCCACAAACCTGTGCCATTTTGTTACTAAAAGGGGAGAGCCGGCAGCAGGGGGAGTCACACTCGGGGTACAGGTCTCTGTGACGGCCAGGAGTAATAGTCATATCTGAGGGGGTGGAAGCTCACAGGGAAGGCGGCCGCCGGGGTCCCTGTACAGCTTTCTTCAAAGGGAGACCCAATGCTCAAGATGTCGGCTGAGGAGCCTGGTAGCTTTGCTTTTTTTCTTAGGATTTTTCTGGGATAGCTAGTGTGGAAAGGCAGCTGTGTCGTTAAACTGTGCAAAAACATCTCAGTGCATAGCCTGTACTTAACAGCGAAGGCTGTTGAGTAATTCAGAACGGAGACAGCTGCCCTGAGCTATTCTCTACCGAACCTGGAAACCTCGTGTTGCAGAGCCCAGGAAAATAACTGGGAGGTAACACAAGTACTTTTCTCTCTTTTTTAACCTTATCACTAAATCCAGTCGCATTCCAGACTCTGGCACAAGACGTAATAAACGTTCACTGGACGTTTCACACCTTCCAGTTCTCAGGCCACGCCCGGCCTCCCATCCTGCTCCCGCACCGCCCAGGGCAGCGCTCCTGGCCTCCGGGGCAGTTCCGAGGAGGGCGCTGCGATAAAAGGGCGATAAAAGGGTCCCCAGGGCTCAGCCCTGGGAGTCTCCGTCCGGCGCGGCGGCCGCTCGTGCTCCTGCCATGGCCTGCGCTGCCCGCGCTCCGGCCGCGCCGGCCGCCACGCTCTTCTGGGACATGCTGGCGCTGCTGGCCCGGGAGCCGGGTATGGAGTGGCTGGAGCTGAGCCTTGCTGGGCAGGCAGTCCCCTCCCCGCCTCGCAGCCGAGAAGCACCGCGGAGCGGTAAGTGCGGGCCGGGGCCAGGCGCTGCCGAGGGGCACCGCATCGCTGGCGGCCGTGCTTCCTACCGGGCGGCTCCTTGGATTTGCTCGGGTTCTTGTGTGAAGCTGGAGGGCTTGGAGGGATGTGTCGAGAGAGTTCTCCCTCCTGGGCTGGGAAATAATGTTACCTACTGGAGGGAGTGTGCTCTGTGACCTTTGTTGTTGCAACTTCTGTTAGCCGTCCCTTGGTTTAAAAATCGCTTTATATTTGTCTTCTCCATTACTACTCCGCAACCTTGTAAGTTCACGGAGTGTTACCACATCCAGTGCTTGAAACGGGCCTGATAGGTTGCTTGTTTCTCATTTGAAAAATATCTCTGGTGCAGTTGTGTGTGAGCTGTCTATCTGATAAACTCACAGCGTTACGTGGAGGTGTAATGGTCTCAGGAGTACTGTCTTTATTGCCGCTTAAGTAGCATGATTATGCCTTTTGTCACCATGTGCTAATGTGAATCTTCTCTTGCAGGAAGCGAGATCAGTTATCATCGGAAGCATTCCTTGGGACCTTGGCCTCTGAAGACTTTGTCGTTGCTGGAGCGCTCAGGGGATAGTAGACTTTGGCAAGCCTACCTCGAAGGACTGAAGAAATTCCTTGCCTTTAGGGAAAACATGGGAATGCCTGCAGCCTGGCCAATTCCAGTGAAGCAAATGATAGGGTTTTTGACTGTGGAATCTAATTATTCCTCCCCGAAGACACTCATATACGTGGCAGCACTTTCTTATTTATCAAAATTGACTGGTAACTCTGATCCTTTGGAAGATCCTATAACCCGTTGCATGGTGACAGGGTTGAAACGTCGAGTGGGTATCCTGAGGGATAAATACTTGCCTGTAACAATTGAGATGTTGCGATCTCTCTTAGGAGCTCTGGAGTCTGTGTGCATAACTCATTATGAATGCTTACTGTTTCGTGCATTGTTTACTGTAGCTTTTTTTGGGGCACTTCGAATAGGAGAGATGGTGGCAAAGCACCGCGATGTACTGCAGCCTGAGCTGCTGTACCTGAGTGATCTCCAGCTGACGGAGAGGAAAGTGATGTTTTTTCTGCCTTATTCTCCTGTGCATCAGGAGAGGCATGTCATCAGCTTAGCGCTGTCTGGAGAGCCATGGGTGTGCCCTGTTCTGGCCCTCCGGAGCTATTTGACAGCTCGTCCACGGAAGGAAGGGCCACTCTTTGTGCACTCGGAGTTCAGGACTGTAACAAAGAGGGAGTTCCTGGCCGTTCTCAGATGTGCCCTGCGGCTGCTGGGGCTGTCTCCGGAGCAGTATGGCGTGCATTCCTTCTGGCTGGGGACTGCTGTCACAGCTGCGCGCTGCGGCTATGCTGGGGAAGATGTCACTCGCCTGGCAAGATGGCCCTGTATCATCCCAGGAAGATTCTTACCAAGGAGACCACCAGGAGAATAGAAGCTAAAGAATCATCTTCTTTATGTTGGGTCAACTTTAGCTGTATAGTTTCTAGCCTTTGACAGGAATTTAGTATTAACACCTGAAATTAATTTTCTACCTCACAGTGGGGTGATCCTAAATTCACTCAGAACTTGTTTGTTCTGTCTGTATTTGCAGGTAGGGGGAATGTCAAACCTTTGTGCATAGACTGCATTTTTATCTTGTATAGTATCTTTATTATCTTGAGATAATAAATACTGCCTTTTTAAAAACAGTTTCTGCCTAATAGTACTGTTGCTGCACTTTACTCAGAAATCATAATCTTGGCTTTGAGAGCAAAGAATGACAAACTGAGAAAAGTCACTTTGTTATTCTTTGCTCTCAAAGAAAAACTGAGTTTTTAAGGTAATAGTTCTAAAGAGGAAGTAGTTAAATGGTATTATATTTTGGCATAGCTGTACACGTTGTAACACTAACATTTCACTAAGGTCAAAAGAAAAGTATAAGCTACATTATTAGCCAAATAACAGACACCAAAGGATGATCTTCTTATAATGTTGATCATCATAAAATGTTCAAAATGATACCTTTTACTGTTTAAATGGATGATAGCGACTTTTCATCAAACTCTGCCTCTGAAAAGATTTCATTTAATCTTCTAGACTCAATTCCCTGTGAGCATAATTAGCTTAATCAGTATTTTAAATAACAAAAATAGCACATGGTTCACCTAACAGTTAATGATTTCCTTAGGATGTGATACTTGCTGGCCTTAATTTGACCTGCTTTTTTCCTGAGTTTTAAGTTACTTTTTAAAATTGAGTTTCCAACCATAACCATAAAGTATAATGGCTTGAGTATTTCTAATTTTGGTGTTAATAGCAGTTGTAGCACTTTGATAGCCTTTGGTGGAAAATATTTTTCATCATATGGCTGGTCTGGGACAAGAGTTGGTGAGTCAGACAGTCCTCTGTCTGAGAACTGTGGTGAGCAAGGCTTTTAGATCACTCTTATTGCTATCACTGCTTCAATCCTGGGCTATGATTATAGCTCAACAGGCTGGTTTTGTATCTTGCTCTGCACTATACCCTTCTCTAACAAAATTATGGGGAACAGAAAGATGGTAGCTAGCTGAAATTTAATTCTGGCTTGATCTCCATGTGGATAATCAGCAGTGATTTCTGAGACTTTCTGGTTTTAGTTGAAATACACCCTGTCCATGCAGGGCAGCACCTCCGTCTCTACTGTGCACGGTGTTGGGCTCACTGTGGGAGTTAACTACAGTGCAGCAACACTTCTGTGGTTATGCTGATACCAGGGATATCAGCTAAAAGCTTTTTTCATTTCTTTGCTTTGTTCACCTGAATTGCTTGTTTGCACAGTAATTTCTTTCTGTGCATGAAATCTTAAGCATAAATAGAGCCCAGGTAATGCAAATGCAGCGTCTCCCCAAGAATTATTCTGAGGTGCCCACCAGCTGCTGCTGCTGCTTGTTAGGCTGAGCAGATACTTAGACCGTACCTGCATAAGGAAGTGCTTTGTGCTCTGTGGAAGCTTTGGGTTTTTGCTGTCCCCCGTGCATGTGATGTGTCTGCTCACTGGCTTGTGCTTTATCCAGGCAGGCCAGTTTCTAGTACTGTCTGTTGCCCTGCTGTGAAAGGTCTGTGTTGGCCGTATGTGGCACGGCTTTAGTAGTGGTGGGAGGGGGGACTGCGGGGGTGGCCTCTATAGAAAGAGGTAAAAGGGGCTGCCCCATTCATATTTTTGTTTCCCAGTACCCAAATATTTTAACAGTGAATGTACCTGACCATTTAACTAGCTGCTAGGACTCTTTCATTTAATTGATTTCAGCATTGAATTGTGCCTCCCAAATGGGGATACAGAAAGATTTTTGCAAGTATTTTAGGAGTGCGAATAGTTGTCCTAGCAGACAGGAATGGCTGTATTAATGCTTGCACCTTTAACATAGGTGCTGTTTTGAAAGCTTTTAGCTAAGTCTGTCTTCGGGGGAACCTGGTATTTGGCAAACAAATGCCATGGTGATTGCTCAGGAATACTGGGAAAATGGATGCCGGTCTTATCTGTAATTTCTATGTCTCTGATACATGAAGCAGAAAAGAGAATTGTCCTTGTTCTTATTTCTGCCAGCATTCTATAGCTATAGCCAGAGTTTTGATCTTGTACCCCTCCTAAGTGGAAGTAAAACCTCAGAAGTAGCACCTCCTGCCCCTCCTTCTCCACTGACCTGGGTGTCTGCAGAGTTGTTCCTTTCACATATTCTCACTCTTCTCTTCTCTGGCCACAGTTACCTCTGCACAATAACTTTCTTCCTTCTTAGATATGTTATCACAGAGTCGTTACCACCATTTCTAACTGGCCCAGGCTTGGCCAGCAGCACCTCTGTCCTGGAGCCATTTGGCATTGGCTCTGCTGGACATGGGGGAAGCTTCTGGCAGCTTCTCACAGAAGCTACACCTTTAGCCCCCTGCTACCAAATGCTGGCTATACAAACCCAATACACTAGTTCTTTTCATTTAGCTGTTCTAAAGAATAGAAAAAAATAGGTAATGAGAAGGGTATTTACTTCAAGGTGTAAAATGGGGAGCTATTTCAACTCACATTTTTTCCTACCATGTTAATTAATGGTTTCATGCATTTTTTATCATGTTACGGGTGAAAGGCTAAGCATACTGACTCTAAAAAAAGCTGAAAAACTCTGTCTTAGGTTGCAATGCAAGATGTAACCAAAAGTATGGATTCTGTCATCATCTGTTAAAACTAGGTAGAGCAGTGTTCTTTATCTCTTCCATGACCCATCCCTCATAACTCCAGGGGTGTTATCCTCTGTTAATAGGCCAGCTATTAAAACCAGGTAGGACAATTTTCTTTATCTCTTCCACGACCCATCCTTTGTCCAAGGAAACTTCTTCTGTTAATAGGCCATTAAGTCTCACTATGTAACTAATAAAATTACATCATCCCATTGTAAGATGCTCCACCCAAGAAGAGGAGCAAGGCATTCCTACCTAGATAAAAATCTAAAATTTAGAACACCAACCAAGGAAGCCTTTTTCCACAAGATTCACAGAAGAATACCAGGCCCATCTACATCACCACTGACCTTCAGAAGAAAACTACACCCTTCTACAAGATCATTGCTTCAATAAAACCACATCTGTCACTCTAAAAAGACTGCAGCCAACACCCTGACCAACAGGGTGTCAGGTTGTATTCTGACTCTGTCAGTCTTGTTTTGTATTACTGCATTTTAATTTTAATTTTCCTAATAAAAAACTGTTATTCCTATGCCCATATCTTTGTCTGAAAGCCCCTTAATTTTAAAATTATAATAATTCAGAAAGAGGGAGTTTACATTTTCCATTTCAGGAAAAGCTCCTGCCTTCCTTAACAGTCAGTCTTTTCAAACCAAGACACTCTTGTATTACTGATGACTCTCTGCTGTGGGATTTCTCTGTATTATGTGTGGATACTGGTGAATCATTCACGTGGAAGCTCAAACTCTTAAAAATTCTAGAATTTATAATTGTTAATTTAAGCAGTTTGAATCTTCAAGAATCAAGGGCAAGTAATAGAATAATAGAATCACAGAGCTGTTTGTGTTGAGACATTAAGGCAATCCAGTTCCAACCTCCCTGCCATGGGCAGGGACACCTTTATTAACTTGACCAGGTTACTCAGAGCTCCATCCAGCCTGTCCTTGAATACCTCCAGGAATGGGGCATCCACAACTTCTCTGGGGAAACTCTGGGAGTACCTTACCACTCTCAAAATAAATTTTTTTTTCCTAATATCTAATGTAAACCTACTGTCTTTTAGTTGGATCCATTTCCCATTGTCCTACCACTACATGTTCCTGTAAAAAATCCCTCTCAATTTTTCTTTTAGGCTCTATCCAGGTGCTGGAAGGACACAATTAGGTCACCACTAAGCCTTCTCTTTTCCAGGCTGAACAACCCAATTCTTTAGCCTTTCCTCATCGGAGAGGTGCTCCATCCCTCTAATCAACTTGGTGGCCAACCTCCAACAGGTCCATGTCCTTCCTGTGCTGGGACCCCAGAGCTGATGCAGCACTGCAGGTGGGGTCTCACCAGAGCAGAGCAGAGGGGCAGAATCCTCTCCCTGCCCTGCTGCCCACGGTGCTCTGGATGCAGCCCAGGACACGTTTGGCTTTCTGGGCTGTGAGTGCCATGGCTGGGTCATGTCCAGCCTCTCACCCAGCAGCATCACCAAGTCCCTCTTGGCAGGGCTGCTCTGGGTCTGTTCATCCCCCAGACTGTGCTGATAGCAGGGGTTGTCCCTGTAACAAGCAGGTGTCTAACAAGCACCCTGTACTTAGTCTTGTTAAACCACAAGGGCCCACTTCTCAAGCTTGTCCAGGCACTTCTGGATGGCATTGGGTCGCTTGGGAGTGTCAACAGCACCACTCAGCTCGGTGTCATCTGCAAATTTGCTGAGGGTGCACTCAATCACTTCATCTATGTCATTAAAGAAGATATTAAATAACACTGACCCCAGTAAGGATCCCTGGGGGGCACCCCTGAAGGGCACCACTGATATCCATCAGGGCTCTGAGCCACTACTCTCTGGATGTGACCTTTCTATCAATTTCTTATCCATCTAACAGTCCACCCATCAAATCCATCTCTGTCCAATTTAGAGAGAAGGATGTTGTGGCGGACTGTGTCAAAGTCTTTACAGAAATCCAGAGAAATGATGTCCGTAGCCCTTCCCTTGTACACTGAGGCAGTTACTCCATTGTAGAAGACCACTGGCTTTGTCAGGCAGGACTTGCCCTTGGTGAAGCTGCGCTGGCTCCCTCAAATCACCTCCCTGTTCTCCATGTGCCCTAGCACAGCTTCTAAGAGGATCTGTTCCATGATTTTCCCAGGCACAGAGGTGAGGCTGACAGGTTGGTAGTTTCCAGGGTCTTCCTTTCTAACCTTTTTAAAGATGGGTACAATGTTTCCCTTTTTCCAGTCATCTGGGGCTTCACCTGACTGCTTTTCAAATATCATAGAATGTGGCTTAGCAACTCTATCAGCCAATTCTCTCAAGACTCTGGGATGCATCTCATCAGGTCGATAAACTTCTGTGTGTTCAGATTCTTCAGGTGGTCATAAACTTGATCTTCTCTTACAAGTGCTCTGCTTCCCCACTCCCCATCCTGCTGCCCACCTCCTCAAGAGGTGTGGGAACAAAGGCTGATATTAGAGACTGAAGCAAAAAATTTGTTGAGTACCTCAGCCTTTCCCTCATCCATTTTATCAATTTTCTAACATTGTTTTTCAGGGAGGCTACACCTTCTTTGAAGTTNGTCTTCCTTTCTAACCTTTTTAAAGATGGGTACAATGTTTCCCTTTTTCCAGTCATCTGGGGCTTCACCTGACTGCTTTTCAAATATCATAGAATGTGGCTTAGCAACTCTATCAGCCAATTCTCTCAAGACTCTGGGATGCATCTCATCAGGTCCCATAAACTTCTGTGTGTTCAGATTCTTCAGGTGGTCATAAACTTGATCTTCTCTTACAAGTGCTCTGCTTCCCCACTCCCCATCCTGCTGCCCACCTCCTCAAGAGGTGTGGGAACAAAGGCTGATATTAGAGACTGAAGCAAAAAATTTGTTGAGTACCTCAGCCTTTCCCTCATCCATTTTATCAATTTTCTAACATTGTTTTTCAGGGAGGCTACACCTTCTTTGAAGTTCCTTTCCTGGTTTACATATCTGTGCCTAAGGGGTTTTTTTAATTTAAAAGATTTTAATTAAAAAATTCTTCTTCTACACCCAGTTTGTATGCATTTGATTCCATTCTGATTGTGATGCTTATATCAAATACATATTCCTTTGAATGGCAGAAGTAATGTTGCCTACTCATTACTTCAGTACTAATCAATCAAGTGTAAATCTTATGTCCTTATACAGCTAAAATTTTATTTTTTTAAATTGTACCTTATAATGCATAATCCTGAAAGGGATGAAATTTGAAAGTATTTACTTACTTTCATATCTACTGGAAATGAAGTAGATAACAAAATCAGATATCTGCCAGGTTTCACACTAGGATCCATGAGTATTTCTTGCTTGCAGGATGAAAGCATCCTCTGCTAGTCTGACTAAGCAGCATTCGGTGTCCTTTGATAGCCAAGATACAAGTCCAGAAAACGGAGAATAAATAGCCAAATGCCTTTAAACCTCTCACGGTTTCCTTTAGAGTGATTATGTGGAAATTTATTTGTGCTATAAAAAGTGCTGAGAAGAATTTTTGAGACAAACTGCTAAGGCAAGCAATTCTATCTCCCATACTTGTTTCTTGTCTGCAACCAACACTTGGGTGAAATGTAGCTAGGAAGAGAGAACCCTTGTAGACTGAGGGGTTCCACTGATTTGCTACTTGAAACATCCTCAAAGCGCCTTTCACATATCTACCTAGAAGTCTTTGTCACCTTGACTTCTTCCTTCTACTTGCTTTCAGATGTGTATCCATCAGTTGTGATGATGGCTGTACATTGAAGACACTTGGTCATTCCTCCCCGTAGCAAGGAGGACGCTGACATTCTGCAGCAGCTGTAGTAACAGCATTCTGGGCACAACGTAACAGTGCTCTGCTTACCCTGCTCCTGCTTTCTGTTGAAGATGTTTCTTAAGAACATTTCACGTTCTTAAGTCATTCCTCCTCGGGAGGTTTGTAATTACTAATGTTGCAGACTTGGAAACATATATGTGAGAATTTGAAACATATATGTATAGAATTTGCAACTACATGTATTTTAAGATACCTAAAGGAAAAGCAATGTTTTTCAGTCAAGATAGGTGAAGAAGGCTGTTTCACAGGTTGTGATGCAGGCTTGGTTAGAAGTATTAGCATGGTGCCAAATGCACCAATTGCTCACTGAAACATCTCTTCCAGTGAGATGTCATGTGTTGCTGTCTTGCTCTCTGAGGTTGTCTGTGTATTCACTGCAATGTGCTGCTTAACCATACCACCTACCTACATTGCCTTGATATACTGCCAGAAGAGAAAGAATTATAGAACAATGTGTATCACAAGTCCCATGATTTTTTCATTATGTATAGCTTCCCACCAAGAACAAATCAATTATCCATCAGAGTCCAGCACAGACCGTACCTCAGTCATTAAAACCATTAGATAAGAAGCAGCTGTCTCATATGGCAATGTAATATGCTCCTTTTGTTAGAGCCCAGGAGTAAAGCCAATATGGAATTTGTTGTTAAAATTGTTCCATGCTCTAGGAATGTTCTTATACTAACTCTTTGCTACTAGTTTGAGGAACTGGTTCTTGTACTTTTATATACATTTCCCAAAAGCTTCAATAACTGCAGGATGATTGTAGGATAGTCTGACTTCTCATAGCTCTGTTACAGCTATAAGCTGCACTCATCTCTCTTGCATTTTGTCCAGCACTTCTGTTTCAGAATAAAATGCACTTCCTTAAGCTAAAGGCAGCTGAGCAATTGGCAAAGATACTTCACAGCCCCCTGCCAATTGTTGGCAAGCAAGGAGCAAATGATTTCCAAAGCACACAAACCAATCAGATACGATATGTGGTTATAGTAGTAATTTAATATTAAAGCACCTTTTTCTTTTGCCTTAACAGCTTTTATACCTCATATCACCTTGTGGGTCCCTTCCAACCAAGAGTATTCTGTGCACCTTCCACAGTACTTGAAAAATAGCAGCTACTTAAGCCTGAAAGATTCAGGTCAGTGTTGTAGGCTAACATTTTTAGACGACAAATTCTATGTCTTTATTGGCAAAATAAGCTTTTTCAGCCCACTCAGCCAAAGAAAATATGTTCTTTGGTGCTGACTTCCTGTATTAACACTTCAACTTATTTTTTTCCCTTGGAAGTACTTCATTTCAATACTTTTGTTATGGGTTGAAAAGAAGAAAACAATATCATGTCTTTAAAATTGCTTGGAATTTTGCAGATGAAAACCGACAGTATGAATACAGCCTCTCTTAATGGAGCCACTTTTCTTACAGATACTTAAGAAAAGGGATGCTGTCTTCAGCTGAAATGGTGGTGCTTTGCTCCCAAGATAGAAATGACTCTCTTGTGCCAGAATGAGTGTAGCTGCAGAGTTTGAATAAATCAGCAGGTTTACTACAATGTTTTGCTCAAGAGAAAATATTTTTGCTTAAACCATAGCATAATGCAGGTGTGTTCATGCTAGGACATTTTAAAAAATGTCAGTACCCATGTACCATAAGATGTTTCAGTAGCTAAACCCATGATTTATCAAAAGTTCTTTTCCCTCAGAGATGAGTAGCTGCTGCTTGCTTTATCCCACAGGGAGGTTTGCTTGGGCCTAAATGCATTGTGGTAATTCAGAGTTGTGTCCTCCCCCATGTAGTTGTGCCATATTTTGTGTTTCAAGGTGGGTGTGAGCTTACCAGGAAAGCATAAGTTTTCAGGAAATGTTAAACCCTCTATGCAGGTACTCCTGTGGTCATGATGAGTTTTGGTAGTGTTTTAAAGGGATGTTCCTATCCACCTCTAAATGTTGGAGAGAGTGAAACTTTAGTTTTGAGTTAGTGTCTAAACTGTTGCCTTTCAGTCTCATCTCTTCAGACAGTTGTTTAATGTCTGGGGTTTTTTTGTGCCCCAGCATACAAGCATAGAGTACACAAGCTGGGGCACCTAGAGCTGTCTTCAGCCTGCAGTGGTAGCTGGGAGACTTCCCTCTACTCCAAAAGCTGAGGTAGTGTGCTGCCTTCCGTGGCTCAAGAGTGATCATCAAAAGGAAGATGTTTGAGTCTGTCAGCACACTTGTAAGAGTGTAGAAGTTTTTCTCTAATTCAGCTTGGTTTGGAGCATCAGGCTGCCTATCAGAGCAAACTTGTGATTTGTGTCTAGGCCCCGAGGTTGCCTCTGTGTAGAGCACAGATTCTGCAATAGGCCATTCAAAGGCATGCTACAAAACTGGAAATTATCCCAATGAGAAAGAGCTGTGTATAAAATAGCTTTCTGATACTTAAAACTATAAACTAGCTTTGTCCTTAACCCTGACAGATACTGACAGACAAAATACTAATGAGCTTGTAAGCATTGTGGTGGGAAAGGGGTAACCTGCAGCATATTAGATCATATGAAGTAATACTGGACTTCTAGGTTCAAAAAGTTTCTCTTCAGGGGCTGGGAGGTGGTTGGCAGACCTGCCTGTGTAAGTGTACCCAAATAATTTATATTCAGAAAACTCCACAACTGTAACATGCAAATGAGGATTACCCACCTCTGGAAAATGTGGCTAATATTCTACATTATCTCATGACCTAGAATTGTGAACGCTTCCTAATGTATTTCCTATCTTCTGTAGGTACATAAGGGTGGAAGAAAGTATGAATGAGTATGTTGGTTTCGGGTGGTAGGGGATTTTTAGAGAGAAGGAAGGAGGAGGCAGTAGGTGGGTGAGAAGAAACGGGGTGGAGAAAAACACGTTGCATCTAAATGAAGTGCTGTGTTCTCTAGAGCTGTTGTTACCCGTGCTGTTAAGACCAGTTAGTCTAAGGAGAGAAGTCTGACTCTGATCAGTGTGCTGCTTGACCCTATCACAAGATAATATTCAGTAGCAAATGCTGTGAAGAAAGTGAATGCAACAGCTTCTGTGGGGAAAAATTGGCAGGAAGGCAAGTAGAAGCAGACTGTGAGACATTTCTTACAAACTGTGCTTAGAAACCAATCTGTTCTTCTTTATTGTTCTTTATTGATGAAGGGATGGATTAGAAATGGTTCAGATGGCCTTGAGACCTGTGGTAGTACAGTATCTGCAGCTTTTCCTGTTGAAGGCTTGAAAACTCTTAATGGTTTTTATGCAAAAAAGGATAAGAATCCATTTTAAAAAATTCTGAAAATGTACATGTAAAAACCTTAGGCTCATGAGCAAATTATTATTTTATGCAGGAGAAGAAGGATAGAAAGAACAAAATTCTAAATACATTTTTACACTTCTTACCTACATTGCTACTTTGGCTAAGATAAATATCTAACTTTGGAAGTTTTAATATGGAAGAGATATCTCTCATGTCATCTCCTCTTCAGTCTGTGCTTAGAGCACATGCAAAGTCGAACTTCCCTTGCATAGCAGTACACTGAATTTAGATTTTTGATGATGCCTACATAATAGCATATGTGTGTCTAGAAGCATAGGAAGTTACATGTGTTAGGTGAGTGGTGTACAAGCTCAGTGCACCAATGAATGGTCCCGTCTTGTCCCACGGAGTGTGCACATGAACACACTGCTCTGCTCTGTTAGTAGCCCATACTCCTTCCCACGAAGTCAAATGCCTGAACAAAATAAGTGGGAGCAGGTTTGGGTATTGTGCCATGGGCCTCAATCCCTCTCCGCGTCAGCAGAAGCAGCCTGCGCTCCAGGCGTGGCTTTGTATCGGCTCACAGCTGATGCCCGTGGCCGGTGCTCGCTCCCCTGAAACCCGCCCGCGGCCCGTCTCAGGTCTGCTAGGTCCTGCCGAGAAGGAAGCCCGGGAAGATCCCGGATTCAGCCACGAAAAGGTTTTGCTCCTTCTGCTTATCTTTCTCTTTAAAAGATCATCTTGCCTCACCGTGACTGACATCAAATGTAAGGGAAATAATCTGCGAAACGGATGGAAGCAGACTATAATGCGATGCGATTTCTGCCTGATAAACCGCCTCGTCGCTCCGGCTGGATCAGTAGGCTGGGTGACAGGGCCATCTGCTGGCAGAGGGACTCCGGCAGCATCCCTGTGAGTTCCCTGCCGGGAACGACTCTGGGTCTGGGAGTGGTTAATGGCTTCATTCTAACTTCAAACACCCGTGACTCTTCTTAAATTATCTTTGTAAGCGGCTTCGTATCTTGTATTAATTTCTGACTTGGTAGCAGAACTTTCTACTGTGAAGAAATTAAACTCTTTAACTATAAATTTAAGCTTCATTCAAAAGTTAAATGGGATGTTTGACCTGGGGCTAGTAATGCCTTAGGTCGAGCCAAAACTTGAACCCTGTGTTCTGAGGAAGTGTGGGTTTGTAGACGAATCTCTCAGATCAAGGAAAAATTAATGTCAATGCTCGGCATTCATACAAAATGTATACATTAGGGGTATTTTGATTAAAAATACAAATCAGAAAACTTGTGAACAAACATAAAGAAGCCAAATGGTCTGTCATACTAACATTGTTAAATTTCTTGTGTCTTCAATATTGAAAAGGCTTTTGGAGGTATTTTAGTTTACTTTTGCAAGCACTGTGTAATCAATGCAGCATCTCAAACATAAGAAACCTGTCTAATATATGTATGCTCATGTTTACCTGTCTGTATGTCCAGTGTGATGACTGAAAATAGAATAGGTCATAAATCACAGCTTGTGATCTATCCCTTTGCAAGTTTTATAATTAATATTATGGAATTGTATGTGCGTATAAGAATAAACTGGGTAAACTACGTGTAAACATGCTTTATGATTTCTTTGGGAACCTGCTGTTTCTCTCCAAGATGACTTTGTTACAGTAAATGTGCAGGGTTCTTTAATATACGTGACCTTATTCAAATTAAAGTACATCAGTCCACACTGCTTGACATGTGTGTATTGCTGCTGTAACAGGTCACACGGCTGTCTCAAGCCTGTGGCAGAGCAAGGCTAGTCCTGGCTCCAGCAGTGTTTATGGCAACTCTTAAAGCAGTACCCCGATCACTCTTGTGATTGTGGTAAGAGATGTTATGCTGTAGCTCCTTGCTGACAGAATGGCAATTTATTGTAGGCTAAAATTATCCCCTGAGAATGCACTTATCTGACTGTATCCAAAAATCTTTCATCTTCTGTCCACGATATTTGTTGTCTCTATCATCATATACCTTCATCCCACAGAGAATGCAGGTTATTACATACTGCCTAGGGGCTGTTCTGACCTTTTTGACTTTTAAACAGTTTTCTACTTTTTTACTCCTTTGACAATTCAGCGAATGAAATGACAGGGATGGATTTAATTACAGGAGCTTTGACCAAAATTATTTATTGCTTACCTAGTAAACCTGGCCATAAATGTAATTGATTTATAAATCCCACAAAAGCACAAACATTAGCCAGTGACTGCTTGTAGTGCTACTGTGTAAAAATTATGTTTATGGAGGGATAACTTTTCTTCTAGCCAAAAGACTGTGCAAGAGTAAAGCAACAGTATTTTGTGTCCTGTGTGGATCAGGACTATTCGGGACCAATTTTTTTTTCGGGTAGCTCATTCTATATTTTCACTTTGTTTTAGTGACTGTTTTCTGTTATCTGTTCTAAAAGGATGGCAGAATGGACTGCAGTATATCAGGAAGGATGGATTGGACTGTGGAGAGGAGGAAGTAATCTCCTCTTGTCTGAGAATCTTGAAAGAAAATGTCTATGGTGCTAGGAAGCTAACTTGACAACATGTAATATAGACAGAGCTATTGAAGTTCTGACCATCAAAGTGAGATGGAAGGCCAGGTGAGGTATTGTTTCATGTTCGTATTTTTCTCCTGAAACTCTTTTGGCTAAAGGTAACTGTAGTCTAGTAACTGTAATTTTTTTTGTCAGGTTCACCTGTGAAAAATTGTACTGTATAAGGGAAATGGCATTTCACCTGAAAAGTCTGGTTTTGCTCCTGATTTACTGTGCTGAGTACTGGTCTCCAAGTTGTCTACACCTGCTGAAGTTCTTTTTTGCACAGTGATATTGGGCTACTGAAAATATTAGATGTGTTTTCTGACTTTGGTGCAACTGCATCTCTTCTATGTGGCAACATACTGGTAATGAAAACCTTGTTTTATCAGCATGGAAGTGGCCGTGGGTATTGGGGTTTTTTTTCTGTGTGATACTGGATGTGTGATGTACAGTGTTACTATTCCTATTAAAGTACTGAGTCAGATCACTTTTTTGTAGAGGTTCACAAACTCCACAGAACAGGTTCTGAGCGGGCTATTGCAGACTATAAGCTCAGTAAAAAAAAGCCCTCCAAAGAACTGCCAAAGGATTTGTCATAAACTGGACGAAATCTTACATTTGTAGTAAAAATGCAATGGAATACAATTTTCGCACTGATACCCAATCTGTTGGTTTTCTGTCTCAGCATTAGCCTGAGAGCAGGCAGCGCTCAGGTTACTGAGAAGGGGGGGTTCAGCAGAGCCCCAGGCGCTGGCAGGGACAAAGCCCGTGGTCGCTGTAGGACTCTGAGAGCTGCTGAGGGAGGAACGAGTTGCTTCTACAACCGCGTCAGTGTATCAGCACCTTGATGCTGCTGTGCAACTTGATTTACTTTTTCGGATAGTTTTGGATGTTGGTAAACAATTCTGTGCCCTTGGGTGAACAGTTTTATTTAAGGTCCAGAAATGAAGATAAGGAGCCTCTCCTCCTCTTACGTCTCTCTGTGGTTGCTGTTCACAGCAGTGATACTCAAAGGTGAGAATACTGCTTGCTAGTTAGATGTTGCACTGAAGTTTATTTTATTCAGATAGGATCTTGTCATCTGATGTACCCTACATGTCTAAGCCCCAGAAGTGTTTAAGCTGTTTAGTTTCACTTTGTCTCGCTGATGCATAGACAAAATCATCACGTACGACCAAAATTGCATGCTCTTCGGGAAGTTTTGATTTGTTGGGATATCTTTTTAGTGAGGAAGATTTGCTTTGAACTCTTAATTAGTCCAGGAAGTCGGTGCGAATCACCAGAGAGAGATGTGCTCAAAAGCACTTGTTCCCTACAAATTGCCACCTGGCATTTGCGCGAGTCATGCCAGTGTGTGAGAGACTGAAATGCTGAAGTGACAATGACCCAAAACAACTGGCCATTTGCAAAAGCAGCGGGTGCTCTGGTGAGGCCGGATTTGCACCCCACAACCGAAGGGGAGGAGGATAGGGTGTGAGCGCCCATCACCAGAGATCACCACGACAAATTAACCTTTGTTTAGCAACACGCTGGGTTTTGAACCAGGTGAGGGAGAAGACCGATAAGAAGCAGACCCTGTGAGATCCGATAATACTTCTTATCATATATGGTGATATCGGTCTTCTCCATTATCTACTCTTATCCTTTCTTTCTTTCTTTTTCTTTCTTCTGTATTTTCATAAGTGTAATCTTTTTGCTTTTAAATTGTTTCATTTCTATAGATAATAACCGATACAACTACGTATGCAACTTTTAAATTTTTTTTCGGAACTTTAGTCAGGGGTTTGTTCGCCTTTGCCCAGGGGGAGGGGAATTGAAGTTTGCCTTCAAAAGACTGTTCAGCGGGTGAGGTCTGATGAGTTTAACATCTACAGATGGGGAGTAGCCAGAAGGTACGGAGCAAATAAACGAACATTAACGGGAATTACTCCCCCGGAGACACCTGGTCTGGGAAAAGGTTGGTAAGAGAACCGAGGAAGGAAGGCCGAATTAGTATCGAAGGTGAAGGGATCAATAACCAATAGAAGACTGAACACTAAGAATTGTGTAATTTAAGACGAGTGAATGTGAATTTCTTTGGGGTTTTTTATAAGTAGGTGAAAAGTCTGGGAAAGATCCGTGTATGATGGAATGATTTTCACTGCACAACCCGGGCATGTGTGGATGAAATAATTTCCTTTGCATGTCCTGCTCAGAATAACATCCTGCCCAAAATAAAGTAATGCCTAATTCTGTAACATTGAAAAGACGTCGTTGGAGAGTTTCTGTTTTTCCTGTAGTTTCAGTGGCACCATCGCAACCAAATTGTTCTAAAATAAACCTGCCATACATAAATATGTGTATTTATACATAACCAGTGATTCAGTGTTGTTTCACTCTTATCCATCCCAAGGGATCTATTAAGAAGAACCTCAGTAATCCCTTCTTCAGGGGTGGGTTGTAAGAGAGTGGTTCTGTTGTCCTTGCCCTTTGCTTGCAGAAATTTCTGATTCTATATAAAGATGATACAGAGGCTGCCTAGAGAAACTGTGATGTACAAAACAATATGAAACAGCAAAAGTGTGATTTAAAACCTCAAGTTTCAGTCAATTATCTTTAGTATCTAAGTTTGGATAGCAAGAAGCATCTCCAAATACATGGTTTGGAAAAGATGTTGGTGCACAGATGTGTTCACACATTGCCAGCTTGTGAAGAAAAGCAGCTCAGATATTTTACAGGTGGTAGTTTAAAAAGAAAAAGACTAAATTCTGGAAGTAGCAGGAATCTTACCACTGCTGCATTTGGGGACATACCAAAAGCCATTAGCCTGTGAGTAAGTATAATTTCAGACCTTGCTGACTGGAAGTCAGTAATATCGGCCTGCGAAAGTCATTGGTAAAATAAAAGTATTTATATTTACTTTCAAAAAATGTAGGGATCGCTATACACAGAGTGCTTTTCAGTGGGTGTGAAAAGCTTAAGTTAGCTATTCACTTGCTCCAGGTGAATGCTGTCTTTATTTGAATAACTTCATCAGGTACACTTCTGTATCAGAACTAATGATATTCTACCATGTATGAATGATAACTATGGTTACAGCAAATACTGCTTGAAGTAATAGCAAGAGGGTGTTTTCTGATGCTGCTCAGTGCTTAATCTAATGCACTGAACAAGTCCATGTTTTCTAGCTGTGCAATCAGCAAAAGGAAAATATGCTCACATGCTGTTTAACGAACTGTTTGAAGACTACTCCAATGCTCTGAGACCAGTGGAAGACACAGATAAAGTACTGAATGTCACCCTTCAGATCACGTTGTCCCAAATTAAAGACATGGTGAGTAAAAGTATAGTTCTGTTTTTCTAAAAATATGTGGGAATATACTCGATGTAAGCCTTTTGTTTGGAGTAGGAAAAGCAGCCTTCAGTTTGTTGTGACAACTTCAGAAATGCTTCCTCAGGGTGGGAGAGAGGGGGTGGCCTGAGGGGATGGGGGTGCGTCCTCCAGTTTTTTTGTACATTCTTCTCTGGTTGCAACTCTTAAGGCTTCCATTTTAAGTCTGGAATGTTAGAGCTGCTGAATTTTTAAGACTTCTTTTGTAGTTAGGTGTTGGTATCATATCCTCCAGGCAACTTTGGCTGAGTTTTAAATGCTTTTTCTAAGATGCAATTAATTTCTACATAAAATCCCTAAAATTAGCCTTCAGTAGTTTTTATAAATACGGTTTTTTAGATACACTTTTAAGGCAAAAGAAAATGTGTCTGGAAGGAGAAGGAAAGATTACTTTTGTGACTTCTGAATTATAATTTCAAGGCCTCGCCAAGCTCTCAAAGAATTTCTTAGCCTGAATCTGTTAGCTGTTTGCTATTCTGAAGCTCGCAAAAGGAAATTAGGAAGAACTGGGAGCATTAGACACTGTGATTAAAAGTAGGGAGAGTGCTGAGAGATGAAGGTTTGCACAAGTGAAAGTGCAAACCAGTGATTTCCCTGTACAGTGTATGGGCCTAGATGCCTGCCTGAGAATTATTTTGTGGCCTGTTAGTATTCTGGCCTGTTTTGAGCACTACACCAAAGCCATATCACAAATGCTGTCTGCGTCTAAGATGTGATTTTGTCACCTTCAGCTAGAAATATTTCTACATTTCTATGCAGGATGAAAGGAACCAAATTTTGTCAGCTTACTTATGGATTCGACAAAGCTGGTATGATGCATACCTCAGATGGGACAAAGATAAATATGATGGGTTGGATTCTATCAGGATTCCAAGCAATTTGGTTTGGAGACCAGATATTGTCCTATATAACAAGTGAGTGTGGCTGGAAAAAATCAGCTTGCATATTTGAGGGAGGGAAGGGGTTAAAGGAGTAACTGGCTTACAGAGTCTGAAGTTTCATCTCCACCTTACCATAGCAAGGGGTATGTTTGTTGTCTTAACATTTGTTGTTGCTAATCTAAATATTTTGCAATAAAGCTATAGACAAGATCTGAAAATTATGCTACACAACAAAGTTTTTCTGAATTTCTCTGCACTGGGAATTGAATACCCTGGCTGTCTGAGGTGCTTTCTGCTGAGACTCCTAGAGAACTCTGGAGGATTGTCCACAAAAGGATGATACATAAAGGCTGCACTCCTTGTCTGCTCTCCCAGGCCAATAGTGACCTGGAGATTGTTTCCATCTTTTAATGGACTCTTATCCTACTGTGTGCTGTTTGAGGTCAAGTTTGAAGAAACTATGGCCAACAAATACAACATAATTTAGCAGCACTGACGTTTGGCATTCATGGGCACTCATACCTGTAAATAATGGTTAATAGTAAGTTCCTACTAAAATTCAGTGTAAATATGATTTCAGAAGCATGCTTTTAATGGTGTGAAAAGAGGGTCTTCCCCACTGCCCACCTTCTCTGTCCCACACCCTTAAGTTTTGTCTGTCAATCCTGATTGCCATTTTTCTGTCTTTCAGGGCTGATGATGACTTCTCAGAACCAGTAAATACTAATGTAGTGCTGAGATATGATGGAAAAATCACTTGGGATGCACCTGCTATCACAAAGAGCTCTTGTGTAGTGGATGTGTCTTACTTTCCTTTTGACAGCCAGCAGTGCAACCTTACCTTTGGGTCCTGGACTTATAATGGTAATCAGGTAGACATCATCAATCCTCTTGATAGTGGCGACCTCTCTGACTTCATAGAAGATGTGGAATGGGAGATTCATGGTATGCCAGCAGTTAAGAATGTTATCACTTATGGCTGCTGCTCTGAGCCTTATCCAGATGTGACCTTCACGCTGATTTTGAAAAGGAAGTCCTCTTTCTACATATTTAATCTGTTGCTTCCTTGCATTTTGATCTCTTTCCTGGCCCCACTGGGATTCTATCTCCCTGCAGACTCTGGTGAGAAAGTGTCTCTGGGTGTTACAGTTCTTCTTGCTCTGACTGTGTTCCAGCTGATGGTTGCAGAGATCATGCCCCCATCTGAAAATGTACCTTTGATAGGTGAGCTTTACACACTTTGTCTTGAAGCATGACTTATTAATAACAGGGCTCTTTGTCAGGGAATCTTTATGTAATTTGTGATTTCTGGGAAGATAAATTTGCTACATTTTTGAAACACAGTGAAGTACTTAAAATATGTGTGGAATTTGTATAGGTATGCTGCAGTTTTTAGAAGTTATTTTGTGTTTATTTAAAGTTATACATTAGCTAGCTGTTTTATATTAATTATAGTTAGATATTTAGAATTATGGTATCACATATTGAAATAAAGATGGTAATGGAAAACAGTTTTAGAACTAACACATAAAGTATAATCAAGAGCTATAAGCACAAGGTCAGACTGTTTCAAGATATGTTTCTGTCAGATCCAGATGGTTGGATAGCCTGGCTGGCATACTCATAGTTGACTTAATATCTGACAATTGCTACATTGGATTATAGTTCCTGGGAATTCATTATGCTGAAATTTAATTTCTGTCTGGGAGTTCAGAAAAGTTAATGTGCAAATAATGGAACCTAGCTGAGTCTGTTTTCTCTATTCCCACACTCTCCCTTGCCATCCTTTCCAATCCCTTTGAAATGGGGCTCATGGCACACTTGTCTGTGGCACATCCTGTGTTGTTGCTGTCAGCTCTTGCTTTTCCTGCAGAGGCTGCAGAGCAGGGCTGGGAGCTGCCTCTCTGCAAGTTTGGTTGGGTGGTCAGCTGTGTATTTCAGTTGCCAAAAGCAAGGGCAGAGGAGCACAGCTTGTATTCTCTTCAGCTCCCCACCCTTCAGCTCTGTGCTCTGACCTCTGAGCTGGCAGCACACTGGTTGTGGATATCAGCAAAGTCTGCATATTCACTGACATTTGTGAATATTTGAGTGTGAAATTTGAGTGTGAAAACATGGATCTGCTGGTGTGGGGTGCATCAATAGATCAAACAAAGTGTTGTCATCACTGCTGTTAATACATGAGGAAGTGGGATTTCCAAGGTGCCATGTGAAGCCATTGGCATGGGGATTTTGCAGATGAAAAGAACAAGGCTCTTGAGAAACATTTTTGAGCTGCTTTCTGAATGGATGTGCTTCAAGTAATCAGAGGTTTTAGCTTGCAGGTATTTACCATGCTAATACAGTAGTCACATTCTCATCTAACAAAGACATGCCAGTAATGAGTATGAGATTTTATTTTAATGGCTTTTGTCTTAGTTTTTAAATGGTGAATCGTGAGCTAAGAGAATTAAGGTGATTAAAATTTTGTTTCACTTGCATTTATGCTTAACGCTATGTTGTCACACTTCTCATTGTATTTTTTTATTGGAGTAACATCTTTAATATGGTTTTATTTTGTGTTCTAGGAAAGTACTACATAGCAACTATGACCATGATCACAGCTTCCACTGCATTGACAATCATTATAATGAATCTCCATCACTGTGGCTCAGAAGCAAAGCCTGTTCCACAGTGGGCCAAGGTGGTTATTTTGGACTATATGTCAAAAATATTTTTTGTTTATGATGTGGGTGAAAATTGCACAAGTCCAAAAAGAGAGAAGGAAGAAGAATGTAGGTTAGAGGGGGATGATGGATATCCAAGGAAGCACAAAGAGGTAAGAAGTCCTCTTTCCACTAGGAATGATGACTGCAGTCTCAAGGAGAAGCTCAATGGAAATTGGAATAAAAGCTACGGAGTTCATGGTGAAAATGTTAGGGAGACTGTTAATTGCTGTTCTTGTTACAAAATGCTGATTAAAAATATAGAGTATATTGCTAATTGTGTCAGAGACCATAAAGCAAACCGGGCCAAAGGAATTGAGTGGAAAAAAGTTGCAAAAGTGATGGACAGGTTCTTCATGTGGATTTTCTTTATCATGGTGTTTTTTATGAGTGTGCTGATCATTGGGAAAGCTGCTTAACTGAAAATGAATATGTTCCTTTTGTAAATCTGAATATTCTATGTTAGTTTGTTTAGGAGGAGTTCCCTGATAGGGGTGCTTTTGAGATCTTTGTCTTGCATTCTATAAGAATAAACAAATTGATTCTGTAGGCTGTGATAGAGAGTTGAGACATTGCATAAGTGAAGACTTTGCTGGTGACTGTCCTTGCCTCTTAGTATGGGTGTGCTGATGAGGCTGCAGGATAAGCAGTCAGTATTTCACCTTGGTGGATGGTGGCCATGACTTCAGACTGTCTGGGCCAGAGTATTGCAGCAGTGGAGCAGACAGCCTACCAGGGAGCTGTGCATTCACAGGGCTGCATCTCTGCACCTTGCAATTTGATCAGCCTTTCTCTCTTCCAGGGGAAAAAAAAAAGTATTTGTGATATGGGGACATTTTCTGGAGATCATCCCTTCACAGCATTGCCTTTTTCCCTTTTATTTTAGCTTGACTTGAAAACTTACGGTTTTTGTTACAACTCACTGATCACTGTTCATTTCATAGGCTCTACATGCTGTGCCTTTAGCTTCTAATATGGTTGAGCTTACTGAATATGATCTTCCTCTTTACAGTTTTCTGCTGCTGAATGTTACTGTGTTGTCACCATGTCTCCAGTAAGCCAGATTCCCAGGGTTTCTTCCTCACTGAGTCAGAGGGCCTCTTTTCAATTCTTTCTCTTGAGCCTAATAATAGGAAGAACTTCTCCTGTCCTTCCTACATGTCTCATTGCCCTGGGCATTCGTGCAAGATGTGCCTTTAAATGCTACTTGAGACTGCTAAAATAGGAGACTGTGACTTCTGTCTTCTCTCACTGTATTTACCTACCGGTGTTCACCCTTTTTGTCCCTTCTTCACTCTTACAAACTCTTTAATACTTAAATTTTAAACAGTTTACAGGAATGCCAAGGTTGCTCTGTGCATTGCTTAGCACAAAATCATGATCTTACAGACTCATTAAAGTAGTGCCATAATCAACACTCCTTGCTCAACACCTTAGTATTTACATGTATGGGAAAATGTTTCTTGCTGACAACCCCAAAAACCCCTCTTCTGTCTGTTAATTTCTGTTAACCCTCTCAGACTGATAGAGCTTTGGAGGATGTCTCTTGTAGTAAGGTAAGAAACCAGTACCCCGGGCATGCCCATGGCAAATAAATTGCTTTTGCAAAGCACCCTGAACTTTGAAACCATGATATTCTAGATGCAGTGGGAGAGGCAGAATGACATTGTAATGGATCCCAGTCAAAAGTTCATGTGACAAAACTAATTTTCATAATTGTCGCTGTTAATAGGAGCATACTGGTGAATCAGTAACTTAAGAGCAAGGAGCTAAACTAGTAAAGTGATGCAGTTTTTATGCCCAAATTTATTAGAAGAAAGGGAATTGTTCTTTTTGTTTTGGTCATGTAAATGATGCATTGAATTGCTAATGGCAGGTTTTCTTTTGTGTGGAATAATTAACATTGTAAACTTATCTGGATTCTCATACATAATGCAAGCCTTAAAGTCCAGGTTTTAATGTAAAGCTAAACTGTGTGTCTAGCCAAGAATAAACTCAGTATGTGGAAAAAGTGTCAAGTGTGTTCCCTGTGTATTATCAGTTCCCACTCAACCAAAAGGGTAACTTTGAGTAGTTCCTTTAGAAGACAAGCTGTTCATTTTCATTCACTGTGCAGAAAAACGATTGCATCCATTTGCCACATAGTTCAGGGTTTGGCACTTACACTGCCTGCTTGAGGAAACTCGTTTGCTCTTCCTTGTGGCAAAAATTATTGTCTGTAAAGCTGAGGGAGAAAGGTATTTAAAGATAAGGGTAAAATATTCAGAACATGAGTCTTCAGCATGGAAAACTGATGACCAAGGGTTTATTTAAGGCTTATGGGTGGCATAAAGAGCTACTGTTCACAGTCTCTTACAATACAGGAACGGGGTACATGAAATGTATGCAGTGTGTGGCAGTAGAAGAGCCTGTACAACATGTGATAAGGCTGAAGAATTCTTTGCAACAGGATTGGTGAATGCCAAAAGATCATATGGATTTCAAGACTTAAGGGAAAAAATAAAACAAAAATCTGTTGGCATACTTCTAAATACAGCCACCAAGCATTTAAAGGAGGAGCAATATTTTAGGGATTCATGACTACATGTTCTTCAGTGCTCTTCCCCTGCTGGTGGCACCCACTGGAGGTAGCTTCAAAATTTAGACAGCCCTTTAGTCTGATTCAGAATATCTGTCTTAGAAATTCAGATTTTGTCCATGTCACTCTGTTCAAAACAAACTGCTGCAGTTGTGGGCTTTCCATGTGTAAGGGAAAGTTTGCAGTCATAGGTGGATTGTGGGCCTCTGTCATGCTGCTGCTTTTCAGTACTCTGCATGCTTGGATGGTGATGTTGAAATCAAGCTTTGCAATTCCCTAATACTTTTTATGTGAAGATGTGATGGTATAAGAAATACCTTCCTTGCAAGAATATGATTTGAAAAATAGTTCTAATTATTTGAATCTATTAACTATTAAATTTGCTTTTAAATTTTTATCCTTTTCTTTGGATCACCAGACATTCTCAAGTGTTTCTTTCATCCTTTATTTACATATGGTGATTTTTCTTGATCTTGTAAGAATGACTTTTCCATTTATAGTTCATAAGAGGCTTGGATTTGATAAAGATTGTGAGCAGCACATGATGAATGCTACTAGAAGCTGGTCCCTGAATTTTTGTGATGCTAGGACCCTTGAGTCACGTCATTGGACTTGATCATTGTTCAGGGTAAAAAACATGATGTGACACTGCATGGCCATGATTCTGGTGACAAGGCTGACCCGAGGCCCATGCCACTGCCATGCAAGGGCTACCTGGTTTAAAGCTAGCTCAGGAGTTTCTGACTAAACTGTAGGGACACTAGCTTAGCTCTTAATGTTTGCAGAATCGCAGAACCATTTAGATTGGAAAAGACCTCTGAGATCATCGAGTCCAACCTTTGACTGATCACCAACCTTGTCAACAAGAGCATGGCATCAAGTGTAATGTCCAGTTGTTTCTTGAACACCTCCAAAGATCTGCACCACCTCCCTGGGCAGTTCATGCCAAAGCTTGACAACCCTTTCCATGAAGAAATTTCATCAAGAAGAAACTTGTTCTGAATCAGCCTTGTATGTGAGTACGCAGAACTGTACATGACAGCTGAGTGAGACAGGACTATTTAATCTAATTCTGTCTGTCTTGGTCTCTTCCTCTTTCCTTTGTGTGCCTTGTGCTTAGATCCAGAAATCTTTGAGGAAGATGAAATCCAGAAATTATTAATAACTATGATTATAGTAACAGAAAATTAACTATTTATGCATTGAGAAACTCTGTTTACCATGAAGAGATGGCCTTTCCTAAACTAGGAAATCTGTTTTTGTTCATGGAAATTGAAGCAAAAAGGTTCAGACTAAAACAAAAAGGATCATCCTGAACAATAAATGACATTCTGAGAGAGAAGAGGTTTTCCCCATGTTTCAGGAATTCAGATGTTACATTCGAAGCATTTACATCTTTTGTGCACTGGTTAGCAAAGCTTGGTTCTCTGACACTGATCAGGATTATGATAAGTGTGTCACAGTCATTTCTCAAGAAATGCAGGAGTGTGGCAAGAATTCCTGATTCTGCATCAGTCCCAGTTTGAGAAACTGAAGACCTGAGTGTGATTGTTTTGGAGACCAGATAAGGAGACTATGGGGTGAAAGGCAACTCCTCTCATTCTGTTTATAAAAGTGTGAAGAACCCATCTTTTCTTACAAACTTCTGTTATTCATTGAGGAAAAGAATTTATTGACTCTTGTTTTCTTTCTTAAAATCTTTTCATCAGTGACAGTATATAGGACCAAAAGTGACCTCCGTAGTTTGTGTGCAGCCACCTCCTTTGTTCTTGCAGGCAGAGTGAGCGACTTAGAGCTCAATTAAAGGAGGGAAGCAAGCTGAACATCTCTTTTCTCACTGCTCTCTGAAGTCTACTAAAAAGGAGAAATCTTTCTTCTTTATTAGAGACAAGTCCAACCCTGTGGAAGGGACCAGAGGTAGTGGAGGTGTTTGTATCTAGTTTGTGCTGTGCAAATTAGGCTTCATTGTCTCCAGACACTTCTTAAGAACTCAATTTTACCTTTGCAGTAAGGAATAACAGAGACAGCAAGTACTTAGCTCAGTTTTGTTCTCATGTCTGTCTTTCTAAATACTTTTGTACATTTGATTCCTAGCCTGCAGGCCACAGACCACTGAAGATCTGCAAGGCCACCAAGAATACACTGCACCACAAAGGTGAGTGTCTCAGGTGGTGCCTTCTGGTTATCTGGCGTGCAGGGATGGAAGCTGGTAGTGAACTAAGTCATGCCTAAGTCACACGAGTTGCTTTGTCTGGCCATGACAGTACTCTGTGTTCTGTCAGGGGTAGTTCTAGCCATTGTGGTTGAGAAGGCAATCCAGAGGTACCTTTGCATCAGGATGAAATAAAAATATAACTGTAGAGGGTGAGATGTAAGCTTATGGGGAGCATAGCAGGGTGGAAAATATGGTCTGTGAAAAAGCTGGCATCTGGAACTGCCATGGTCTCTTCTTGGGTATTCCTGCTTCAGAGTAGAAGTCCATCTAGTGAACTTCCAGAGAACGCAAATCGAGATTAAAAAAGGGCATCTGCAATTTCAAGTAGGGTTTTTATTCTACTTTCTGAAGACATTTATTTAAAAAGTGATCCAGTACTACCTTTTAAGTAACCCATCTAGGATTATGGATTTTTCTGGGGAGCAGGTATTGTTTTTTTCCTCTGCCATTATCATGTTCTGTGTCTTGACATTCACACAGCTACTCATAACAAATTTTTATCTCTATTTTAAAAGAACTTGAAACAGATTTTAGTATGTCATTATTTTTATTCATATCACTATTCACTGAGCAAGATTTTATCTGTGGCGTTGGGAGTGCTGGGAAGACTGCACACCACAGTCTTACATTTCACTTTGGTTTGAAGAATGCATTAGTTTTGATTAAATTAAATGCAATGCCAGAGAGGGCAAAAGAAGAGTGGAGCAAAAAATCACGTTTTAAAAAAAATTACTTAAACTTAACCCAGATTATTGTAGGCAGAGTGTTTCAGTGAATAGAATTATTAAACTGGATTCACTGGGTATTTGCTTGCTATGTGTCTGTCACCACTAACAGACAACTTGATTAATAGCAGTCTTAAGCACTGTGTAATCACATCATATTCTGGTTTTGTTTGCTTTTGAATTCTCCATTAGCATGCTTAAAAACAAGTTAGCAGGAAATTTTTTGAGACAATATAATATGAACAAATAAAGAATGCTAATATCATTAATTCACACATCTGCATGCTTCTGTTGTTAGTGTGCCACAGATAAGTAATAGATCTGGCTCTTTTATTCATTCTGTATTTTCAGTTCTAGCTGAGCACTACCAAGCTGCTCAGGACATTTTGGGGACAGGAGTGCCTTTTGTTAAAGTTACACTGTAGCAAAAGTGTACCCTAACAATAAAGTTAAATAGATGGTAAAGTCATCTGGAGTAGTCTCCAGAAGTTAGAAAAGACCTTTACAGAGAAAGCATTTGGCCAGAATGTGGAGTCCCCCATGTTCAATGGGGATGAAAGTGTTGGTTTGACTTCCATAGGGCCACAACTATTTAGAGGATGGCAGCAGACGCAGCTGTGCTGCAAAATAATGCTACATAATTTTAGCAAAATGAAAAAGAGGAAAGAGATGGGAAAAGCTTACTAAACCTGAAGTGAAAAATATCAAAGTACTGAGACTATTGTTCAGCACCTGTGAGTTCACTAGAGCACGTTCAAGCTGTGGGATATCTACTTTGATTTCACATGTCCCATTCACCTGCCAGCCTGTGTCCAGGGGTGGACTGTTAGCAACCCTGGGGCTGCATCACAGCAGTGGGTCTGTTGTGGGGTAAGGGGTTATTGTCTCAGTCAAGGACAAGGGTGCCAGCTTGCCCTGAATCATGATGATGTGTCCAAACCTTCACAAGCTTGATGGATTGGTGGGACCCTGATGACCCACTGTCATCATCTACTGGTAAAGCAGTTCCACTTCATCTCTCTGCTCAGTTCCCAAAAGTAAGTGCCTGGTGGCCTTCAGTAGGAAGATTGTCACTTCTGGAAGGTTGGCTTTCTCTGGGCTGCTTCACAGCATGAAGTTCCTTCTGGCACCATGATTATTCAAATAATTTTCTGTCTAGCTCACCCACTTTCTCACAGAAAGTTGAGAGCTTCCTCCACAGGAGGCCCGACATGGTTCATAGCTGTTATAGGTGTATTTTCCCATCTTGCAGGTTGTGCCTACTTTTGATTAGCATTTTAATATTCTAGGTGAATGCCAGAAAGATATCTGTAGTAAATGAAACTTCAGTTGCTTTCATCTACTGTTTCAAACATAGCTCAAAACAGAATGGTGGTCACAAGATAATCTCTTTCCTCATCGTTAAAGGCTGAGAGTTTATGAAAAACTTTAGGAAAAAGGGTTAACACTAACATCCCAAAGCCAAGGTGAACTGGCTTCTTACTCCCTTGCTCTGAAACAGTAGTGGAGTGCAAATTACCTCAGGGGTATGCTGCTCAGGTATGGGCAAAACTTAGTCACCTTCAGGTACAGTGCCTCAGTTCTGCTTTGGAATGCCATGTTCACTACCCTGCAGAGGTTGTTTGATCTGCAACAAACAGCATTCTCAACACCATGGTTCCAAGTGGACTGGGCTGGATAAACGTTATTTGGGACAGCACCCTTGAGCTGCATGAATTCTCAGCAGTGCTTCAAGCCAGCAAGTGTTACGCTCTCTAGGAGAGTTATGCTGGGACCCTAGATTCCTGAGGCACCAGCAGCAAACCAGTCTGGGGGTCCTGCCCTCAGGGGAATGGTAGGGAGGTGAAGGGTGTTGGAAAGAATAAGTCCAGGGCCCAAGTGTCTCTGCTGTGAAAGCACCTTGCAAAAGTTACTTCTGAGGAGTTAGTTCCTCATCTAAATCCCGAGACCTCTAGGGGTCATACAAGTACTGCTCTAGTTGCTGGGGTGCTTCAAGGCCACGCTTGTAGGCAATTTTTTAAAGAAAAAAAAAAAAAAGCTGCTCTTAACCCTCAATGTGCTGTTTTCTCCAAGACGCAACAAGTAATGTAGCCTTGTTAGCACAGCTGTTCCTGTTAATCCTTTATCAAGGACTGAGTAAAGGGAGAATTCTATCCTGTGGGTAAGCTCAAAGATTGCTATTCTGAAAGGCTGCTTCCTCAGAAGCCATGCTTTAATTTATAGTGTGTTCAGGGGCTAACAGTCTTAGGAATAGCTCTGATTTGAGGTAGGTTGTATAGTCCTTGAAGTACTGCAGGTTGAAGGTTTCATGAGCAGTGAAGGATGGTCCCTACACTTGGTCAGAGCAGTTTGGTATATTGCTGGGACCAAGAGAAAATTCCTGCTGGAGGCATTTGGAGCTATGACAGGAGGAAGCTGAGCCCTTGGCCAGGTTGGGGAGGTAATTTTCTCCATAAGAGCCCTCACAAAGCTGTGCTTTGCAGTGGTAGCTATAAAAGTGTGGCTAACACCCCAGAGCTTTGGCTGCTGCTGAGCAGTGCTTCACTGCATCAAGTCTATCTCTCCAACATTCCCCTTGCCAAGGAGGCTGGAGCTGGGCATTATTTTGAGAAAGGACACAGCCAGGACACCTGACCTACTGATCAAAGGGTATTCCATAATGTAAGACATCTATTCATCCATAAAAGTGATGAGAAAGGAGGAAGGGAGGGTGGTGGTAGGGAGGGGGTGGGGAATTCTTCTTCCATAGCAACTGCTATGTGTACTGAAGCCATGCTTCCCAGGAAGAAGTGGGACATCATCTCCTGATGGGAAGTAGAGAATAAATCTTTTTGTTCCCTTTGCTTCCACGCACAGCCTTTGCTTTTGCTTTAATTAACTGCCTTTATCCTGATCCATGAGGGTTTTTTTTCCATCTTATTTTCTCCCTCCCTGTTCTACTGAGGAGGGGAATGATAAGAGTGACTTAGTGGGCACCTGGTGTCCAGTGAGGGTTAACCCACCATACCAACTTAAACTTTCACTGTTGCATCAGATTACCATCCTCTGGAGGATTCCTGAAGTGTAAAGACTGTGCAACTGCTCCTGTGAGGTAATAGATGTAGTAAGACTGTGTTGGAGGTAATTTGGTCCAGTTCAAGAGATCCAGAGCACTTTAACTGCTGCCTGGGCCTGGTTTATGCTCTAACCTTCCCCCACGACACTGTTTCCATTTCACCTGCTTATGTGCTTTGTAGGTCGTCCTCTTGAGCCCAGCCAGGCAGGTGACTCCTTCCCTTTCCCTCTCCATCCCAGAGGGACTCATACCTGAAGCTCTCCATGCACATGGCAGAGGGGAGGAGGCAGTGCTGCTGAGTGGGCAGAATGGCTGCAGACCCTACCAGACTCTGTCATCAGTCTAGCTGTATTTGCTTCAATGGTGATATGACCAGTTTGGGGGGAAGGACTTCATCTTGAGCAGCAGCAAAACATCAGTCACTGTTCACTTCCACTGTGCTGCCGCTGTGACTGTTACATTGCTTTTTTGTAACTTGTATTTTCTTTAAAAAACCCACAAACAGAAAAAGTAGCTGGAACAAGAAGGTAAATGTTAATCAGACCTGTATCAATATTGTCTTAAATCCATTACATACATGATTTTCTGCCTATACAGAAGGAACATGGCACAATTACTGATTTCAGAAATTCCTGTCCATACCGGACATCAGAAAAGTTACAAGCAATGCACTCAAAAAAAGGAAACCTTGTGGGGATACAGTGGGACCTAAAATTGCAGGTTTTGCACATAGATGATGGGGCTTTATCACAGACTGGAGACAACCAATGGGCAGATCTGCAGTGGTGTGGCATCTAGTTTTAATGGGATGCTTATTTAAAGGTGGGGCAGCAAAGTATTATTATAGCTCTGGGCTGTGGTCCTGCTGCTGCTTGTCTTGCTGTGACTGAGGCCTGCTCTTGAGGTTTGTATATCAGCAAGCAACCTATGTTTTTTTCTTTAGCAGGACGTATGAATAAATTGCTCTAGATGGAGGTCAAGACAGAACAGAAGGATACTGGTTTTTTTCATTTCCTGCTTCACTGTGTTTATTGGGGGTGCTTAGCTAGGACACTGTGTATTGGTTGTGATTTCCCAATTCCTTTTACTTAATGACTGCAGCTTTTTTTTCTTTCAAAATTAAGCCTCTCTTGACAAGTTTAGAGATGGCATTTGTAGAAGTAGAGCAGCGTGCTAGAATAGCTGCTTTGGTTAAGCTCTGGGTCCTGCTGAGGTGCTTCATGTCCTGGTAGCAGGACCACCACTTTGGAATTATCCCACAAGTGTGGCAGGATTTCCTGCAGCTCTGCAGTTCTCAATGTCGACCCTTCAGGTGCACCCAGTCATTACTGCTGAATAAACAAACACAGGCAATTTCTATTAGTGATAAAGATTTCTCTTAAAAGGGATTAAATCTGTAGGGAAAGGGAATAGAGACTTCATTTAGTCCAGGAAGAGCTGTGGTGGGGAGTGTGTGTCAAACAAAACACAGCTTTGTTAGAATTTTCTGACTTTTTGCCTGTTATGTGAGCCTCCCCTCTTTTTATTGCTCCTATGGATCATGCTGTCTCACAGTAGGTAAGATCTCTCCAAAGAGCAGCTTTATCTATACCAGGTAATTCACCTAATGGCATGCTATTGAAAGAAAAGGGTTTTACTATGGTAGGGAGCTAGAAGTTCCAAG
The DNA here is from genome assembly GCA_013398275.1 of Promerops cafer. Taxonomy (NCBI): domain Eukaryota; kingdom Metazoa; phylum Chordata; class Aves; order Passeriformes; family Nectariniidae; genus Promerops; species Promerops cafer. Next base: position 1,233,369 of record VZSE01013631.1, read on the forward strand.
GTTCATGGCAAAACTAAGAGAAAAAGTACCTTATCAAGGATCTATACAATCACTTGTAGTTTCCTTTTGTTCTTTTAAATACTGTCCAACAACTCTGGATCCCATGTGAAATAAGTGCATTTACTTTTATGACCTCAGTATACAACAAATGATGTTTTGCATACCTCTTCTGAGATCAATGCTAATTCCTTTTGCTGCTGTTGGTGGATGTTGCACAGCCTAACTTCTGTCTTGGCTGTTTTGCTTTCAACCTTGATGACTTAAATGCCAGAGGTTTATTACCTGCTCTCTGTCTGAGTTAATTTTCTTGGCCTCTGAATCTACTAATTGCCATTTGTAAATTTTCCTGGTGGTAAAGGTCACAAAGATAACTTGGCCCCCATAGCTTAACCTCTTGGCACATCTCAGCTTATGAAAGGCAGTGTTGAAGTCTGCTGATTAAATTAATTACTCTTCTGAGGTTTCATCATGAAGAAAAGCTCTTTTGCCTTTGTAGTTCACTTCCATCACATTTTTGCATCATATCTCAGAGCTGGGTTAGGAACCTCTAATTTTACTGGAGCACAATCAGATGGTAGAAAGAGGTTATGTTTGTCAAACATAAACCTGATCCTGAACTGTGTGTTGCATAGATGCCTTCCTCTGCTTCATAAGACTGGAAGGCACGCTGCTGCTTTTGCTTTCCCTCTAAACTTTCTGCCTTTGCTAGGGACATCTCTGGGGTGACGAAGCTGGAACAAAGTCTGAGAATAAAACAACAGTGTTTCACTCTCTAAAGCCACACAAACCAGCACTGAACGTTCACTCCAGCCCCCGCAGAAAACTCACTCATGAAAGTGTGTGCTTCTGAGCATAAGATACACTTTCCAAAGTTATGCCTGAGGGCAAATAGGGGATCTGGTGCCCTAAACTAACCTGTTCCTGTTTGAGGGAACCAGGAGCAAGCTAGTACCAGGATGTCATCATAGCAAGCTGGTCTCTCTGCTCCTTACATCCGACACTCCTGGTTAGCCTTTGCTCTCTTGCACTGAAATGCACAGGGCCATCTCCGCTGCTGCTCCTGACAGTCACACTGCCAGAGTCCAGCAGGGTGGGGACAGCTGAGTTAATACCACATCATGCAGAATAGCCCTTTACACGAGCTGTTGGGGAGGATATGTAAAAGCAAATGCCCCTGTCCCTTCTGCATGCTGTCCCCTCCTGCTTTTCTTTGCCGACGTGGTCCTTACTGTGTTTTATCACTGGGTACAGCATTGCAAGGATGGCATTGCAGCTCTTCTGGAGTTGTTGGAGTACAGCTGATTGTGATGTGCTGACACTTACTGAAGCTCAGAAAGCTCCCCAGAGCCACTGAAGCAGAGAAGGCCACTACCTGCAGAGATAATCAACTCAGGGACGTCTCAAATATCTCCTCGTTTTGGTCTGGGGTCCCTATGGACTAGCATTGCAGCCTTGCCTTTCCTGCCAAGATCATCTCCAGGGCGGATGCAGCAAAGCCACTGTGGTACCTCTAAAATGTAGATTATAATTTTTAAAATAGGCAATAAAGTATACATATGGCTATATAAATCACAAGGCAAGATATAATCATTGCATTTATAGAATTATAGAATGGTTTGGCTTGGAAAGGACATAAAAGATCATCTACTTCCAAGCCCCTGCCACAGGTAGAGGTACCTTCCACTAGACCAAGTTGCTCAACCTGGCCTATCCAACCTGGCCTTGAACATTTCCAGGGATGGGCCATTCACAATTTCTCTTGGCAACTGGTTTCAGTGCCTCAGCTCCCTCATAGTGAAGAATTTCTTCCTAATACCTAATTTAAATTAACCCTTTCTCAGTTCAAAGCTATTCCCCCTTCTCCTGTCACTACATGCCCTTGTGAAAAGTCCCTCTTCAGCTCTCTTGCTCATCCAATTCCCCGTGCTGAGCCCCAGCTCAGGCACAGGGGCTGGGGCTAGGGTGCTGCAGCTGCCTGACCATCCCTGGCTGCTCTTCTCCATGCAAATACAAGCCTTTGGAGGTTTTGCAGAGCATTTGGAGAAGAAACGTGCACTATAACATCTGTGTCCTGTTGTACTGGGGAAAAACTGATTTCAGCTGTTTCCATTGCCTTTGCTGGATTAGGTTTTAGCACAGAATTTATGAATGCAATAATTAAATGTACTTTTGAAGCAGCTTTTCTGGCACTTCAACGTAGTGAAAGTAAGGGCAGCTTTAGAAAAAAAGGCCCTCCAAGCAAGATCTAAAGGCAACATTCAAAATTATTCTAAAGATGCAATTGCCTTCTCTTTCCAGAACATCTAGTCCTCATGACTCCTCCTTCTTTACTTAGTCACTGCACTTCATTTTTTCCAAAGCCCAACTTCACAGCTCCTCTGCTCTATCATTTCCCACCTTGGAAATCATTTGCAGCACGTCCTTGATCTTGGATACATGAGATTCCCAGCTGGAGCTAGACTTTGTTACCCCTTGAGAACAGGACATATTTGATGCATTAGCAGTACGATGACCAGTATGTCCATTACATCTGCTGCATTTCTGCCAGATGTCAGGCTATATTCCTAACCAATGCAGTGTTCAGGCATGATCTGAATAGCCTGAGCACCTATGGCAAGCCCTGGCACTGAAGTTGCCACCTATCTGCCAACACAAATTGCTTTCTGCAACATTGGGGCTGTTGTAAGCCTTATTTGTTCCTGTGGACAGAGTGTGTCTGCTATTTCTCAATGTGCTTATCTTGAATTGCCTTGTGGAAAGTAGCTCTTTCATCCATAACTCCTTCCTTAAAATCAATGATAGCAAATACCAACATTTTCAGAAATGCTCAAGATGAGATTTTCAAGGGCACATTGCTCTATGCTGAGTTTAGTGTCTCAAAAACCAAGACAGAATGAGGGCTTAATCTTCAGAACTGCAGAAGAAATGCTGCTAGATGGGTAAGCACGTCAGAGCAACTACTTCAGAGGTGACTTTGAAGACTGTGGTAGTTACTCTGACGTGCTTACCCATCTAGCAGGTAAGGCTCCTTCCCACCTTCCCCACAATGAGACATTCTCCTTCTATATTTCAGGCCCAGGAAAGTCATGTATAGTTTAAATGGAAGTAATGACAGGAAGGTAAAGGGAGTGTACCAAGTACCTATGCAAAATAAAATGGAACAATGTCTGGTTGAGCTTCCATCTGTTTTATTTGAGAGGGAGAGTACTTGTGTGTTGACAGTTACTAAATAAACAGAAAACATGTTCATCTGCAGAAATCCCCCAAGCTGGAACTGCCTGGAGGCTGAAGGGATTCTCGGGAACAGTAGATAAACATGTCCTGTTCTTTCTCTTCTCTAGTTATTGACTTCTGACAGTGGTGGACACTAAATCCTGGGATAAATGAATCCTGCATCAGACTCAGCACAGATACCCATAAATTCTAACTGTGCAGCTGCTAAAAGGATGGAAAGATCTTCCTGGGGAGTTAATATATTTCCTCCTAGGTTGTAAAAGGTGTGGAAGCAAATCCATCAGTCTCTTTCTTCTCCACCACTCATCTTGGGCTACTCTGAAATATCATCTTCTCTCTTAGCATTCCTTTGAGTAGCAAGCAAGTTGAGTGAATTCAGACTGCTTTGCAGTTTGGGCTGAGCAAATGAAGAAATAGGAGTTTAAAGTAGTCACAGTTATCTCTGTTCTGGCAGAGAGCCCCCATAGTACACTGGATCAGAACAGCCATTGCATGAGGCTCCTTATAGTGGTAATGTCCAACCAAAAATCAACATTTCACACGAGCAGTCACTTTGGCAACAGCCTGCTAGCAAGCTGTCATCTAGCAAGCTGCCAGGGTATCTCTTTACCAAGTGGGGAGGTGTTGGCAGCTTAAACCCACGGGAGCAGAAGTGGTGGGTCAGGGCTGCAGTACGGGGGCTGACACTACGGCTGCCCAATGCAGCTCTGCTCACTCAATGTGTCTGTCCTGTTTGGGATGCAGCTCAAGTGGATGCCTCTGAACAGCTTTTTGGCAGAAATTTTACAATGATTTGCCCAGCTTTATCATTTGTATCGTAGTCCCTGTATCAGCTCATCTTTGTTATTGAGCTTTTAATGTCAATTTAAATGCATCTATTTCTAGCTTTCATCAGTTTGAGCCTCTTATGCCATCTGCTAGATGTCCAAAAGTTGCTTTCTTACTCGAAAATTGTGATCTGCTATATTTACCCTTCAATCAGATATTAGCTCATTTGGACCTGTTTTTTCCCTTCGATAAATAGATCTTATAGCAATCATCAAAAGCTTTTGTTCCTTCTGATCAAAGTGGAAAAGTAAAATGTAGAGAATCACCTCCATTTTCCTTAGCATTCCTCTGCTTTTTGAGAAGAGCTTTATTCCTTGTCTATTTTCTCTCTTCTCCACCCTCTTAAGCTTCATCACTATTAAATCTTATCTTTTGGGTTGCCATTATCTTCTTGGAACAAGCAAAGCCCTAATTACATTGAATTTCTACTTTAAAAACACCGGGTAGCAGCTCCTTAGCCTGCCCTGCCATTTCTGGAGTGAAATAGCTGCCGGCATAAAGCTGCCCTTTGTTTTCCTTGTTGACCTCTTGCAGGTTTTGCCACTCTGCCTTCACTTTTTTCCTTCCCCCTTCTGATTTCATTAAAAGAGTAGCTTTCATCTTTTGTTTTGGGAGGTGTGTGTTTCCATGTGCACTCATGTGCTCGCCCTTTTGTGTTGCTTTCACATCAAACTCAGCAAAAGTGGAAAACTTACAGGGAGCAAGACCTGGGACCTCTAAGCCCCATCCAACCCTGTGACATTGTCCTGCTCATTACACCGAGGTTGTAATGTCAGACTGCAAGGAAAAGCATTCTGGAAGAGCATATAGATAGAATTTTGTCAGATGATGTACTTCCACCCCTTCTACTCATTTTGGGGCTTATCGATTGGCCAATTAATAAATAGCCAGGTAACAACTAATTAAAAAAAAATGAAGAAAAAGGACTGTACTGGTAAGACTGGAATCAACAACGGGAAAACATGGAGAGACTTTTAAGAAAGCCTGTCAAACTTAATTTATAATAATGCTTTTAAGTTTATAATTGAAATATCAGAAAGCTGTTCTGAAACATCTTATTGGCAGGCATGTTTTCTTTTTTTCCCAGCATAACTTGTGGTGCTAGGATGTCTTAGTAATCTCTTCTTAAAGACTTGTCATGAAATGTACAAAGTCACTGAGTTATGTGTATATAGGACTATTACATTTGATCCCTTATCTTATACAGTCTGTTCCAGGGTGTTCCTAAGTTCTGCCAAAGTCAAATCCTGAAATGCTTCTTGGTAGGAATTTTCCACGGTTGTGGTAAGATGAGAAGAATATACCTCTGGGCAGGTGCAGTGTGATATGCCAGTCAAATCAGACGCGCAGAGGAGCGATGCCACAGGAAGCCTGTTCATCCTTTGTTTTTCATTAGTATTTTTGTCTGTTCCCATTACAGGCAGTGTATCCTCTGTGGATCACAACAGCCGGGTCAGGTGTCCCCACAGCTTTCCCTGTTTGCAGACATGAAAATCCATTTCTCAAGTGAACTGGAGGTGAACCTCTTAAAGGTGAGCGGTGGTTCGGTGCGTGTGGGAGCACTGCCATCGCTAGGATGCTGAGACCATGGCAGGAGTAAGCTGGGGGGAGCCGCCGCGGGGCAGCGCTCACGTGTGGAAAAGCTATTGGTGCTCGATCCTTCTCTCACTGATGGCTCTTGCTGCTGGCCCCTCCTAAGCCCTGAGGAGATGCGTAATGCCATTGTGCAAGCAGCGGGCGAGTCAGGAGACGAGAGGAGCCTGGCGGAGTAAGTTGTCAGGGAATGGGGGGCTGTGTTGGGCCCAAGAATTATTTTAGTAATAAACCTCCTCACAAGAATAAATGGGAGCAGGAGAGCTACCCGTTTATAAAAAAGGCTCATAGCAGAAAATATTGGGGCTGAGCATCAGAAGCAGCCTGACGGGCAGTCACAGTGCGTTGTGGCGTTGGCCAATTTTACGTACAAGTTGCTTTCTGTGCCAAAGGTGGGGCTTTCACATTGCTCTGCCGTGCCATGCTTACCTGCCAGGGCATTGCTAGGTGTGCTTCTGCTGCTGTGCCCTCACCATCGCCCTGTGGATGCAGGCAGGCTGAGACGGGAGCAGATGCTGGGCTGATCCTGCAGAACTGCCTTGGGCTGCACAGCTCACCCCTCTGCCTCCTGCCTCTGCCAGTGCAATGGTTCCTGTGGGGACGTGGCAGACCGCATCACGGAGCTGAGCCTGGTTAAACACAAGCCCTCGCTCCTCCCCTTTGTTCCGTCCGGGCTGGTGGGAGTTGGTGGAGCCAGACTGGGGCTGGCAGCAGCGGTTCTCCGGGGATGGTTACAGGTACTTGTGGCTCACCTGTCACTGCTCTGGGCTGGTCAAAGCTGAGCCAGCTCCAGTCTGGAAACCTGGATGTCATTCTCTCATTATGCCTGAGATGAAGAGCCCTGCTTAGCCTGTATAGATGTCCAGCTGGCTGGTTCCAGGAGACTGCAGCAGTGCCTTTACAAAGGTACTTTTCATCTTCAGCTGTTATCATGCTTAGGCCAGCATTTCCATGGATTGAGAAGACTGCAACAAAAAGCTGTTTAAATAATATGATGAGACTAATGTTGCCCTAAAGAAGATATTGGCATGTGTTAGCACATGGGAGTGAAGCCAAACAAAAAAAAACCCAACAGCAAAAAGCCACAGTTCTCAGAAATCACACCACCCTTGGTGCTGAAGAAGACAATCTCCAGTGGCTGGCACTCTGACATCTGCTACTGCACCCCTCAGTCATTTAAGGTCAGTTCTTTGTGCTATTAGGAAAATCAGAGTGTACCCTCCAGACTGTGATGGAGCAAGTCATGGGCACAGTCTGCAGAATTTCTTGAACATCTTCTGTCCCCATTAAGATTTTCCCAGACTTTCCTCAGCTGACAATGCTGAATAAACATTGCCTTGCCAAGGATGGTCCCCTACTCATAACCTCACCTACTGTGTCTCAGGGGCCAAGACTGCCCTTCTCACTTCAGGGCTGCATGCTGGTCCCTGGGGATGCTCCATCAGGAGGGAGTTGCTGAGTGTACCTTGGAGTCTCCACACATTCTTGGAGCATGCTCCTGATCCAGGGTGGTGGCAGACCTGTGCCTCTGGTTGGTCTGAACTGGATTTCCTATCAGAGTATAACAGAGTGTGCAGCTCACCAAACACCCAGCTGTCATTTCAACAGTTTATGATATTCTGGAGATGAAGCAGAAATTATAGTAATTGCTGCTGCTTTATCTAAAAACGCAATTGGCTTTTGAGAAGTTCTTATTCATACTCTGGCTGCAAAAGCAAATGGTGGGCAATCCTCACCTGCGATGAGCTTTCATGTCCCTAAATGCCACAGCCAGGGAGAAAAAGTGAAGCTCACTGAGAGTTTTCAAGGTAGGAAAGAGTACTTGGTCACAAACAGATGCCCAGTCCCAGCCTTACCTATGTTAAACAAGACTGTAATAATTTTTTTTCTCTCTTGTGGGCAAAAAATTTACTGTAATTTAATGGTCACAACCACATGAAATTAACTTCCTTATGTTGAAAAAAAAAAGACAAGAAAAATAGGATTAAATATCTCAGTTTATCTTTCCACATAGGTCACATGGCCGAAGTTGATTGTAAAATGTTGAAATACTAGTTTGAGGTTTAGCCAGTGCCAAGTGTTGTACATTTCCGTGTTCTCCCTCCTCTCCTATCGCTCACAAAGATGTCACAGAAAGACAAGGAAGTTCATTTTCTCAGGAGGCAGATTTTGTTTTTAGTGTAAATTTAAAGTACCATTTATTATCCTTAAATCTAATTCTTTTAGACCTTGGTGCTGTCCTAGTCCCAAATCCAAAAGGAACAACCTGGAAAAAAACTTGTACAAAAGCCGAAGTGTGTAAAAAAGTCACTTAAGCTGAGAATGTCTCAAAACCCCACATTAATTGCAAGGAGTGGGTCCAGAAATGTGAGGTGAGACCCCCGTGCACCTTGTAGCCTTTTGTGAAAAGAGCAGTGCAGGTTCCTGTGTTTTTGGGGTGTCTACACACCCAGGCAGGGGGCTCAGGCAAAGGTGAGGTGGCTGAACCTGGTGAACACCTGCCTGGCAGGATTCTGAGGAGATTGGTGGTTTGAATCAGCATTTGGGAATTTGGCTCCTAAGGGAAATGGGTGTAAAGGGGTTTGGGACTCAGAGGCAGTACAGTGCCATACAAGACTTGATTTTTCTTCCCAGCTCCAAATTATAGCAGACTTCCATGACTTCTTTTTCCATGAGCAGCAGCTTATGTTCACTATGGTGGAAGCAGCTTCAATGCTTCAGTGCTCTGCCAAGCTCTTGTTAGCTGCCCCACTGCTGCTTGGATGCCAGCATTGCAGCTACTGACTAGGATTGTGTCCCTCTGTGTCCTGCACAGAGGCTGGTGAGCCAAGGGATCCATCTGCTGGAGCGAAGCCAAGCTTTAAGGGAAGACTTAGCTTATCCATGTGGCCAGAAAGCCTCCCTGCAAGGGACAGCATCTGAAAAGTCAGACTCGAGAAATTAAGAATGCCCTGTGCATGGCCAATGCATGCATAACAACTTTAATAAGTAATCCCTTGTCTTTGCATGCCCTTTGGAGTGACGGTAAGACACCTTGCTCCATAACCTATGCATTTGTTACAGGAGTGAGAATTGCTTCTTGTAGTTACTGCTTCAAAGTTTTGGAACAAAGGACCTGCTCTAAGGGTAGGCTGTTTTGCCTCTGACTGACTTAAGTGCATTTTTCTCTCTGCTGGTTAGCTTGAGGTCACTTCTGTGGGTTGTGTAGGCTCTTTGCAGGGGTTTATTTCATGCTTTATGAAGATCTTCGGGCTTACCTGTGGCTTCCTGCTTCCCACAGATTGCAGGCAGTGGTTGAGTGATGAGCTTCTGTGACATTGCAAAAACATGCAAGGATGGGCTCAAAGTGCAACCTGACTGGCAAAAATTAAGTGTATGTGTTTGGAAAGAGGTGAAAGAAAAAAACCAAAAGCATATTTTACTTCACAGTGGAAGCCTGTCAATGGTGTCAGCCAAAACATGAAAAGTGACCCAGCTTCCTCAAGGGCAGCCACCAGCCCACAAACCAGCTGCATGCAGAAGTGCAGGGACAGTCAGGGTGGACACCAGCCCACAACCCAGGTTTGTGATCCTGTGTCTCCAAATGCCCTGGGGAAAGGTGGCTGTGGGGAACCCTGGTCAGAGGGGGTGAAGCCCCAGGGCCCACTGTGGGGCAGAGTTTTAACTTTCAGAGTCTGTTAGATGGAGGTGTCTGACAACTGACACAGCCTGTTTAGACAAACAGACAAAGATATCTGACACTATGTTGGGAAGACAAAGGCATTTGGTACATGTGGGACAAAGCTGAGCACACCTGAGCATTTTTCCCTATTAAGTTTTCTGGTGCAGACAGTCCTTGACTGGTCACCTCCCACATCCAGGATTTGCAGGTCTGCCTGAGTGAGGACTCCGAGACAGAACTTCTATCTTCTTTGATTAGAAACCAAGTGAACTCCAGTTCTCTTCTTCTGGCTGGAGGAAAAAATCTGATCTAATTAATCAGCGTTACAGAAAATATTTCATGTGGAAGTACTTCTACAGTACCAAATTTCTAAAACTTTCTGCAGTCTCTTTGGCAACTTGAACAATCATAATTGCACGGCACAGCCTGTCTTTGTGCCAAAAGGGAGGGACTTGGTGCCACAAAACTACCTTTTTTTATTCCCTAGCTTGCAGCTTCTCCCTGCAACACCGTTCCGACCATTTTGCTGCCAGGCAGGACTTGGCTCTAAAACTCAGTCAAGTGTGATTCAGCATTTAATTGACACACTGGAGCATAAAACCTAAATTTTTCTGGCTTTCAGATGCACAGCAGAGGTAGTTTCTCTTGTTACAATGTAGGTCTCGGGTTTATTTATTTTACAGGTCAGCATGATGGGCCAGCTTTGTGACTGATTGGCATCCAGAGAGCAGAGTTCTGTAAGTGCTCAGGACTCATTCAGACCAGAAGTGTTACAGGTGTAACACCAGCCACAGAGAAGGAGATGAAGTACTGCATCTACCTTTTTGTATGTATGAAAAATGCATTTTGCATATACTCTGAGTGTTTTTATAAATGAGATGTTGCCGTATCAGAGTGGTGCACTTGAGTTTCTTCTAAATCTGTTCGTATAAGAGTTGTATCACAGTTGTGCTGTGTTTCCTGGTGAAAGCTAAAGCTGGTTTTTAGCATGGTTTTTAGGATGATACCAGCCAGGGAAGAGTACACCTGCTCTTCAAGACCATGAAGAAAGACAAAAAGGGAATGGGTTCACCTTGGCAGCATTTTGAGTTGTCACAGTGCCCAAGGCCTCAGCAGAGCTCCTGACATTCCCAAGGCAGCAAGGTCATCTTGAAAGCACAATTGCATTTGTCTGGCATTGTTTATGTTAATATCCTGAGAGTGACTTGCATTTTTCAACCTTATGATGAGTTAATCATTAATTAAGATCTTACAAAACTGAAGACAGAAATCAGCAGTCTAGAAAAATAAAGAAATTATCTCGTAGAGTGTATGCTTAGAAAAAGTTGTGTAGTTTAATTTTAATCTTGGGTGGCTTGGATAAAGAATAAAAGGAAAGAGCAGAAACACATTTCAACGTGGCATAGTTCATCTCATTTGGAAAACATTCCTTTTTATGAAGGTCATGCCTCATGTTTAAACATCTATAAAGGGCCGTGGTTTGCTGCTGGTTTTCTCATCCAAGTGAATTATAAAATCATTAAGGTTGGAAAATACCTTTGAAATCATTGAATCCTGCTAACTTAGCACTGCCATGTTCACTAGTAAAACATGTCCCTAGGTGCTGCACCCATATGCTTTTTTTAACACTACCAGGCAATGGTGATTCCACTGCTTCCTTGGGCAGGCGTTCCAATGCTTGACCACCCTTGCAGTGAGGAAATTTTCTCTAGTATCCAATCTAAATCTCCTCTGGCACATCTTCAGGCCATTTCCCCTTGTCCTGTCACTTGTTACTTGGTAGAAGAGACCAAACCCACCTAGTCACAATCTCCTTTCAGGCAGTTGTAGAGAGTGATCAGGTCTCCTGTGAGCCTCCTTTTCTCTAGGCTAAACACCCCCAGCTCCCTCAGCTGCTCCTCATTAGCCCTGTGATCCAGACCCTTCACCAGCTCTGTTGCCCTTCTCTGGACATGCTCCAGAACCTCAATGTCTTTCCTGTGTGAGGGGTCCAGAACTGGACATAGGATTTGAGATGTGGCCTCACCAGTGCTGGGTACAGGGGGAAAGATCACTGCCCTGGTCCCGCTGGCCACACCATAGCTGACACAGGCCAGGATGCCATTGGCCGTCTTGGCCACCTGGGCACATCCTGGCCCATGTCCAGCAGCTCCCAGCCAGCACTTCCAGGTCCTTTTCCACTGGGCAGCTTTCCAGCCACCCTTCCCCAGCCTGCAGCACTGCATGGGCTTGTTGTGACCCAAGTGCAGGACTCGGCACTGGGCCTTGTTGAGCCCCGTAGCACTGGCCTTGGCCCACTGATCCAGCCTGTCCAGATCTCTCTGCAGTGCCTTCCTACCCACCAGCAGATCAACACTCCCACCCAACTTGGTGTCATCTGTGAACTGACCGAGGGGCACTAAATCCCCTTGTTCAGGTCATCAACAAAGACTTTTAACAGGACTGGCCCCAATACTGAGTGCCAGAGAACACTGCTCTTGACTGGCTGTCAGCTGGATGTAACTCCATCCATGGATGTAACTCTGGGCTTGGCCATTCAGACAGTTTTTTACACAGTAAACTGTATGCTCCTTCATGCCATGGGAAGCCAGTTTCTCCAGGAGAATACTGTGAGAGACAGTGTCAAAGTCTTTACTAAAATAAAGTTAGACAACTTCCTCAGCCTTTCCCTCACCAACTAAGGGGCTCATTCCTGATAATTCCCTGATTTCTCCTTCCACTCCTTCTTGTAGATAGTTGTCAGATTTGATATTTTCCAGCAACTGGGACCTCTCTGGTTAGCCAGGACTACTGCTCTTCTCCACAGACTCGGTATTTGCAGCAAATTGTCTTCAGGTGTATTTACACCAAGGAAACAGCCATGGAGTCTAGAGCACTGCAAATGAGGTGCAGCTTAGCTTTCTGTGTGTTTGAAGCATGGAGCATGCTGAACTGAAAAGGATGAACCAGTTCCCAGTGCTCCTGCCTGGCAGTGAGGACATACAAGAGATACTGGAATTTGTGCACTGGGTGGATGGAAAGCACAGAGGGATGTTAGCTCCAGCTCCATCCACATCTAGGCACCTACTCTAAACAGCATGCAAGGAGAGATTTAGGTTGTTCAGAGGATGCTGGAAGAATGGAGAGATGCCCAGTATGCGTGCTGGGAAGGTCACTGTCCTCTGCAGGTGATGGGACAGAGGACTCAGTGGGACAGTTCATCTCCCCTTCCCGCAGGAGACTGCAGGGATTCTTGCTGCAGTGCCTTGCTCCCCTCCTTCCCTGAACACCCTCTTCCCAGCTTGGAGGGGAGCACAGCCTTGGAAGAGTGGGATGTTGCAATGAAGTAACAGTCTCTGTTTTTAAAGAATGCTTTATTCACTACATCCTAGAAATGTACCATAAATGGAGCAAGAACTAAATAAACTCAGAGGCTTCCGACAATACAGAGAAGAGAGATACAATAAAATACCTAGAATATCAGCTCTTTTGAGAATAAGGCACACTAGCTTTGTTTTTTTTATATATATACTTTTTTTTTCTTAGAATAATTTGTTCTTAACCTAAAGATGTTCACATTTCAAGTTATTAGACTTACCTCAGTAGTAGTGTACATGAAATGGTTTAGAAGCAAATGTCAAGACAGGCATGGAGGCTCAGCATGACCTGGCTGCCTGCATGCCTGGGTCCAGCCTCCATCCCTGGGTACTGCCTGCTACTACCCTGGCACAGGCAGCACCCACTGTAGGCAGAGGGCACCTCATTGGCTCCTTTCTCTTCCTGCCATCTCTGTGAGCGGCAGGTCCCTTGTCCTGTTGGCAGGGAGAGGATTAGTGGGAAGGGAGCCACCACCCTTCCTCTCTCCTCTGAGGGTCAGCCATGGTGTGGGGCTGGAAGTGGGCCAGCAGAGGTCCAGACCACTGGACTGCCTTTTCCTGACCCCAGGGCTGTTTGTGCATGGCCCAAGGCCCCACGCTGGCGTTTAGTGTTGAGCCATGTAAGGCCTTAGGCTGGAGGACTGGAGGAGGCAGTGCTGGACTCTGGCTGGGGGCTTGCCCCTCGGGCTTTGCCCAGATCTCCTCCTCTCTCGCCCTACACAAGGGCAGGACCTTGGGGCTGAGGTCTGGGTGTGCTTTCAGATGTGCAGGTACAAACAATAAAAGTTTCCTGGGAAGGGGCGTGAGGGGCAGAGTCCAACCTAATGGGTAACCTCACAGTGCTTTTGCTAATAGGTCGACAGGGTCAAGGGGAGCTCAGCTTGTCTGAGCAAGAGCACCTAAAATACAACCGCTCAATTTTGAGGCAAGCGAAAGAAGTGTATTAAAACACTTAACTGAGCTCGATGTGGTCTGGAAGTGGTTCAGTTGTCAAAATATGGCCAATGTGAAACCCCTTTGGTATGTACTTATACCTCAAAAAGTAAAGGAACATTGTTTACTTACTCCCTGCTTCTCACCTTTTGTCACCAGACTTGTGTTTGCAGAGCTGATGCACTTCATACAAAGGGCAAGATACTTTTTTACCATTTTACTCTATTTTACATTCACTGCACTACTAAATAAAAGCCTTTAAACAGGCCACAAAACACTGCAATAATATATTTACCTCTTAATAAAACAAACATTTTTATAACATTGCAATAAAAGGTTTTTGTTTTGTGGCAAACCACATACCATGTAAATTTGCAACATAAAATGACTTTAAAAATGTATATTAAAAGATATTTACAAACTCTATGTCTTAAAATCATTGGGTCTAATCACTCCCACCCTTGATGTGCATGTGCAACTCCAGTTGTGGAGAAGGGGAAATAAGAGTGGAAGGGAAGCTGGGAGGGAGGCTAGCCCTGTTTCACTAATTCCAGTATCACTACCACCCCTAGTACCTTTGAAATTTCCCATGGAACACGATGGAGCAATGCGTTAAGTAATGCTGCACATCCTCCTGGCGAGAGCGTGGCTACTCTTGCTAACAGCAGCATACGTTCTCAGTCACTACAACATATACTTCAAAGAATAAAATGAAGAGCATTGAAAAAAAGCCTTGGCTTTATACTGGATGGAGATCTAAGTCAAGACACCTCACGCGAAACATCAGCTACTCGTTTCTGTTCATGCTGCAACTACAAGTAGCTTCAATAAATAGAAAATCCAGTTGCTAAGGAAAACTCGGAGCCTTTCTTTGACTAAAAACAAGCCTGCAAGTCACACTGTGAAGAGGTATGTGTGAGGAGGCTTTCTTTTCTTTTCTGTTTCTTCCAAACAGGCAATATTAGTTACTTGTGATTTCAAATGAGAATGAGCAGATTGTATTAATGCCAGCACAAAAATGCAGAGGTCTTGCACATTTTTTCAAATTGCACTTTCCAGTATAATTTTTAAATAAGATACTTGTTGTTTTCTTCTTAAAAAAACAAAACAAAACAAAACACTAAGGTATGTATTCTTTAAATATTGAATATACTCTTCAAAATATATTGTTAAAACTTTCCCTAGCTGCTCAGGTGTGCTTTTTAATATATAGCTGATATATTATTAAAGGCACTACAAAATAGACATCTCTGGAGTGCAGAAATTACTAAAAAATAACCTTCATACCACAAATATATTGAAAATATAACTGCTAAAAAAAAAAAGACCCTATGCAACCCCACTACAGTGCGCATAAATGCATGTCAATGGTGGGCTGGATGCACCGAGGGCCTTTGGAAATGTATGAATACAGGCATGTTAAATTTTTAAAAATAGCCTAAAAAAGTTAGTGAAAACTTCAAGCATAGAAAATATTTCAAACATGTTTTTCTATGACATTCTTCACTTTCTGCATTGTTTTACCAAGCCCAAATGTTTACTCTTTCGCAGACAGTTCTTTCTTCATAAATAGCAAAGTGTTCCTTCAGTGTGTGTTTCTCCACCACCCTCCTCTGCTGACAGTTTCAGTACGTCTGGTAGACGTCATGGATGGGCACCTGGATGGTGGCGGCTGGGAATGCCGGGGGGATGTAGCCAGCATATCCTCCATAGGCGGCAGCGGCAGCGGCAGCGTTCTTCTGTAGCGTGGCTATTGTTGCCGTGGCCGCAGCAGGCGCCGCGAATGGCACATAACTTGTCCCGTAAATCCCGGCGGCAGGGATCCGCTGCACGCTGGGAGTCATGGTGTACACCGGCGTGATGGGGCGACCCTGGAGGGAAAGGGTTCAGACCTCAAAAAAACGTACTTTGTTCTAACATCCCACTTCCATGCCCTGAATGGCAAACCCCCTAGAAGGGAAGGAGGTAATGGGGAGGGTAGGCAGTACATGCCCTGTGATTGAGAGTTACTGGGAGAAGTTATGGGAGGCTGTTCCCCCTCTCACAGTTTGGGTCCCCCATAGTGGGGAAGCCAACAGCCCAATGTGCAGATGTCTAAGACAGAGGAACTTCAGGGCTCTTGGGCACTGTGATGTCCTCAAGAGCATGTCCTGAATGGAAGCAGGGCAAGAGATTAGGCTTCCCCCCCCTCTGGGTATGCATAGCAGGATTGTATGGGAAGCTGGAAGTACGGGAAGCAGGATTTCTGTGCTGAACTCACCTGGAAGGGAGGAGGTGTTGAGACAGCTGGTATTACAGCTGCGGCTGCGGCTGCTGCAGCAGCTGCTGCACTAGCTGGGTCCTGCTGGACAGCTATAGGGTTGATGATGTGCTCAACAGTGTGGATTTTGCCATCTTCCATCATCTTGGCTGGCGGTGCGGCCTGAAACATGGAGTACTGGGCACCAATGGCAGGGATGGCCACTAGGAGAGACCAGACATATTAGATATATCAGGAGAGAATTTCCAGGACCTCTTGTCAAAGAGCTCCCCCTCCCAGCTGTGCCAACTCTCCAGCAGTGATCCTGTGCTGCTCTTATCAGGGGAGGTAGCCTTTTGTGCAGGCAGGGGATGACTTGGGGCACCTCTTCCCTCCCCATGTGTGGGAGCACCATAGCTGATGCCCAGTGACAGGCTCAGTGCTTTTTCCCTGCATTTTCCCCCATGCTCCTGCCATGAGTGTCCTAGGGCAAGAGTCCTCCTGGGGTCTGGGAACTGTGACCCAGATTTACACAACCCTTTCTGACCATTGCTGTCCTTCCTTCTGGCCAAGAGTGTGGCCTGAACACAAGGGGTAAGAATGTGTAATGTCCAAGTGAGGCCCCTGCTCCAGCTGTTGACATCAAGGAATATGTAGCTGCCATAGGAAGAGCTGCTCCAGGACAGAAAGTTGTGGTTTGTACTGTGGAAATTACAGGCAGCAACGGGTCTGCTTTATATGCCATCCTTTGGCCAACCCTGTGAAATATCAACTCTTTTACCATCATTTCCCGGGTCTAGCTTGGCTAAATATGTTTTGTCCCATCTGTCTGCTACAGGATCAATCTACTTAATGACATTAAAAAAAATATAAAGTTCTCTCTAGGGAATTCTCCCTCATACCAAAATTGGACAACATGATAGAATTAGAGCCGTGGTCTTTCAGACAAAGGGAGAACACTCTGATCAGTGTAATAGTGCTCAGGATGGTGAATTTGTACATGGTCCAAAATGGAGCTTCATGGCTTGCTTAGGGAAGAAACGCTCTTTCCTGAACATTCCCAGTAATCACAATAATTGCATGTAGCCTGGCAATGTGCACTTGTAGTCTGGAAAAACCAACTGTATTCTGGGCTGTATCAAAAGCAGTGTGGCCAGCAGGTTGAGGGAGGTGATTGTGCCCATCTATTCTGCTCAGGGGGGACTCCACCTGGAAAGCTGTGTCCAGTTCTGGGGCCCCTGGTATAAGAAGTATGTGAACCTGTTGGAGCAGGTTCAGAGGATGTTATATGAGATGGAGCACCTCTGCTGTTAAGTCAGACTGAGAGAGTTGGGGTTGTTCAGCCTGGAGAAAAGATGCCTCTGGTATAAAGACCTCTACTGGAGCTTTTCAGGACTTAAAGGGAGCCTATAAGAAAGACTTTATGGTAAGACCTGTAGTGATAAGACAAGGGGTAACAGTTTTAAACTGAAAAAGGGTTGGGCATAAGAAAGGAATACTCTGTAATGAAGATGATGAGGCACTGGACTGGTCATCCAGAGAAGTTTTGTGTGCCTCATTATTGGAAGTGTTCAAGTTCAGGTTGGATGGGCCTTTGAGCAACTTGGTCTAGTTTAAGACATCTGTGCCCATGACAGGGGCATTGGATTAGATGATCTTTAAGGTCCCTTCCAATGGAAACCATTCTATGACACTATGATTTCCATCATTCCTCATATTGCACACTTCAGCATTCGGTTTGCGACCTTTTTAGCAGTAAGGTTATTCACAAGGAAAACAAAGTAATTGATTAATAATGGATGGACTAAGAGCTGGTGTTGGCACTTATGGGAGGTGTAGCCTCTAAGCCAGAACTGAAGCCTAATATGTACACAGGTTTCTTTCTGTGCAATGAAACTTTGCGATGTTAAGGTGTGCAGTTATGCCTGGTGGAAGGAGGTGACAGAAAGCAATACTCTTGCTCTGATCCTGGAGACTGCAACAAGGAAGTTGATCCGATATCTTTCAGGCACAGATGTGTCCTCCACCAGTGGACTACCACTGTTTCCTCAAGCAGAGACCCCCAACGCATGAGGTTTTCCAGTTCTCCTTTTACACCAAGTCCACTGGTCAGGTAAAACCAGTTTTATCTCTGGTTTAAATATCCTGGATAATTTATCACCAAAGAGAAAGAGCTCACATGCTCCATTCTGCAATAACTTCTGGCAGAAAAACAGTAGCAGGCATCTGGGGTATTGGGGTGACCTTCCAGGAGTATTCCAACTATTTGCAAAGAAATGAACTTTTAGGTTGGTCTAAACAGTAGGCAGGAAACTTTGCAGTCAGTACGTTTCTACTCCTCTGTTCTGGTAATGTGCTTTCAAAGTCATACTTTCTTAATAACAGAGGTAACTCTTGTCTGTGGTACCTCTTATTAGATCAGCTGATCTGACTGGGGAAAACAGACCAGGTGCTTCTGTGCTCAGAGGCTGTGCTGGAACCATACCATAGGGGAAGGTCTGATAAAAAACCCTGAATCTCAACATGCTTCAAGTGTAGAAGCATTTTGACTTGAGCTTCAAGCTTTTGTTTGGCAGTCGAGTGAAATATAGACACCACTAATAAGCATGTATTTCCAAGCTCACTTTTCAAGCATCCTTTAGTAATACCTGGAATTCCTAAAGTATCTTTGCAAACACACATAGCGGTAATATTTTCTGGTGGCAAGTGGGTAGTTTTCTCAGGAAGTCCGATCTTTCTCCAACTCTAATCTTAACAGCCTTCCTTTGTCTCTAGACTTCTTCTGACATTGTCTTATTCAGCTGTTATGAAGAACTCTTCACAGACTTCATTAGATGCAAGCTGTAATTTTCACTGACATAAATGAAACATGTTTTGGGAAACCACAGTAGCTCTATTATTAAGCAATGCCTACATCCTGCCATTACAGTTTACTTGGAAAGAGAAATGGAGAGAAGACATCAGGACTTCTGCAAGAGGGCTGGTCCCCATCACCTTCAAGGACCTTCTTCCTCTGGCTACTTTTTAAAATAAAAATCTTTCCAAACAGGATCTTGAGGAACTGCAGAGCTTCAGCTTTCACCTTGTTCACCTGGGAATGTCAAGGGCTGGGTACTAAGCTGACAAAGTGGCAGAAAGGGGCAATCCCTGCCCCAGCCCTTGGACTGGCTCATCAGAGCCCAGCAGAGATGAGAGCACTCCTGTAGGCACTGCAGTGCTGCAAAGATGGACCTCGAGGGCTCCCCGCCTTACTCCTTCCCCATGCCACTGATGGAGATGGAGGAGCTTGCCTCAGCCAGGGACTTTCCTGCAATGGGAAAGCCCCAGATCCTTTTCTCAGCCTTGTACCACTGGAGCAAGATGGATTAAACAGGGGAGAGCTCCAGCCTGGCTGGAAATCTAGGATAGGAATCTCCCAGGGTGAAATTAGCATTGAAGACATTAAAAGAGAGGAAGGTTGCTGTTAGTCACCATGTTCTGGTCTACGTGACTAGGAGAGGAAAGTCTGCAAAAGTGGAGAGGAGGAGTGGGCATTGGTTTAGTCTTTTTTTCTTTGGCCTGAAGAGCTCCCGCATATTCCCAGATATAATGTCCCCTATCCCACTGTGTGCTTCTTGTGTGAAGAAAGTCTGACCAGGGCCAGGAGGCACTCAGCACAAGGGAGCACTGAGCCCCAACCCTGGGGCCGTCCCCATTGCCGCAGTTGCAGTCGTGGACTGGCCCTGGAGGGGTCCTCACAGGCTTGAGACAGGGCTTGGAGTGGGGGCCTGCCCACCACCCCTGCTTTCCTCCCCTCCTTACACTTACTAACCTGCACCAGGCTTAATGGCCACTGGATTGACTGCAGGTAACTCCAAGTTGGGAACCAGTTCATATCCTTTCTCTTGCTGTTTTCCTTTGCCTTCATGGTACCTGCTGTAGATTCCACGGCCGGCGGAGTATCCCCCCAGGTAGGACCCCCTGGGACCCGGAGCTCTGTTGCCAGCTGCACCTCGCCCTCTGCCTCGTATGCTGCCTGCTTATGATAACAACACAGAAGATGGTGAATAATGGAGAGTGACAGCCCTGTGGGGAGCATGAGTGACCCCAGGCTGAAATCTGGAGGCTTGCACTTTGAAATGTGGCCACTGAAGTCAGCATGATTGGGCCTTAGTGACCCTGCTTACGAAAACAGAAGTGCCTAAGAAGCATCCAGTAAGCCTATGCTTGTTTAGCTTTTGGTGTTTGTGAGAATATATTAATTGCTCATTTATATTTCTCTATTTAATTTTCTCATATATATTTCTCCTGGATCATTGATGGTACTCTTGTGGCAAGTGTTGCAGGTTCAATGCAGTCAGCAGAGAGCAAGGGGATCCTCTGG
Organism: Promerops cafer; assembly: GCA_013398275.1. Lineage (NCBI taxonomy): Eukaryota > Metazoa > Chordata > Aves > Passeriformes > Nectariniidae > Promerops > Promerops cafer. The sequence continues at coordinate 1,253,576 of VZSE01013631.1, forward strand.
GTGATTTCTGTGCATTAGGAACAGCTTCTGCTTTCAGCTGTCCTCCAGAGGAGACCCAGCTTGTCAACTGCCTGCGATGGGACCCTGACGAGATGGCACAACATCATACCTGCCCTTTAATCAACTTTGTCCCATCACTGCATATATTTTTACTTATATTGTTTAATTGTTTCCTCTGCTATTTTATTAGGTGCATATAACCCATTTCCAAAAATATTGCCTTTATTCATCTTAGTGACTCCACATGTGTTATGATACTACTTTGAATACTGCAGTATTGATGTACTTTATGATGGTCTAATTGAATATTCAGACTGTTACTCAACTCTGTCATAGTTTGTTGCAAGTACAAATCTGGAAATTGAGAAGAAGCTGAAATTCTTGAATGACTAGGGTTAAAAATACTTCTCGGTTTATGTGGGTGCTTTAAGAATATATTTAAATATATTTAAGAATATGTTTCTTCTATGAAAATACACATCGAATTTCAGGAAACTCTAATTCCTGTAAGTACAGAATAATTGTAATTATAATACCAGTTATAGATGTTAGGTTTTTTTATGAATAAGTGATTTTTGGTTAATATTTAATGACTGTAACAGATAACTAATTAAGGTATACATAATAAAAGAATTATTTTTCGCTCACGTGATTCCTTCTGCTTGTAGTTCTCAAATGACTTTATGAAGGACAGCATTACTGGCATTTTAATGCAGAAGGTAAATGACACCTTGAGAGTTCCTTACTAAGGCTTTCCCTAACCTCCCTCCCTTTGGATAGGTCACCATACCCACACCTCCAGAGCACCATGTCATAGGATCCAGCTCTTTGAAATGAGACATCAGAAGCTGGAATCTCTAGATGTGCTCAGACTTCGTACAACACTCATAAAACCCAGATCCCTGTGGTCCCCATACCATGCTTGGTTTTTACATATTCTTAACCATATATTTGATACCTCTCTTTTACTGTCTTGTACATTAGCAATTATTTATAGATAAATACACTTTGTGTAATCATAAACTAAAGTAAGACCAACAGAAATATGACAAAAAGGCCTATAAAAGAGTATTAAGAAAAAATTGCATGGCACTAGCTGTCCTTTGGCTGAGGCAGCCCTCTGGCATGCCTAAGATCAAACACATCCCCTAATTGTGCTTACTAACCTTTCACAAAGTAATCTCTGTTGGGCCCAATCAAGGCATTGTATGGATATCCATAGTATGCTAGTGTGTATGGATCACAAGAGTAAACATAATTAGGTTGCTGAGTTACTTCAGAGGTTGCTGCAGCCCCTCCTTTTGCTGCTTTCTGGTAGCGAGTGTATTGCTCCTTGTCCACAGGCTTGGCCAAAGTAACCTCCAGGCATGAGCCTTCCAGTTCAACACCATTGAGGTTGTTCATGGCATGAATGGCATCTTCCCTGGTTGTAAAGTGCACAAAGGCGTAATCACGTATTTTTTTCACTCTCTCTACACAGCCAGGGTTAAACTGACCAAACACCTTTTTAATGGTGTCCTCTGTGGTCTCAATCATTAAATTCCTCACATATAAGATTTTAACAGTCTCCATGACATCTTCATCCACATCTATCTCTGGTTCTGCCCAGTCAACAGCAATTTGATGTCCCCACAGCTGGATCCTTCCTGGCATGAGTTTTCTCCTGGCCATGGCTGCTGCTCGATGGCTCTCATACTCCACAAAGGCAAAGCCTCTGTTCTTCATCTTGTCTGCGGCGCTGGCATACACGATGACATCCAGCACGCCTTCTGTCACCTTGGCAATCTCTTCCAGGATCTCCTCTCTCTTCTTCATCTTGGGAATGCCTCCGATGAAGAGCCGGCAGTTATCCACACTGCAGCACACACCCAGCAGCCTGCCGGGGCGGATTTCATAGTTGTTCAGCTCCCTGACAGCACGTTTCGCCTCATGCTTCTGCGTGTACATCACGAAGGCGTAGCCGCGGTTCTTCCCATCAAAGTCCATCATCAAACGCATTTCGTAGATGCGGCCGACGGACTCGAAGACGGGGACGAGCTCATCTTCGTAGACATCACGGGGGATTTTGCCCACAAAGACTTCGCAGCCACGAGGAGGGTGCAGGCCCTCCCAGCCGGGAGGAGGGCCTCCGTACTTGCGCTGCCCGTTCTCCTGGATCATACTGTATCCAGTGCGGGCCATGAGGGCCAGCAGAGCTGCCTCATTGGGCGCACCAGCAACACCTTCAGGGACTTTCGTGGTGGCCACACTAGTGGAATCATTGCTCATCCTTGCAGTGGAATCCTCAGCGGTCATGACGTCAAACTCATTCACAGTGTGATAAAACCTGGGCAAATGAAGAAGGAGGACACTCATTAAAAGCTATTAACTACCATCAGAATTCAACCTGTCTTTCATTTTCCTGTAGTTGTTCTGCAAGTTTGTTTTTCAAACTGGGACTAAGGCTGCAGAAGAACAGAGGAACAAGCCACATCAGCCTGAAGAGTGATACTGCAGGGGTAGTGTATCCTGGACATAGGCAAAGCTCCTCTTCGAGGGAATGGTTCAGGATCACCTGCTCACACATCCCAGGCATCAAGAGCTGCTGTCACAGGACACCAAAGGCACATGAATGGATGCCACCAAGTACCTCAAAATCTCAAGACCTTTGAGACCCTTGTTGTCTCTTTGAAATGGCAGGAAAGAGAGTACACAGAATTGTGAGAGAGAAGATACTGACAGAAAGCCAGAGGTACCCACCTACAGAGCCTTCTCCTCCCTCTCAGCCACTCATCAGTTAATCCATTTACTCCTGAACAGCACAACCACCAGGTGCCATATTCCATGGTGAAAGGTGGCAAATGCATGAGAAGCACCAGACAGTTTCCATTTGATAACAACCCCTTGCTCCTCTAGACCTCTGCAGTAACTGTCAAGTAGGAAATAATAAATACACTTTAGCAGCGGGGGTGGGGGGAAATTCTTGTTCTTTTGTGCAAAGAGTGATCTGCCAAGCTTCTGAGTTGCCTACTGCTTGTGTTACAATGTCTGACATGTCTGTCTCTTCCATTACTATAGCAGGACTTGACAAAAGCTGAAGAGAATCACTCCTTTATGAGAGGCAGCTTGTTTCAGACCAAGCAGACAGCACAGGACTGCAAGCCAGCAAGAGGAAGGCAAATCTCAGAAACCTTATTCTGCATTTGAACACAGGCAGAGAGCAGGAAATGCAGACATACAGGAAATGACCATGCTAATAACCAAAACTGCAAGACAGCAGGCTTTCTTTCTGAGCACAACTAAATAAGACACCGCGGGACTCTGAAAGTAGTTAGTTCATTGACTTTTAAAGTTGCAATGGTCCATCAGACAATTTAATACAAGTGATTGTATATGCCATGGACCGTTACATTTTAGTGTTATTTGCACGTTAGGTGCTATAGAATTTATCTGAGTAAATTGTATCTTCCACAAGGACCTTGGCTTTAAGGAATCAGAAAGCTGTGGACCCTGCCGCATCCCTGTATGGCTTGTTTGCTAACCAATCCATCATACAAGCAAGTGTGCAGTATTTCTCATGAGAATTTGTCTGGCTTTTGCTTCCAGATAGGATTAGATAGACTAAAGAGTCCTTCAAGACCTCTGCTTATGCCTTGTAGGGATATTTAAGTCATTTAATCAAGACACAACTCTGTCTTTTGAATAAAACTTGCAGGCTGAGCTCACAATTAGTCATTCTTTCACCTAAAATTCTTGTTTGTTGGTCTTTGGACAGTTGTCTAGAGCTTCAGCCTTTTTCACCTTTGCTATATAAAGGGATGAAGATAATCCCTCCTTCTTCTCCCCATGTCTCTGTCTTGCCAAAGCCTGTTTCTTCACACCTTCTCACTAGCAAGTCACATGGAGTTGGGTGGGTTTTTTTCAATTCTAACCTCAAATCCCTTACAGAAGCACCACTTGTTCTGGTTATATCCCATGTAGCAGGCATGACTTGTGTTTATTACTCCTGAATGCCACAACCTTGCATTTAGCCCTATCCCAACTGCCTTTTGAGTAGATCCCACCTATTGAATGTTACACAATTGGCTCCTCTCCATTGTGTTTTACAACTCCATCAGTCTTTCCTTCACTCATTTATTTGTCATGATTTGCATTTGTCACCAGTCTGTTGATGGAACTCTCAAAATACACTGACCCTTGTAGGACACTGCAAACCACTGTAAGAAAGGCTCCCAATATATGGGTTTGACAGGGCTATTATTTTTTTTTACAAAAAGGATGAAGCTTTTGAGAGATTTGTTTATTCTATATAGTTGTCTTATTCAGTGAGACACAGGTTTCTCTCTGTCCCATTGGACTCAAATATATACCCTTCATCTGAATGATTTGCATTGCACTGGTTACCAGCAAGGAAGATCTTTCATTAGTACAGCAAGCCCAAGTCCACAAAAATATCGGCACAAACTTTAGGCACCAAAGTCTGATTTGTATGGTTCACAAAATCTGTTTAAATCCTAGTAACCTCAGCACCTCAGATTTTTTTCAGTAAAGATCCTGAGCTGCCCAGAATTCTGCTGGTCTATACCCAGAGATACCTCTGCAAGAGCCAGGACAAACACTATCGAGCCTGGTTCATCTCCTAAATGCATTTGGGATTGGAAAGCCAGACCTCTGAGCTTTGTTCTGTGGTAGGACTTGATCCTGAATGTGTTTTTGGGCCATGAGTGTTGCATGCCAATGATTCTGAGCCATTTTAATTTAAAAATGTGGGGAGCAGAGGAGAAGATAAAGAAAGTGGAGGGCAGGAATAGTGATGCTGATGCTCAGGCAATACTTTAGTACACAATTCCTTTGAAGCCAGGTTTGTCATGGATAGTTTCTTGAACGGCTGTTGATACGTGTTTCTCTCAGATTCATATATTACCCTTTAACAGGCAGACATTTTAATTTTATTCCTGGGAATTATTTGAAATAGTTAAGAAAATTAAGGCAGAGTATAACAGCTTCATTTTTCACTTGAGAATTTGCTCCTAGAAATGTAACGTCACTTTTCTTGGAATAAAAGCAAAGCTGGATATACAAACACTTTGGTGGGAAATAATCATTACCTTTACATGGGCCACCTGTTGGCAAGTCAAGTATTTATCATCTCAAGTTTGGCTAAGTTTAAAAATCAGCAGTTCCATTCAAACCATCTGTTTTAGGTCAACTTACAAAATAAGTCTCTGTATCTCTGTTATCTGCGGGGCTCTGTGTCTGGGGCTATAGTCTGGAAAACTACAGATGATCACTGGGTTTGTGGAGTGAGGGGAGATGAAACAGAATCTCCCCTGACCCCTAGAAACCAGCTGGTAATTCAATGGCCATGCAGGAGATTGCATATCCTCCAGCACTTTGCATTGCACCAGCAAGATGATTTCTCATATTGCAAGTTGTACAAGAAGCTGCTTCTAAGTGCTGCTGGCCATCTTTGCTGCAGACACTGTCATACACCATTTGTGATAGTGCATAATTAAAAATTCCTTGTGAATCTAAAATGCATTTATCCCGATGTAATTTATTTTGAATCAAGATTCATGATCAAATGTGGTTTGAGTTTTTTTTCCTGTGCAGCTACATAGAGCTGGGTTTCATAAGTAGGTACTACCTAAGAAAGTTATAGAGCCTATATAGCCCTAATTGTTGTAACTAAATACACATTTAACAACTTGTTCACTGCCACATTATACAATCAACACCTTGACAAAGTTCAGGTATCATTTACCAGAACATTTATCATCAGTGATCATCTATAATTTGATGAGAAAATGCATAGGTTGTCTGGTCTGAGACCTCTTCTCTCCTGCTGTTACAGCCTTTCAAAATGTACTACCAACACAATCGAACCCTTTTCAGACTGAAATGCAATCCCTCTCAAGAAAACAGCTTTCAAAATGCCAAAATGTTTCCAAAATGTTCAAACCTGCTTGTGCATTTTTTAAGTCAACAGTAAACTGGTCATGAAAACTTGCTACCATGTGTTGCGGGTCTACACAAGGCATGGGCTGGTAATATGGGTCTAGTGGCCTTAATAAAGCCAAGCTGATTTTCAGCATCTGATGTGTGAGATTAATGCTAGAAAAGGCAAATATTTAATCTCCATTAAAATGCAGTGTCTTGTGAAATATAAGTGCTTGGTTTCTAGACTGAGGAGGAAGGTACACCTGATCTTGATAAGAGAGATTCAAAAAAAGACAGACAGACAAAAATATTTTTAACAAGAAAGGTTGTGTTTTGGAGACAGCTAAGTTTTAAATGACTCATTATCAGGATTGAAACAAGTCCTTGTCTTCTTTTTAAAAAAAGGTAAAACCTGCTTAATTGTTCAACACCATGTTAGATGGATGCTAACATCTGCCAGCCTACCAGGAGCAAGGCTTATAAGCCCCTCAGTCCTGCATCTCTGTTCCAAGGACTCTCCCTTGCACAGGTGAACTCTCAGACATATATGTTGCACTGAAAGCATTCAAATTTCACTTTACCTTGCTTATGAAATTCCTCTGCTGCCAGTAGGAAGGGTGTAAATAATTCTTGCCCTAAACATTAATTACCTTCTTTTTAGAGGTACTTTTTTTCCCACATCCCAGAATATTAAATGGCAAATTTACTGTGTTGACAGTGACTGACCTAAAGCATACTGTGAGCAGGCTGATTAACTGAGGCAGGTATTTTATTAAGTAGAAGTACCACACCTTGATCAACAACAATACAGAGCCGAGTGGTGATGTCCCTTGTCCCAGGGCAAAGGCAGCTTGGGGCCCCAGCAAGAAAGCAATGCCCAAAGTCCACATATCAACGTATCCCTGGGTCAGTTCAGCACTGGGCAGTGCCCTGTGAAGTTAGGCAGACACGTTCTCCTCTGTTGATCCTAGTGTGGTCAAAAAGGCTTTTACAAATACAGTGACACAGCCAGTGTCCTTGTGGCAGTAACTGTGTGTCCACTTCACTCATGTGCTTCTATAAAACGAGGTTGTTTTTGTCTGGACTTAATTCATGCCTCCAATTTTGTGTTACATAGATTTAGTGGCATCCTGTGACCTTCTGTGGGTGACACAACTGCCAGCAGTCACAAAGCCCAGGGACAGGTGCCAGCACCACCACAGGCAACAGGAGAGACCAGGGAGATGTGCTGTCTCTATGATAACTGTCCAGGGGAGGGATGGGGGCACCTGTGCCCCACCGGCAGGCCCTGGACCATACAAATTCCCACTGAGCTGACAGGGCATGTCCTCATGGACACTGCACAGCTACTGCTTCCTTCAAGAAGCTGCCACAGTTTTGCATTTCAAACCACAGAGGGAAAGACGGTTGCTGAAATTTCAAATACCCCCTGTTGGCAGAGGGAAATAACAGCTACTGGTTTAAATGTGACCTTCCTAGTATTTTATTTGAAATAATAAGGGAAAATGTTGATCATGATGATGATGATAGGCAGCAGCTCTAAAAGCATGGCTGTCATTAAAGTAGTTTATTTTCAAATCCTGACTCTATTCTCATGACAACTTTATATTCATAAAATACATACAAAAACAACAGCTTACTAAGAACAACTGTGTAATTTTATCACAAACATCAGACACCCCAGAAATGCTCCTGCTGAAAACCCAGTTTGCCTGTTTAGAGATCTATTGGCTGAACAGAAAAATTCAATGGCCTCATCAATTCTAAATCAGGTGCTGATTCATGCATTGCTTCAAGTGTCATGTGCAAGTTACCTCCCTGTTTAAAGATAATTACAGTATCATTATACATCACTTTGCTCTTTCTTGCCAGGACCGTTGCTCTTTTCCTCCTCACTGATTTCATAAATGAGCTGAACAAAGCAGGTGTCTTTGTGAGTATTGCTGAAGCTGAGCCATGGCATGCCCGCTTCAGGATCTGGGGCCAGTGTGGGGATCAACAGGAATTGGATCACACCTTGTTTCCTACATTCTGCCCTTAATGAAATGCAGGTGTCCAAAGGTGAAACTTGTGGTGGGTCAGTGCAAGAGGGTGCAGCATTTCAGCACAGCTTTTTGGCCAAGGCCTTTTTCTGAAGGTCTTTCAGGCAGGAAAGTGAAGGTTACATGGGATGTATGATGCCTTCACCCTGTTACAAAAAAGCAATACCTGGGGCCAACAGGCCATGACAATGTCTGCAGTGTGTCAGACACGTTTCTTTATCTGCAGCTGAACTGAGTGAAGAAGTTGCCCCAGGTTAGGCAAAACATTTTGAAAAGGTGAATTTTCTTAATCTGGACCATTTTGGCAAAACTCAGTGGAAAAGTGGTGAACTGCGTCAGCAGACCTGAAGGGGCAGGAACAATGGCTGGTGAGAGACTTAATGAGTAGCTTGTGATGAGCAGCTTGGAAGAAAGTAACCTCAGAGATCATTGACAATGACATGTCTGTCTGCTGTGCAATTTATCCTCCTGCCAGCACCACTAAAGGACTGCTTATTCTCATCATCATCTGCATGCCTCAACAGGGTCATCGAACTTGTCCCTCTCCAGCCAGGGTCAGGAACTTTTTGGCTCAGGTGAAACATGGAACACAATGAGATGTGCATGGAGCAGCATTTGCTGCACCGTGTATTCCCCACATATGTTCAGACAAGAGCATGCTCAAGCAGAGGCTCTCTGCCCACTAGAAGTACTATACTTAAATACAGAGAACAACAGTGCCTGTGAGGTAGGATAAAACCAGCCTACTAAATCTTGAGGCTAGCTGCTGAAATTAGGACAAAAGGAAACAGCCTCAAGTTGCACCAGGGAAGGAAAGATTTCTTCATTGAAAGGGCTGTCAAGCATTGGAACAGGCTGCTCAGGGATGTGGCTGAGTAACCATCTCCAGAGGTACCTAAAAGACATGTAGATGTGGCACTTAGAGACATGGTTTAGTGGTGGATTGGACAGTGTTCAGCTAATGGTTGGACTCAACGACCTTAGAGGTCTTTTCCAGCCTAAAGATTCTATGATTTTATGAAATTCCCACTTCTGCTATGGTGACAATTGGCATTCTAATCTAGAGCCTATTATCAGAGTTCTGACCATTGACTTCATTGCAAGAGTTTGTATTCCATGCTTAAACTTCAATTTTATTCTGGTCAGTTAGTTATGTTCACTTTGTATGGGGCAAATTAATGTTCAGGGCCTGAAAAGCAGTTTTCAGGGTGGATTTACTGCAGAGAGGGTCTGTGCATGGTTTTCAGTTGCTTAAATTTGTCCTAAGTGGCTTAACATGTTAAAAATGGTTGGTTCCCTTTAAAACACACCAAAATCTGTTGACTTTGACTTTTGATTGTATTAGGTTCAAAGAAAGAAACAGAAAATAAAATATGATATTTCTAACAGTACTCACATCTAGCACTACTCCCAGGCACCAATCAAAAGCGATATATTTGGCTTAAAAAAATTGTAACAAAATTACTAGAAATCTGTTCTTTTGCTTCTTGATCCTTTTTAGGAGGAAAACACCTGAAATTATTCTGTAAATTAACATCCTGGAATTTCCCAGGTTCAAACTTGAATGCTAATCAATATGGTCATCAACCAATAATAATGCTAATAATTCAAAAAGGAATTTGTACAGTCAACAACTGGCTACAGCTTCAAACTAGGATTTGAAGGTTAACTTTTTACCACCACTATCATTGAAAAATAACAATCACAGATCTAATTCCCTTAACCATATTTTACCAGTTCCCTTGGCCTATTAATCTTAACTCACAGCAATTTTATGTATAATTTTAAAAATTGAGCTTAAATTATGATTCCCATACAAAATAAAGTCACCTCGTGCTGTGCAAATGTCCTGCCTATTCTGCTACCAACCCTCTCTGCATCTTTCTATGGTATATTTAGTTTTGTGTCTGATCCACTTGCATTATCTGTAAGCACTATCCATGCCTAGCAATGAACATTCCCAGGAGGAAGGTCTCTCAATGACCTGACCTCCTGCTTAAAACCTGAAAAAATTATATTCAATGAGATGTGAGTAATGATATTTCATATAATAAAGTAAGAAAATTTTCCCGAGTGTAGCTTTGTTTCCTGCCATGGCTTTTTGATGGTCACAAGTCAAAATGTGTTCATGAATATATGATTTTACTATGGCAAGAATGAACCCCTACTGATGAAAAAGTTATTGATGTATCACAGCACCACCAACACCTAGAACATACTACTAACATGACCCTGCTTCTGCAATGTGAATTCTGCTAAAGCAAAGTGTATTTCTTGAGGTTTTTATCCTACTGCAGTGCCAAAGCAGCCATCTCAACATAAACCACTTCTGAAGGAAGTTTGGGTAAGCAAAACCCAGTCTCCTCCCTTATTTTATAATGCACTCTTCTGCAAGTCATTCAGAACTTTGTCCAACAAGTTGTGTAACCCCTGTGTTATCCTGTTTGCCCCAGCTCCATCTTTTACCCACTCCAGTTGATACTAATTCATAACTCTCACCTATTTGATAGGAGTTGTTACAGGCTGAAGCTGAAGTTATTACTCTGCAATATATTGAAGCCACATGTCGAGGAAAGCTGGGAAGATGAGACGTGGTTTGTGTAATCACTGTTATCAGCTGTCTAAATCAGGAAACAGCACAACCATTCCCTTCTCCCCAAATTCCCATATTTCAATCTAGTCAATAAAGTCTATCATTACCATGATCAGACAGGAAAATGTGAGATATATAAATTTCAGTGTAGTCTTTCCTATTCTGGATAAGCTATACTTGATGGGAAGCTTTTTGCAGTATTTCTTTACCAAAAATGCAATTAAACGCTGTTCTCTGCAGAGATGCTGATACAAGTAAGTGTGTCCTCCACATTAACTGTCTGCTTTAGAAAGCATTCTGCTTGGAAAGGGAGAAGAGTTTCATTCAGAATGAACTAGAAGCTCACAAGCTTTGGCCATAAGAAGGACAGGAGAAGCAATGTTCTGCAACTGAAAAAACCCCACAAATAGTCTTATCTGTTAATCATTACATGGGAAAGATAACACATTCACTTATTTCACTTCTTGTCCTTCTGAAGAAAAATCACACGGTGATTTAATTCAATCATTGAAAATGTCTGTCAAAGGCTTTGCTGAACTCTGTGGTGCAGGGATCTGCGTGCACGGACTTCTTTGCTTTTATAACACTGGACACTTTATCTGTCTGTCTACATAAATATTACAGTAATATGTTCCACTCTGCAGTGCAACCAATGGTGTCTTAAAAAGTTCATAACCTACAGTTGTCTTTTCAGGTTTTCTGATCAAACTTTTTCCTCTAACTCTCCTGGAGATCCCAGAGTGAAACAAAACACATCCTGCCTGTCCATATAAAGTCTACTCAGTCAAATTTATTACAATAAAAATAGCTTCAGAATTTTCAGTTTACCCTAATCTCATGCACTACTTTTATTGCAACATTCTAAACTGTGTGTATACCACGTGAACACTGCAACAACAGGGGGCCCAACCTGCAATCCTGCTTTCAGCAGGAGGCAGGGATTCCAGGGAAAGCTGAAAGTGGCTCAACGTGTTCCCTCCCCCTCCGGTCACTGAAATGAAAATCAACATAAAGCAAACCACAGTTGGGATGTGAATGTTCACTGCTGAAAGTACATTAAACTCAAAGCATTTGGCTTAGTCAGTGGCTGGGGTTTTGTCCTTTTTTTTTTCCTTTGTGCACTGACATTTGACCCTTTTTATAATATGCACCTTGCACCAGTGAAACCCAGTTAGTTATTAATTAAACTGAGGTACCAATGGCTGACTTGTACATATCACCATTTTAACTGCCTGGCGCTGCCCGTGCGCAGAGGAGTGGGGGCTGGAAGTCGATTGTCTTTCCTGTGAAATTCTGTCGTATCGGCAGAAAGGAGCTGCAAAGTGCAGCAATTTGTACCTGACCTCTGATCTAAGAAGTTTGTACAGACCTTTGAACGCTGGGTTGGAGAATTGAGAAACAAGGTTTACAAGTACAAGGAAGAGATTTTCAGCACTCGTTACCTATGCCCAGTGTTAATATTATAAATTAAAAAAAAAATTTAACCAAGGCAGGAACTCTCTCAGGGGGCAACTCTGCTATGCTGGGTTAATTCAAGACAATTTAAGTCTACTGAAATTACAGCTCACTTGGAAATACCTATGGTTTTGAAATGAAATTTCTGTTCACTCCAGAAAAGGAGTGGGGTTTGAGACAGATATAATTTGAAATTCACCTTTTGTTGACCTTAAGTAAGATTATTTTGTTTTAATTAGAAGCTGAAGAAAGAAGACAAAGATAGTTTGAGTCAATGTAATTTTTCAGTAAAGACTGGAGCTGAAATGCAGAATTGAATGGAAATTATTAAAAAGAGTAGCAAAATGGTGACTCCTTTGTTAACTTTATTTTTATGCAACGTATTATCTAATCTTGGTTATACAGTGCAAAGCTATATGAGAAACCCATGGAAAAATAATCAAACCAACAACAATACAACAGGTTCTTGACAGACAGTCATGTGGCCTTGTCTTGAAAAACATAAAGGACACATTTTTAAGTTCTGTCGGATCAACCACGTCAATTTAATTAAAAGCATCTCTCTTATACACACTGGCAAGGTCTTTGGTGCAACACATCAGCTACCACCAACTGCAGACTGCATTGGGTGTGAAGGCCTTCAGAGATCAGGTGTGATAATAGACTGAAAAGGATGTCCTTTCTGCAACCCAGTCTGCCAGGCCACAGAGCACTGCAGGGGACAGCAGCAACATTTGCCATGACATCCCTCAAATGTTCTGAGCACAGGCTGTCATCCATGGCAAGCTTGGATGTGCAAAGGGAGAGGGGAAACAGCACAGGGGAAACAGCTTTACAGATACAGTTTGAATCATGGTTTCAATACCACCTAACTCAGGACAGGACAACATTATATACAGCTGCTGCATCTAGTCCACCTGTAAACTGACATTTTTGTCATTGGTCTTAATTGAACCTTACTTTCAACAACTACATTTTTTTTTTCCTGGTTTAAGTTCAAACTTCGCTTCGTTATCAGCATTGACCCCAATAAAACAATAAATTAATAATTAAATAAATAAGGGTGAACAGATTAACATCACGTGTCCAATGTCACATAGAAGTCTTACACATTTCACAAGCTGCTTAAGAATATGAATAGAATAATATCAAAGCTGACTTTCTTTATATGCTTTCAAATTTTCAGTAGGCAGATTGAGCTATATAGATTCATTGCTATTAATAATACTTGCATATATTTCCTGTTTACTTAAACCTTCCTAGCCACCTTCAATCTACAAGCCCCAAATTCTGCACCAAAAACTGATAATCCACTTTTAAAGTTTGATTTTTTATTTCAATCTCTTGAAAAAGCAGAACAAAATACCAGGTGGCACAGACAATGGCAGAGACAGACTGATTGAAAACACAATGTCAAGCCGTTGCAATTGGCTACCTTTTACTTCGTTAATTTAAGATAGCAGAAAAGATATCTCTGAAACATGATTTTGTTTTCTTCTGTCTAAAATATCAGTGGTTTAGTGTTCATTGTTCCAACATTTGTTTTGGTATTTGCTATGCAAATTCTTTTAGATATTCACATGTTGATCTCACAGCTCAGTCTTACAAGCAGTTGCTTAATTCTCAAACAATGCCTTAGGACCCTCTAAAGGAAGGCAAACCCCTGAACCCATACCTTGATGATGACATACTTTTGGTCTCAACTCCCTGATAAATGAAAACCAGATAAAAAGCCCTACAGAGCAAACAAGATTTCCCTTACCTCTCAGCTCCTGCGACCGAAGTGCAACAGGTTAAGGGGACTCACGCCTTTGCCCGAGCAACCTTTCTTCCTAATGGCAAGAGCTGTGCAACCTGGTTATAGAGTTTATGCATCTCTTTATTGGCCAGCGAGCGTTGGCCATTTAAATTCCTTGGGAGTCATTTGTTAAGGGCTCTTAGGCTAAGGCTAAGTGGGTGGGACGGGAGGGAGAGGGGATGTTAGTGCTGCCAGACGCAGAGAGCTCTCCAAAGTGGTTTGAAGATTAATAGAAAACTATCTGCAACGAAGGGATCTTTGGAGGGAGGGCTGGGTCCAACCTTCAGGGAAGCACAGGAAAGAGAAACGGTAACATTTTCACAGGTAAAAAGAATTTGAAGAGAAAGATTTCATTCAAAATTCAAAACTTGGAAAAAAAGCAGTGAAACATGTACAAACAACTCCTTCCTAGCACAAGGCGTTGTGCAAATAGCTTGGGTTACTCACAACAGATAAGATAAGAAAAGGGCATATTTTGCTTGACTGCATGAGGCTTTTTCAGTGAAAGATTTTTTTTCTTTATGTGTGTCTGGCAAAATTATTTCAGGCTGGGCTGAATCAATTTACCTTTGGTTGTAGGAAAAACAAAGGATCTGCAGCTCCTGGAGTGAGAAGTAGATTTACTGATCATGTCGGCGGTGGGACGGTAGGAATAACTCAGCCTATGCCGTGTACCCGACATGCACTGTGTCAGCAGTAAACACGGAAACTCCAGTGTGTTTGCTCAAAAGGAAAAAAAGCACCTGGTGCAGAAGTAAAAGCACAGGGGTGGTAAAACATGATTCATGACAGTAGAAATGGTCTGTACATAACAACGGAGCATTAGGCCCTGGGAGCACTTAGGCAAAGCAAACAACACACCTTCTCAAGCAGCCAAGAGGAGGAACTGCTCCGAAACACTCTTTGGATGATAGATTTGCCCAGTTGGCAAGCAGTGAGCACAACCAGCCGGCGGGAGAAGAGGGAGCAGGGCATACCTTGGGAGATGGCTGATTTCTGGGAAAGGAGACAGTCTGAAGAAGGTGAAAAGCAAACAGCATATTGCAGTAGCAAAACAATTACAGTTTTCAGTCCTTTCCCAGGTGTTTTTTACAGGCATAACCATTCCTTTCTTATTTCTCTCATTTCTTACTGTTTTTTCCCCACCCCAAAAAGAAAGCTTGATCCAAATCTCCATCCAAACAGCACACAAGCAACAACCTCAGGGCATCACATGTGCAAGAAAAAGTGTCTTAACCTCTCAGTGACAAACCATAAATACAAGTATATTCTGCAGAGGAAGCACTGTCAGTTTGTTTGAGATGGTCCTACATAATAATTTATTCTTGTCCTCTGAGTCCTTTAGTCTGGGCATGTAAAACGTAAGAAAAAACCTTATATTGCCAAGTCAGAGGTTGGTCAATAGGGAAGAGGGTTAGGGGAGTCAGTGGGTGTAGAGATAAGCGCTCGAATATTAGAAGGCCCCAGTTAGAGAGAAAAATGTGTAGGATGGCAAAGACTGGCAAAAGAAGCATCTTTGTGGTGGTTTCTAAAAGCAAACAGGAAGGAGAGCTGTTCTACTTATACTGCAAACCAATGGGTGATTGCAATCACTCTGTTCTGGATTTTTATTCTTGTTTATCCACTGTACTGGGGCTGTGGTGTGTTAGGCACTGTACAAACACACCTGGAGCCTGGATCCTGATCCCAGAGTGCTGGCAGACCAAGTCTACTGAGCAAGTCTTTCATCTTCAGAGTTCATCCCTGCAAATGTTAACCCGTTAGCTACAAGAGCTGCAGAGAAGCAGGTACTGCCCTGCATGCAGGGAAGCTGCAGCATGGAAATTTAAATGGTTTACCCAAGACTATGGAAAAAATAAGTATCAAAATTGGGGATAAAATCTAGGAGATTCTGCCAAAAATAAGATCCGTGCTTCAATCCCACTGATCTCTATAAGAAAGTGAGTATAAAAAATCGGCAGTAATGAATTTGCCACACTCCATCAAATTAACTGATTTTTAAAATTCAGTATCGTTCTCTTACTTCATATTTTTCTGTTGGAAAACAACCCAAACTTATAGCTAAAAGTATTGTAAAGTGAATCCTATCAGCTACAATTGTGTGTGTACTTGAACGCCCAGAGAAGACTATCTTGGTGTAAGTGAAAAAGCACTGATGCTAGTGAGCTGATGGGCTCATTTTCAGAAGGCTGTTCAAATGCTGTGTCAATTAGGACCATGAAGGGAGGCCTCTCAAACCCTTGGCTTTCATTTCATATGTTCACTTTTAGCTACATCCTGTTGATAGTTTCCAAGTTATTTTCCCATTGTTGTTTAAAGCAAGGATCATCAACAGATCAGCTGTTGCAGGGTGTTCCGAGGTGTTACCATTCCCAGTGGCAGAATTTAAAAACATATTAATTTTTCCTGCAGGCTGTGCTTTTATAAGGAACTTCAGAAGTCTGGGCAGAATTCTGCAGTGTGTCTTCCAGCTTTCCCTGACACTAGACATCAGTTTTCCTTTGACTTCAAAACCGCTGTGCTCATTATGATTGCATGACTCTTCATATACCTCTTTATGAAGGCATGTGAGGAAGAGTGGGAAAGTGTTAAGGGCAGAGCCACGTAAGCACCAGGGAGAGATGGATTGTATATACACCACATGTTCCTCTCTTCATACAGCATCCATTGCTCTGGGGTAAAAATATCAGCAATTCTTTCCTAATGTACAGCTGACTACAATGAATAAAACGCACCCACTGTTACAATAATGACATATATATTTAGTTGTTTTGTCATTTTAATTACTAGCAGTGAAGCAGGTGCTAAATCCTAAGAGATGTGAAAGGGAACAGTCCAGACCAGTCCATGCCCATGTTTCCCTTAAACTTTCCATTGCCTTTTATTCTTTCCTGTAGTGGGATTGCAGGTGAAAGGCTTTTCCCAAATAGTTATTCTCCTGAATACGGTGATAGAAAAGGCTGGAAATTTGAAGGAGAAAAGTGATATTCATTGGAATATGGTAATGCTTGTGAATGGAGACCTTCTCCCTGATGCAGAAAAGACTTCCAATGCGTTGGTGTGCTTCCCCTCAGCTGTCTCTCTTCTACAAGTAGACACATCAACTGGCCTTTACAGATGGAGTGCACTGGGCTCCTCAGTGTGATGACAAGCACTAATGAAACATTGGATCTGCCTTTTGGTATTTTTAGAAAGGTCAAACCCAAATGCTCTAGGAGATCCAGAGGCTGACCACAGGCTCATAATTTTATTGGCAAGATGTCATTGTCTGGATAAGAGTGAGTATTTTTGATGATTATCATAGTAAATAGGCATTCAGGAGATGTTTCATGATGGAAACTTAGCATTATGTGACAGTGCAGACGTGACCCAGTGAAATGAGAAGGAAGAGTAAGGAGTGAGCAATGGGTTGGCCTTTATGGTTTTATTTGGTTTTCAAAAACTACTGAGAGACTGCAGTAGAATGAGAAGGGAATGTACCAAGTAAAATATTTCACTGAAAGGACACATGAATCTAAGAGTGACCAGCAAGGTCTCTAATCTTAACCTCAGAAAGTCTTGATCAGTATATTCACACATAAACCCAGTATCAGTCACAATACAGCCACAAAACTTGGGATCTCATAATGTAACAAACAGCATTTTTTTTTCCCTTTTCTATAATTTCCTTCTCTTTTTAACAAAGCCACTCTGTATTTGGTGGAACAGGTTCCCACATGTTTATAGAACAATTTTATTGCCTATTTGAATGTTTAAAGGGACAACACCACTTTATTTAAATTAATAACATGCTATTTTACACCTGTTCTTATACAACGTGAGTTAATACAGAAGATTTTGTCATTTCTTGACTTTCCTAAGATATTGCAGATCAAAACCTGGGGAGATCCTTCAGAGAACATAAAGTCTGTAACAGGTACAGCTTTTCAAGTTCTCTCACACCCAAGCTTCTTCTACGCATAACCTATGACAACGTTTTGATCTTTACCTTGCCACATCACAGAGAATTGCTCTTTTACAGGTGGACTCCCCATCTGCTCTGCCAGCCAGCCACATGCCTTATCCCACCATGGAGATGACAAAGTCACAGACCTGAAGGTGGAGTACCAACAGGGGGACATTTGGCCAAGGACACCTTGGGCTTTCCCATTTTGCTTTTTAGACTTAGGCTTCTCTAGTTCATGGGCAGTGGGATTTGCTCTGATAACCTTTACGGTCACTAGGCAAAGGTTTTGTTCTATTTTTAGCAAAAATCTATTTTATTGTCATTCTGCAATGAAAGTCAGCACAGAGGATCACTGTAACAGTCTGGCTCAGTTTCCCCATGTAGAATTTTGTGCTTTCATTTAAACTTGAAAGCAGGCTTTAGGTTCCAAAATGTAAGAAGACAGATAATGAATAAACCCATGGTGTATAATAGATTTTAACTAGCACACAAAACAGAAGGAAACCAGCAAAACACAAAGTTGGTTTTTTTTAATATAGCCATGGGCATTACATTTCTGTGGCATGTTTGCTTTCCATTAAAATAAATACAGGGTGGGTTTTGGATAGACATATCTACAAGGGAGGTTATGATAATATGATAATTGCCTTTCAGTCCTAGGGTAAATAAAACACTCCACAGGAAAAAGGTTTTGCCCTCACTAGCCTGATGTGGCTGCTCCAGACCACTCTTTCACACCACAGCTTCACCCACCCATTACTGGTGCTGTCTACACAGGGTCCCACTCCATCCTTCCTGCAGCCTCTGCATGTGCTGCCACAAGCGTTTGTGCAGCTGCACCATGCACCCACCCACACCACCTGAGCACCTGTGCTGGCAGAGGGGTAAAAGAGGGTGGGACCTGTCCCTCTGCCAGCATTGCTGGCTTAAAGCATTTGTTGGGTCACCAGCATTGAGAAAATTCGTGGGAAAACAGGGGAAGGGTTTCTTTTAAAACCTGCTGAATCTAGTTTCACAGCACAGCTCCTCCTCTGAAGAGGCCAATGAGATTCCACAGTGGGGTAAATAACAGCCTTTCTATAACACCAAGGAGCTCACGGAATCATCCAGAGGGTAGAATAGCAAATTGCAACTCTCTAAGTTTGTACACAGCTGGTGATTTTTAGCACTGTAGCTATTGAGGGGCTGAAGGTCCTGGAGGAATCAAGGAAGGAGGGGCAGCACAGTAGTGTGAGCTCAATAGGTCACTGAAAGGGACCCAATGGCCACCTCCTGTGGCTAGCAGGGCTATCCAACCAGCACAAGCCAACCATGTAACAACCAATTTTAATAATTAAAAGGTTACTGGCAAACAACATTCTTGCTGGTTCCTTGCAGGGCCTTTTTGTGAAGAAAACCACAGGGTTATGTGATACATGTTCACAAGAAGGAGAATAAAGACCTCCAAATGTATATTTACAGGAGGCTTTCGGAATCAGGGTATGAAAATGAGTGTGGTTAGCACACACAGTCTCTTCCAGTAATTGCTCTGCTTTTTTACAGCTCAAAGTAGAATATAAGTATAATAAGGGAAAATCTCTTCCTCCAGCCAACAGACATCATCTTTGGTCAGGGCATAAGCTCTTCTATTTTCATTCTTAATGTCTTATTGAAAATGAAACAATAAGCATCACATGGAAATTGTGTGTAAAAAGAGGTTATCCAATAAGGAAACTGACAGACTTTCCTTTAGGAAGGCAAACTCATTTTTCTGCCTCCCAGTCACATGAAGGAAAATTTTAGACTATAAGAGACTGAATGGTCTGCTGTGGAATTTACAATATCCAATAACTCCAGCATCTCTTATGTTTTATTACATGTCCACAACTTCCATTTCTCAGAAAACTCATTTACTATCAGGATTAGAAAAAGCAGCTTTTGATGATGTCGGCAGAGTCTGAACTGGCATGCACAGCAAAGGCCTCATTACCAGAGAAGTCTGCACTAAGCAGACTGTGATGGGACCTGACAAGGAAGGAATTTGCTATGACTGAGCCACCCATCAGTGGTGGGTGCTGCCATGAGGCAGGAGTGGGGTCACATCTCTTGGCCCATCGCACGGCAGGTTTTGTCCATGTGGTCCAGCACGGATTTACCCATGCTGTCACGTGCCCTTGACTTACCTAAGCACAGCCCAGCATTCTGGCCCCTCCTCTGCCAGCATCTGCATCCTGTCTGTTCCTCTCCACTGCTGCCCTTCCCTATGGGCAGGCAGGACTAGGGCTGAGCTTTCTTCTCAGCAGCCAGCATTGTACCAGAAACAAGCTGCAGGCATGCTGCTCCTGAGCCTCTGTTTTGGGGTGACTTGAACTATGTTGCCAGTCTAAGATGTGCTTCTGCAGCGTAGGAAACAGGATGGATTTGCCTGTTATTCCACCAAACGTTATCTACAGCACAGGCAAGTCCCAGAGCTACATCTATACCAAGCCACTTGCATGGCACACAAACAGAAGTGTAACATAAGCAGCTCCTGAGAGAAACTTTGCAACCCTGTGGTAAAAATGCTCACCTTAACGAAACATGCTTAAATAATAAAAGGGCACTTTCACCTCTGCAGCTGCACCTGGCCGGGGCCCGCTGCTGCGGTGAGACTCTCAGGCATCATCCCCCTGACTGCCAGAGCTGCCCAGATCACCCTGTGGGGTAGAACCAGTCTAATTAAACTTGAAAGTGCTCAAAGTCTTGTTAATGGGCAGCTCTCAATAATAACAGTGAGGTGATTTTTTTTTTTTACGGAACTACACTTCTGCTATAAAACGCTTATTTCTCAAAGAAAAATCTCAGAGTGCTGTTGACATAACTTACCTCAATAGATATTTGACAAGATAAACCAGGCAAAGTGTCTGTGATTTCAAGGACCATAATATCTGAAATATTTAGGAATGAAAAGAATGGTCTGAATGGCTGTAATTATTAAATCCTCTAGCCAAATTGCTCTTTCCCTTTCTCAGTAAAGAAAATATCTCTACAATGACCAGGATCTGCCACTCTTGAGCCATTGACAGCACCTAAGCAGGAGATATGTCTCTTTCAGGAAGAACTTAAGCCCCACACTTCCAATCTCTAAGAGAAGGTTTGTATTTTCAAGAGGACATTTCCAAACTGGCAGTAACTAAATCCTGAAGTTCAGACTTGGAAGCTACATGAAATGGTCCTGAGACAAGGAGATACTTTACTTTGGCTAAAGGAGGGGCTGGAGCCACAAAATTAGTTCTTCTGAGCAGTATCTGCACTCTCAGCTCTGCTGTGCTTCTCTCTCAGATCTCTTCTGCAGGGTGGATGTAGCCACTTGGACTGTCCAAGCTAGGCCCCGTAGTTGAGGCCACCTTGATTTGGGGGGGAAGGAGAACACTTCATCTAAAAGGCTGTCTGCTGTGCTGTCTTTGGGTTCAAGGAAGACACCCCAGCATGTTTTATTTGTTAGCAGATATAAAACCATGTGATCTACTGTCCTCAGCTGTGGGGCAGAAATAATGCTCACCATGCACCTGAGATATGAGCTGTTTGCAAGGATGCATCTGCAATTAAGCAGGAAATTGCAGCTTGTCAGTGTGTTAAATGAGTGGCAAATGGCAGTAAGTATGCAGATATACTCCCTTTCTTTGGGGACAAAAAAAAAAAATCTTCTCAGGAACCTTAAAAGGTCAGTGACTTTGCCCTTCTTAAACAGAAGCAAGGTAAACTCACCCCTAAAGGAAGCGCATTTAATTGGTGGGAATATGTATAGGGTACATCTTCAAAGTAAGCATTTTACTGAATATCCAGAGAAAGAGCTGCAACAGTCTCTATGCAAGCTGAAATGGTTGAAATGTGACCTTTGTAGGGCTGTGTGCTGTCTTCAGAGAACCAAAGGAGATAGGCAGAGACCTATGCATGAGGACATTGTCCTTCCAGCTACCTCACCAGTGAGTATTCCAAAAGATTAGCACAGAATGTCTGATTATGAATATGTAACATATTGCTATCTAGCACATAGATTAATGTGGCAACCACCAGGTTGTCATCTGTCCAAATACTTAGACTTTCACATCACCTCTGAGGTCTGAATTTTCTATCTGTAGGAGAAAGTATTTGCTCTGTTTATATTTAGGGGTGTTTATGAAGAGGTGGCTAAAATTTTGTTGGTGTATAAGTTTATTTGAATGAAACCAATACAGTCTTGGTGCCACATCATCATGCTTGACATGAACTATGTCATATCAGGATTTTAATTTGATTTCTCATATATTTCATGGTATGAAACTCGTGGTATGTAAAAGAGACCACGTTCCAGAAAAAACAAATAAAGCTATCAGGTGGTGAGGTTTGCCTTGTTCAGATCTCTGGCCTTTGAAAAGTGAAGCAAAATTATTTTCTGAAAATGTACCACGAGACTGATGAAGAATAGTAAGGTTATTCTGAGATTTTAAACTGTTTTTATTTGGAAACTCTCAATTCTTTTGGGAACAATTATTTCTAGAAATGAAATCTATGTAGATTAAAATTGCCTTGATGATGCCAACAAAGGAGAAGTAATTTCTTTATGCAGTTACTGAGCTGTATCATTTCAGAGAGGAAAAAATGTAATATTTTGTCTTTGTGTATTTACTCCAGAAAATATAATTTTATACAGTTGAAAAGGTTACTCTTGGTCTGTTATTGATCACCTTAGAAGTTGAAACATAACATTAAAAGAGCACTTGGGGAACACAGCATGAGGGTTGCTGTACATGCTGTGGCACAGGACACAGGAGCCTCCAAATGCCTGCCTGTTTCTAACAGGGATGCTCAGTCATGCTCAGAGCATAGTCAGCTTCACAAAAGGATCAGCTTTCCTATCTAAAGCATAAGACAGTCCCTTGCATTTAGTAGCTAAGAAGACAGATTTCTGAAACAAGATTTTCCATAACCACCTCCTCAATGAACATTGTGTTTTAGGGCGTCTACTTCTTCCCAAGAGACTGAAACCAGTCTCTCACTGTCCAGGCTCCCTTTGACACAGCCTGAACCCCTTCTAAATACCATAGGAAATATAACCACGACCACAATAGTGCCGTGGGGTATGGAGACTAACCTACAGGTTGTTCCTCAGCTGGCTGGCAGGAGGTTTGTGCCCTGCTAAGCTGTCACACACCTGGTGCCTCTGTCAATGTTGTGTCCTCAGCACCTGGCTGTCCACTGCTTCAAGACCTCAGCCAGGGACTTTGGAGGTCACAGAGAAGCAGCAGGACAGACCTCGTGCTTTCAGATGCTCTTTTACTGAAACTATCAACGAAACCTAAATCATTGCAACCCCTAATGATGACTGGAGCTGATAAAAGGGTGCTTTACAAAGGTTCCTCCCTGGGTACACTGTGACTGTGTTTTGCCAAGAGCAGCCAGCTTCTCTCCTGCTTCAGCTGGCCAAAGGTTAGCACGCCAAAGCGAACAAAGTCCAGCAGTAGTTCATGGTTAAAAGGCTAAATTTTACCTCTCTGGCTCTAGGTGCTCTAGCAGTAAAGCTGCTGTGACAATGAAAACACACACATAGAAACTACTGTAAAATTTGGAAGAGGAGAGAGTGCATTTTGGCACAGAAGACCAACAACGTTTGCTGCTGTAACTGAGCAAACAGGCAATAATAGACTCATTGTCTTTGCCTGAGTTAATTTCCCTGTTTGCACATCCTAACACTTGCATGCTCTTCCTGGTTTTGCTGGATATGTGGTGTTCCCATCCTGGTTTCCTAAAAATGGTCCCACACCCTGCCCCTGCAGGGCCTACAAACTTGTGACATGTCTGCCAATCTTTCATCTCCACATTCCCACTCGTGGATCTCTGCACCAGGTGGAGTCAAGCCGCTCACGGGTGGAGAGAGGTCTCAGAGAGTTCATGCAGCCTTGGGAAAGCCAGGACTAACTCCGAGATTACATTTATATGAAGCTGAGGGAGAAGCAGTCAGAGCTGGGCTTTTTCCCAATGCTATTTGGGGAAGCAGTGGCCAGCAGGGCTGTACAATGCAGGTGACAGCACCCATGGCCCTCAGCAGCCTCACAGCCTGCAGCACAGGGTGCACAGAGGGGCACGGGAGAAGGGCAAAGGTTGGGAGGATGGAAATTGCTGGGAACCTGGACTACAGCTGGAGCTGTTCTGTAATCCTACAGTGGTATTGTAGAAAAGCAAACTTAATAAGTTGTGTTGGTCATAGATCAGCCTGCTATAATGATTTTAAATCCTTCAGTCCTTGTCTGTCAAATTCACACTGAGGTAAGTAGGAACTAAGCATGCTCAAGAGCCTTTGAAGACTGTATGGGTGCCTAGAGACTGGGCTTGGGAGGTCTGATTTTAATTACTCACATCTTAAAACAACAGCATATAAAAAACCAGTTCTGTCTTTCAAACACAAACTTTAATCACTCACATATTGCCCAGGTCACAGAAACTTTATCGAAAAAAGTACACAGTTACAGTCTAACCCTGAGTAAAAATCAATTTTCTGAGACTATGTTGCACTTTATTTCATGAAGCATTATTTTTAGATTAACCTAGACTTTGAGAAACGTATTACAGAAGAGCTGATCTTATAATGAAATGAGGAAGAAACACCAAAGACAGGTAGAAATCTGAAGAGTAGAGGATATCTTCTGATAAGGTTGTATAAGGGAACAATCCCACTTCTTGTCTGCCTGTTGGTTTGGAAACCCCTGACAACTAATGTACTGCACGCTACTGTGCCTTTATTTCAGCAAAGGGAAAACACCGTTTATTTATTATCCCATTATAGGGCTTTGTTTCTGATGTCCTTAGACTCAAAAGCAGCAAAAGCACCAAAACAACATACTGTTTAATATCAAACAATACTCTTGTTTCTCATCAGAACAGGGAAGTCAATGCTTCCTCAGCTGCACAGCCAGAATGAATATAATTATACGTTTAGACTGGGATTATCAAAGAAAATAAGGAAGAGCATGAAAGCAGGGCAAACGTATAATAGCAGCAAAACCTGTTAGGAGTTTCTCTAAGCGCCGGTCAAGCTACGAGCACAATGTTTTATAGAACTCAGTGTCAGTTCTTAGCTCAGAAAAAGGAACCAACAACTGGAGATGTGGCACGAGGAAAAGGAGTATGTTGCATTTCAGTGCAGAGTGGCACACAAGAGCCCCAGCTTTTGTAGCTGGGATTAAGGTTACTGCTGGCATCTCACAACTCAGATTCTCTGCACTGCTTTGCAGCAGTTCTTTCTCTTGGTTTGGCCCATAAATATCCATTGCATTCTGGATATGAAAGTTCGATTGAAACTGAGTTCTTAAAAGAACATTTTTGGTTCCAATCATGTATGCTCTGCACCAAGACTGTGTTTTGCTTAAAAGAATTCTCATCAGGCCATAACATAAGCACATCACCTGGACTTTAGCTCTCATCTCTTGAGGAGGAGCAGCAGAAACTCCCTTCTGAACAAGGATCACTTTTACTCCTAGGAGGAGATTCCTGGTGGAGAAAGGACTGGCCCACTGCCTGTGCTGCACCTCCATTTGACCTGTGAGATAGCAGTGGGTGGTACATGTGTCCTGTCCATGCCCAGCCAATGAACCCCTCTGCTCTCTTTTGCGTCCTCTTCTAGAGAGAATCAGCCAATTCTTCCTGACCAAAGCTGAAATGTGGCTCCAGAGACAGACAAAATGGATCAGCTAGTGCCAGCAATGGTTGCCTGGGCTGATGCAGCAAATCTTCTAAGAAGATTGTTGCACTCCCAGGTGACCCTGTGTGACCCTATGCTCTGGTCAAATGCACACCTTCAGTTTCATGACACCCCTCTGCTAGACTTCAGGAGCTGAGAGCAAACAAAAAGCATATGAGAAATTATAATTATGCCTCAAAACTAGGAGGGTCATCATAGGTACTAGAGAAGACATAGGACACCTGTTATATGGATGAGCCAGCCTGCTCCAGAGAGGTTAGCAGGACACCCCCAGCTTCTGATACAAATAATACACTGATATTAATTTAAATTAATAAACTGTCTGCTACTTACTTTTACTTTCCTTAAGCAACACAGCATTGTTAGTGGATATAAGTGAAAACTGCTGGTTACAGAAGTTACTCTAAACAAAAACAATGTCCAGTAGGCAAAATAACTTTGGAAGTCTGAGGTGCAAGCTGCACATGCTTGGTGTCATACCTCCAAATGACTTTCTGTGATTCTACTGAAACCTGCCAGGAAAAACCTACCCTGGGATCAGGTGAGGCAAAATTTATTTTCCTTCTGGTTTCTCAGAAGTGGAGTAGTTGTATGAAATAACACTAAAAGGTTATTTCATTTATAAATGTGCAGAAACTTGCATCTAGCATTGGACCACTTAGAGGATGCTGCAAATGTCCCTGTGTCTGCCCCCCTCTCATTAGGCATTTGCAGTGCAAATGGTTAAAAAAGCCCGACTCAAATTGAAATGGCATCTTCCCCTGGGAAGAGACAGGCAAGCAGAGGAGAGAGAGGCACATCATGGCACAGCCTGCTGCTGAGAGCCTTAGATCACCAAACAGGAATGAAATACTGTGCCACTACACCCAGCTTGCACAGAAAGCATCCCACGGCTAGCAGGTGAATGGGAAAGTCATATTTCACAACCAGATTTCAGCAAGGTGGTCATGCTTTGAAGATGAGAGGCTGTGCAAAAGAAACAGGCTATTTTTAAAAGTCAAGCCCAATGCTTGGAGAAAACCTTTTGAAAGGTAGCCGCCAGCACAGCTGTGTTTATGGGTCAATTCAACCAGCGAGTAGCTGGCTCATAGAACTTGAGTGCAAGTAATGATTTAGCATCATGACCCAAGCAAGAAACTGGAACACCCAGAAACAATTTTGGCAAGGGTCCATTAATGAGTCAGAGTGTCCTGTTATCTGATGGCATGTTTTTACATGGGGGGAGCTATTTTAATTGCTGTATAATAATCTGAGAAGCTGCAAAGGGTTGAACACTTCCCCCTTCAGTACTTGCCCAGTCAACATCCATCATGGTTGTGCATTGTGTCCTCCTCAGCAAGGCAGAGCTGCTCTCTCTCCACTGGACCTGTCTGGTCATGGGCCAGGGTATGGAGTCACCATGCACATGCCCTCCAGACAGCTGGGACCGTGACCTGGGCTGCAGCTCTCCTGTCCTTTCCTGTGAATTTTCCTTGCTTTTCTGGCTGGGGAAGGGGTCCCATCTTCCTAGTATTTGTGTCTGTTCTTTTTCATGTGAGCAGCCAGAGGAATAAATGAGAAATAGAGGGTGTTCAGGAATCAGAAATAAATCCTGTTTGAAAGTTGAAGAGATGATTCAGATAGGTACATTTGTGCTGGTGACGGTTTTCATAAAAATCACCTCCCAGCTTCTTTACTCAATCCCACCTTAATTTTCCAAAAACCCTCCAGCAAAACCCAAATATTTGACCCTATTGATCTCTTACTGATAGAGCTGACAGGAGACTTTTCAACACTATGAATTAACTGTATGACTAAACACTGCCAGTCGTAGATATTTTAATAAGCAAACAGGAAAATTGCATGTAAGAAAACCACCAATGTAATTTGCTAATCTGAGGTCTCAAAAAGCTGCCCTCACAGTTAAAAGTATTTAACATTTGTAAAGTTGCTTAATTAAAAAATATAACTTTTTTTTTTTTTTTTTTTTTTTTTTTAATCAGGTCAAAGTTAGATCTGGAATGGTCAAATGCCAATTGCTGAGCTATGTGCAATTGCTTTTCTGGCAGGAATTGCCATCATCTCTAATACCAAAACTCCACCTGCAGATATAGGAGTATTGAATATTAACTGCCTTCCAGAGTCAAGGTGATCAGAGGGATTAAAGAGGCGGAGCAGAGTGACTTGCTTGCACATCTGTTTGCCAGGTCTTTGCATATGCCCCCCTCACACAAACTTGCAGCTCTTGCTTGCTAGCAGCCTGAAGGACACAAACCAGAGCTGTTTCCAGTGCCTGCTGTCTTGACAGAGAAACAAATCTACAAGGCAGAATAACACTTTTTAAAATTGCTTGCAGTTCACTCACAGAAACATAACATTAACATTAAGGAATTTACATAATTACAACTCTGTAAAACCTGAGTTTAAACAAAACAGCAAAATCCCTGGAACTGGATTGGACAAGCAGGATTAAAAAAAAATTGAGAAGACACAGATCCTATCTCCCATAGCCTGGCATGTTAGCACAACTCTATTCCAAAAATTTACTTCCTAAAGAACCTGTAAAAATCTGACTTCTTGAAAATAACCTTCCTGCCCCTTCCCCCCCCGCCCCCCTTTTTTAAACGTACCTTTATGGTATATTCAAGAACAAAACAATCAGGCCTCAAAGTTCAGGAACATTATAAAATTAAGTGCCAGTTAATAACTTGCCAAGAAGAGCAATCATGGACTCTGGACACAAAGTCTAGTGAGGTCGCTGGAGTGTCCTACATACCCAGCGCTAATGGAGATCTGTACCATGAAGTTCTGTTATGTGGTGCTGGCACAGACTCCCTTCACTTCCTGAGGTAGGAGTTTAAGAAGGCTGCTCATCACCATAAGGAAAGAGAGGGAAGAATTAATGAAAGCATGAGTTTACCAGTTTTGCTATTGTCCATCAGAAATTCTAAAATTTGACTAAGAATGATTACTACGTGTGTTTTTGAAATAATTCCTTCTTGACCTGTTTTTAATCTAGTTCTTTAGTTTTCCACAAAACAAAGCTCTAATTAGACTCCTGATGCATCAAAATATCTAAGCAAGTGAAAACAGTTTAAATCTCCTCACATTAACACAATTACACTATGTCTAAAACCACACCTGCTGTTGGGGGTGGTCCCTCCCTGCATCTCCCAAAATATAGCCAGAAGTCTCAGTAAACTTCCTACCACTGTGGTTAATGAACAGAAGAGTTTTCACTGTCTTTTCACACTAAAGACACTCCCAAGTAATTCAACAATTCCTTTATTGAAACTTCCTTGTTTAAACGCAAATGAAGAGCAGAGCTGAGCCTACAGTGTTGAACGACCATAAGTTGAAATGTCTTAACCCGATTTAATTTCCATGCCTTCCCTCTTTTCTTCTGTCAGGAAGATGTGTCATCATGAAGTTTAAAAGAAATCTGTGTATCCTCCTTCTATTTACAGAGGGCTGCTCACCTTTCCATTTGCCATTTTTAAGAACAGATAAAAAGAAACACACTCTTCCTTAAAACATATTCTTTACAACTGTGCAGAAAGCAGTCACTTTGAAAAATGCTCAGTTGCAGACATGTACATTATTCCAGTTAGTGAAAGGCATAGCATTTGTTTCCAACATCAACACTAACTTCCCATTAACATCAAAATATTCTGCAGCACAAAATACAGTACTCCTAGAGCGAAAAACTTAGCATACAGAACAGCACCATATTCAACAGCTGTGCTTGACTCTAGCTTTAATGTGGGCTATCTGTAATTATGGTGGTAGTACAGAATCACAGTGGTGGTTTTCACTCTGGCTGATCAGAAAGAAATTTTCTTCAGCCTCATTGGAGCAACTGCCCAACACAAAATGGATCAGGAGGATCTTAGTTCAGGGTGAAACCCCATCAGGGCTTTGAGGAAGAGGACTGTAGCTTGTTGAACATGTCAACATAGATTTCCACTGGATGTCCTGACCATTCCCCTTATCTCTGGATTGTGAAAAGGAGAAGCCTGTTGCCTGTTGTCAAGAAGACAGGCTTGTCAAGAAGACAGGCCCTTTGTATTGCTCCTCAGCACTCTAGCTAGCCAAATGACACCTTTCTGCTATGGGGTGTGATACACCCCTAAAACAGGCAGCTCTTCTGAAGTCCAGGCAGCTGGTCACCAGCCCATCTTACTGCTCCCCCACTCCCTTCTCCCAGCACTCTCCCTGTTTGTTTCTGTGACATTGCTCCCTTCCATAGAATTTTTCTTAATGTTGTCCTGATACACCAGGTGTCCAGAGCCCTTTTCCTGCCTTTCAGCCTTCTCTCAACCAAGGGCAGCAGGGTTGCCCCATGCACACCACCGTATCAAGTCCTCTCCACAGAGATCTCAGGGATTGGTGGTGCTCATTTGGATAGATGTACTTGATCATCTCCCACTCTCCCCTATGATTCTGGTTTTGCAGGCACTGTGGTGTGATAATGACAGCATTACTCAATTTCAAACAGTGTCCCCTCTGCTGGGAGATTCCCACCTGACTGCTGGTGCAGAGCTAAACTTCGTGCTTCTATACTGATTGACAAGAAATTTTAATAAAAATGTTGTGCAGATGAAAATATAGGAATCTACAGAATGGGGTCCATAGGCACAACCTACAAATTTTTTGGTACTACAGCCTGTTTTTCCCTGGAAATCCATTCAGAGCTATCCTTGATGTTATGTCCACATAATGACCCAGGCAGGCATTGCCCTTTCAGATTGAGCCATGAGCACAGCCCCTTCAGTATGTAGGATGTAATTGCAATGTAGGTCCTCAGGATAAAGTTAGCAGGTATAAACCTGCTACCAGATAGAGGAGGGTTTGCAGAATCAAGATTTTATCTATTATTCCCATTGATTAACACCAATGGACAAAGTAATTCTGTTAAATTGATCCTGAAGATGCCTATCCATGAATTTTCTATTGTCAAGTCCTTAGTTTCAGGTTTATAAAGTTGCCTGCCCACACAGAGCTAAATACAGGTGTGGTTTGATCATCTCTGGGATGATCATCTCTTTGATCATTCAGGGAAGAGCTTCGTGATAGAGTGGCCATGACTTGGAGAGGCATTAACAAAAGTGCCATAAACCAGGGTGGCAAAAGCTGTTTCTGTGCATTACAGAATGTTTACATAGCAATGTTCCTTTTAAAGCATCCCAAATTTTTCAGGTGAAAGTATTCTGTTCAGTAAAGCTTAGCATGATCCCAGCAAACTGTGTGTTTAAGGGCTGTTGTGGTGGCTGCTTCCAGTTGCAGTAACAGAGACTTCCCAGAGGAAAGAAGATAAGAGCAAGATGTGCAATTTTTCTGGGGACGGTTAAAAGCTACATTGCTGCTATAGTACCACAGCATTTTGTCTGACAATATCTTTGCAGGAGGCAGGAAGGACTGGAATAATGACTGTTTTCTGCAGTTCTTCAAAAGGGATGAGAAGTTGGTAGAGGCTGACTCTTCACTCAAAAAACAGAAATTTACTTTGAACAATGCATTTTCATTTTTAACCCAAATACTCATTAGATGCAAGAGTTACAATCTGATGATCTTGTTTCTTTCAAAATACACAGGCTCAATGGCACTATGGCACTTTTGCTCAGCGTCTTTTTGCTTTTCACTTTTATAGCCTGGGGGTTGCAGGGAAGAAGAGCAGTAAATCTGTGAGGCAGAATACTGTGGTATTAGAAGTAAGCCTTTGTTTAGTTCAGCCATTAAAAAAAATCTATGCACAATTATTTGTTATTACTTCTGCCTTCTAATGTGCAAGCAAATGGTGTTTGGTATTGACAGTTGTTCAGTGCTGGAATTTAAGGGAAACATTGTGACCCAGCGCCAGGGAGGGGAAGGCAGAACTGCAGTTCATCTGGATAGATATGCTTAATCATCAACTATATACTGCACTCTGATCTGTGCAACATCTGACTTCTGAGGAAATAAAAGTTTTGAAAGTTATTGCAGGAAGCACAAATTGCATAAAGAAATACTAACACTGAAATTACACATTGCAAAGAAGGAAAAGCTAAATCAAGATCTAAGCACTCATTTCTCTTTGGCACCATTGGGAACCACATCTACATGCATGCAGCACAAAATAATTTTTGTAATTAAAATAATTAAAGTTACTTCACTTCATAGAAATTATATTTCACATTCAGCTGCAATTCATAGGTTACCTTTGTGTTATTTTAGCAAAATTGAAAAGCTGGGGTTTCAATGCATCACTAGTACTTCTGCTCAGTTAGAAATGTGCAAAGGTAAGTTTGCTTGTCTCTAATCACTGTCTTTTAATGTTTGCATTTTACTTGATAATTTCATTCACTGCAATAGAAAGAGGAAAGTCAGCTTATTGTCTCCAAAATACGCTTCTTCAATTGGCTCTGAAAAAGTAAATAGCTTCCCTCAGAAAACTCTTACTCCTATAAAAGAAAGTGTCCCCCAGTAAGATTTACACTTCTGCCTTAAGGAAACTACTGAAATGCCAGTTTAAATTGCTCCCAAAGTGACACAAAGAGGTTTTTCTGGTCGTGTGGGTGGTGTACAAGTAGACTTCTATAGAAAAGATTGTCCAGCATTTAGAAAGAAAAGCAGTAGCTTTCCTTCATAGAAGGAATGAGTCTTCTGCCAGAGACTGCAGAGCTCTTGCTCTTCTGCCTCTAGCCCAAAGCATCTGCAATGGCTGTACAGCTGCCACGTGGCTGTTAGGGGGAAAAATGGTAACTACAAAGTTCTCATTTGGGGTAGGCTCTTAAATAAAGAGGTCCAGCACAGCAAGACACAAGTTACCCATCTGATCCGGGTGATTTGTTGTCAGCATTGTACCAGGGAATGTCACCAGTGGTGTTATAGCTGCTACACAAACAAGAGCAGTAAGCAAATGTGAGCCACGGGAATGAGCGCTCAGGTGCAGGAGGTCACTGAAAACAGGGCCTGGATGCTCCTCTTGGCACCCTCCCAGTGACAGCCCTGTCACTCACTCACAGAGAGCAGGGACTGAGGCTATTCCAGCCTCCCAAAGGCACTGCACACCTTGTGGGGCCCTGGCAAGCATGGGCAAGCTGGGAAATCCTGACACTTTCCGGGGAGGAGACAGCAGAGTTTTGCAATGACCATCCTGCAATCCTGGTTGCATGAGGGGTTTTGTTTGGCAGGGTTTCTTTTCTTGCCATTCGAATATCTGGCCCTTACATTGAAAGCATCACTCCCAAAATATCTGAAGAGATCATTCCCATTTAATATACCCCTTTAACATGGTAATTTCTGGTTCAAATATAAATTGGAAATTTAAAATAGCATCACTACGTGAACTTTGTGGGATCCAAGACATTTTATTTCATATAGGTTTAGCATTAATGCCTGTGTCACAGGAACTGCCTTTAAGGGTGAAGAGAGACTTGTTTTTAACTAGCAGCTCTGTAACTACCCAGTCTAAACACTAGTCTCAGTCTTTTTTGCCTTGTATATCCAGAAAAAGGTTTTGCAGACCAGATTGCCCCTGTGATCCCTGTGCAGCCCTGCTCCTTTCAGTCTATGTACACAGGTTTAACCAACTGAAACTTGGTAAACAGCTGTGCTGAAAACCAGGCAGAGGGGATGAAACCGGTTTGCTTCATTTTAGCATGCAATGATATGTTACTATTTACTGAAACAATTTAAATTGTTCATAATTTACAGATTGTTATGGCTCCCTTATCCTGAAAGCTGTCTCAAACAGGACTTAAAGACTGAACAGACTTTGTCTGTGAACTGTCAGATAAGATTTTACCACTTTTTTTTGTTACTGAAAAAGAAACTTTTACATCAGTTCCGTTTACTGTCAGATACTGAAATATAGAATTTACTGTCAAATACTTATCCCTGGAGGAGAGGGCAAGAATCCCACAACACTGTGACACAGACGGAAATCACAGGTTTTAATCACAGTCATGCTTTATGTCTACAAACTCACCAACAGACTGAAACTATGATGCAGCCTTTACCAAAATTTTCATTGAATAATATTTCAATCCTTTAAAGCAGCCATTTGTGGGAATCCAGTTGCTTTGCTCTCCAGCAATCTTTCCTTGCACTTTGCTTTAGGAGTTTTAGTACTACTAAGAGTTGGAGCCACACTTAGACTACTTTTATTAAAGTAAACGTGTTACCACACTTCACTACAACTTTACACCACGGAGCATGTACTGAGCATGAATAACATGTCCCGTGCAAGCACAGTCAGCAAACACATCAAGAAAATCTCTGTCACATCAGGGAGGATGAAGCAAGCACAGCTAGGGCCAGACACGGGTAAACTAGAAGCAACAGGTTCTTTTTTTTAAAAAAAGCTCTTGCATTTTGTTTAGCACACAAAACATACTGACAATAAATCCTGAATGCAGACAGCATGTCATTCACTTCACACCCAGCCCTCTTCAGGATTATTTGACAGTTGCCTGGGGTGTAAAAAGTAATTTTTGAGGAGTCACGATAGCTACTTTTATAAAGACACATCCAGATCAGCAGAGCACACATGGAGGATGGTTCCTGCACAAATGAGTCAGTTTCCACTGGCTGGCAGAAACTTTCAGTCACTGAGCAAAACTGAAACAATTATTTGAATCTATTCATTGTCACCTCTCTGAGTGGCATATGCATACTAGGAACTTAAATCCTGGTATTTTTTTCTGTGTCTACTGTGCATGTTCCATGTTCCAAGGAGCATGGAAATAATCTTGAAAAAATTAGTCATTTTGCCTATTTTTGCAAAGCTCAGTCCAAAATCAGCAGGTATTTTTCAGCATGAATCACTACCCACATCCCTGTTGCAATAACTGGATTACACATTTTCATTAAAATCTCTATTATTCGTACTCTTCAGTTAGAGGATGAGCAGAATCCAGGTTTGAGTTTCATTAGAAGACAATGACATTTTCAAATGCAATTATGCACTAATTTTGTTTCTTTGAGGATACAACAAAATCCAAACCACTAGCTAATCAAGCGTGAGTTAATCAACCCATGCTCTGTCTGACACCATTCAGCCAACTACAGCTGGTAAAAGCAAACTGCAAAATAACAAGGCTAAGTCCTCTTCCTACTTCCAGGGAGACAAGCTTTGGCAAACCCTATAACCCAGCACCGTTGCCCTTCTGCCTTTCGAGGCTGGGAAAATGAAATTGGAAAGGGTACCTGGGGAGAAGCTGGTGTGCTCCCGTGGGCACTGGCTGCCGCTGGGCTCTCGCTGCCTGCCTGCCTGCGCTTCCACCGCCTCGTCTGCCTGCGCTGGTCAATGTTTTACCAGGCTCTGAACAACCCGTGTCCCACCCTCCTGGCAAACATCTGTGGGAGAAGGCAGTGCTGGGGCCACGGGGGCAGAGCCAGGGCTGGAAAGGTCGCTCCTCTTCTCCCTGCCCTCTTCTCCACAGGGAAAACAAAGCACTCGAGAAAAGGAAAACTTGCTAAGAGGGAGATCTAGGGAAAGCATGTCAGGAAGGGTAAAAAAAAGGTACATAAGTGGTGCTATTTATAGATAATTTGTGGCAGGTAAGTCATGATAACCTTTCTCTGTATTGTTCTAAGGTTGCAGGCAAGCCTAGGCGTGCCTTGCTGAGAGCTGAGAGTGAATGCTTAATTTGTGGGAGTACATAAATTTCCAAGTAAGTCTTTGGCATAAGAGAGCACTCCTACAAATGACAGCTAAAACTCCAAAATCATAACAAAAATACCTGAACTGCATGATGAAATAATGCAAAGGGAGCCTAAACACAAAGACAGGGGAATGAAATGGCCAAAGCAATATGTAACACCTTGCTCTACTCCTGTGTCTTGGCTTTTCAGGAGTGCCTCAGACTCAAAGCTCTACCTGTGCTAAACAGAGGTTTCCTGTTCTCAGGAAGTTAACAATTACAAGGAGAGGGCAGACGAAATGGGCCGGCAACTGAGCACAGCGCTGATAAGGTGACACTGCTGCTCCCTGAGGAGGAAAGGGTAGCTGCTGAACTCGGGAAGCACCCAGAGGCTGGGACTCGACATGGAGTGGCTGCTCCCAACATGGGAGACATTTTCTGGACCTGGTACACAGATGTTTGCTCAGGGAGGAACCACGGGAAAATCTAGGCTGTGTTGTATGTTCTGGTTTTGTGATACTGCCTTGTCTGTCACGGGATTTCAATCTTGGTTTGGGGAAGAGCAATTAATTTTTTCTAATTTGGATCCCCAACCTGAACAGTATGTGTTTTAATGTACATGTTTAAAGAGAAGATCTACACCACAGCTGCTCCAGCTAGTCAGATTAGCTGCTAAGACCTGCCACATGGGGCAACAATGATCACTGTAATGGGGTCCATGTGATGGGGTTGCTGTTGATCTGGATCTTGTACAGCCTTGCCCAGGGTTGGGGATGTCCATACCCTGTGATGCTGGGCTGAGGGACACCAGCTGAGTCCAGTCAGGTTGGAGGGGCACTCTCTGCCTGCTGGGTACACTGCTGTGTGTGTATTCACAGGTGGCCAGCAGCACAGCTCCATCCAGCTCAACAGCTTGCACACACATGTGACACTGTTGCTTCAGCAATGGGTTGTGGCTTGACTCGAGCAGATGTGTCACTGGAATCAGGAGTGCCTCCCTGAGCCAGGACTCCTCAGGGCCCAGGGCTCAGGGCAAGCCTGCAGGGGCTGATGCATGGCCCCTTGCTGCAGCAACACAAGCCTGTGGCTACAGCCTATACCAGATGCCCAGTGTGCCCAGCACACCAAAGCCTGCTCAGTTCTCCAAGGTCCATTTGCTGTGTGTGTTTTCAGGTGTGCTGCTCCCTCCTGCCAGTCTACACTCATCTCCCCTTCCCTTTTGCCTGGAAAAGGAGAGGCAGAAGGGGAATGTCTCATGCGTTTGGTACCATGCCACCATGGCAGCAGCCTGCTAGCATGGTTCTTTACTGGGAATGGGCAGGATGCTGGCATGATTAGAAAAGGCATATGGACTTCCCTAGAGCTGCTAGACACAATCCTGCTGCTGTAGGACAACCTGCAAGACTGATCAATACCTTTTCATGAACCTCAAGAACTCCCAACATCAATTTGTATACCCTCTGGATGAAAATTCCCCACAGCTGCTTTACAGCGTCTGCCCCCAACCTGTGAGGAAAAGTGCAATTATTGTGCAGGGGAGGGAGAGACCCATCTTCTTCTGCCAGCTTCTCAGGCTTGTAAGCCACATCATGACAGCCTCTTTGTGCCTTGCTGATACCCCAGTAGAAGTAAAAATACCCTGCTATACCACAGAGCTCCTTGGGGTCTCAGCTGTGGCTATCACCTCGGAGACCCCAGTGCAGAAGGAGGGGATTTGTCTGAAAGAGCTTATCTGGGCTTAAGACCCTGCCTAGCCAGATTCAGGGAGCAGGAACTTCTCATGGCAGTCTTGCTCCACCTGGTAATGAATGCTGCTCTCAGAGGTGCACTAGATAGGCAAGGGAGGAAGTCCAGCCGAGCTATTTCTCTCTTCAGTTTGGCTAAGGAGCCCATTCAAGATCTCTCAGATTTCCCAACAAAACCTAGTTGGAAAAGACCATGTTTCTGTGAAAAGATTTACTTTTGCCAGTTTGACATTTCCTGGTTGCAGTAGCATTTCAGCAGAAGACTTTGGAGGAGACAGATACATCAGATACAGCTTTTGTCCCTGCTGTATTCCATGTCATGGTCTGGTCTTTGGCAAGTTGAAAACTGAGGCTGCAGTGGTGAGATTTGGAAGTAGAAGAGCAGCACACTGGTACCTGGGTTATGGAGCCAGCTCAAATTTAGTTTGCCTGGCAGCATAGACAAGATTTCTGTCTGTTATGGGAAGGTTGTACAAATACTCAATTTTCCACAGTGCTAACACTTCTAGAAATCATGTTAGCCTGGTACAAGCCTAAGACACTCAAATAGTGTGTAGTATTGATACGCCGAGGCCAGAGGACTTCAAAGAAGCTCAGTTATCAGTTGTAGCTGCCAGGTACAGCTACCACAGAAAAATGATGGCTCTACTACAGCTGACCTAAAGTTGTACCATGTCTCCCTGGGCAAATAGAGCGGTGGAAAATTTGATGGGTCCTTCCTCTGAATCTGCCCTTGTAGATTAGCTGATATAAAGCAACAGAAGCCAAACCTTTTTTTCATTGTTGCACAAGAAATAAAAAAAAAGCCTTCCCTGTATAGCCATCACTTTGAGAAAACTCAGTCTGTTATTCACACATTTTCCTCTCTCAGAGATGAGGTTTCCACAGGGCTCAGAGAGAGGTGGATGCTTCTGAGGAGAACAAGTCTGCCCTGGTGTTACCTGGTCCAAAGTGTGCCGCACCACGCTTTTGCAGATCACTGGGAGGGGGCTTCTGATTAATACACAGCTCACAGAAGGGACTGGGGCCCATGGAAACTTGGCATTTCAGTCTCTTTTCAGCACACAACCTTTGTCACAGAGCACAGGTTTCAAGGGCAATGTAACACTTGCATATTTACTTACTGTGAATGGAGGAGGTGCTGGGTTGGACAGCACACAGACTGTAAAGTCAAATATTAATTTAATACAGACATTGTATAACCTCATACTGGCTTGGGAGCAACTAATACACAGGGATATTGAAAGTGAGAAAGCACCTAAAATTCACAAAGCTCTTTCAATGAAACACCAATTTACTTACAAATTGTTAACAACATTAACAACACAGAGACCAAACAACAAAACTAAAACATGGGTATCAGGTAACAGAGGGGAAATTTCTGTGAATCTTAAATAGGGTTTAGTTTTGTTCCAGTTCTCTTTCAACAGATGCATTTGTATTTCATCCTGCAGGGCAACAATTGCTTTGGAAAAGAGTACAGGCAGATCCAGAGGGGCTACTGCAGCTTTGAAAACTTTCCATTCCCAGTAAAGAATCTGCATCTGAGCACATGGGGCTCTTAGGAATATGTTTAGACCCATGCCTAAGCAACGTGTCGAAACCACCTCCCCAGGAAATACTGGTACAGCACTGATCTCCGACAGGAGCTACATCCCCTTCTCTGAAGCAGTAAGACTAGCAACTACCTGCTGCTAAAACGCAGGTGGGATGGGGAAAATAATCGCTGTGAGCTGTGGAAGATCTTTATCACAGTAAAACAGCAGGAACCTGAAGTATGACTTGAGAGTGCTCTTTCAACAGTGGCCTGAATGCTGCACACGAGGACACCTCTCCAGCTGTGGGTTTGACTGGGCGTCTGGACTCTTGGAAATCCTACCTGGACAGGCCAGCAGTGCAAGATCTACAGTCCTGCCATACCTACTCATGTTTTTGGTCCATAATTTAGTATCTTGTGCTGAGCTTTCAGAGCAAAATGCCCTGTAGATATTCATCTATCGAAGAATGAGTCCTCAGCCCTTGACAAAATACTCCTCTGGATGATAAAAGAGATGGTAAGGAAACTGAAACATTGCTGCTAGCTGATCCCAGAGCTGTTTGGCTTGTGGTTTCACTGGACAGGAGTTTCAGTCATCACTATTCCCTTAGAGGGAGCAGACCTTGCAAAATACACAAGATATGTAAGAAAACTTGCTCATGATTCACAGAGAAACCAAATGTTGATGGGAAAGAATATTTGCAAGCAGTTTCTGTAGAGCTGCTAACAAAGAATGGACAACTCCGATACAAAATCATATGTCAGGCTAGAAAACACCCTACAAAAAGAGGCTTTTTTTCAGAAAACAAACCAACATATCCCACCTGTCTTGTTCACTCCCTATTTGCAGCTTTTTTTTCCAAAATAGTATTACGAAACATTACCATCCAAAGCTTTCAGGGAGTATTGCCTATTTTTACTCTATCTTGTTTTGTAAGACCACACTACACTAGTGATTTGGCAACTTCACACTGCGGACAAATATTTCAAAACATTCCCCTCTTCTGAACACACAGCTGTTAAACCACTTGTACATGTATTGCTGCATTTTGTGATGCCGCCCACAGTCACTCTTAGGAAAGGACCTGGGAAACTCGATGTTTTAAAGTCAGGGATGTACATACCCCATGGGTTTGATTTTAATGCAAAAGTCTCTCAGCTAAGCTGCTGCTGGGGCTCGCTGATGGGACAGTTTTATGTAAACAGGGACAATCTGAGGCTCAGGCTTTGGTGGTGCTGGTTTAGTCAGGATCCTCACTGGACAGCTGGGAGGGGTATTTGTGATCTGGATGCTTTAACAATGTCCTCATCTTATCCCTGGACCCTTGTATCCAGTTGTGGAGACCAGGTGCAGAGGAGCAAATGGACAAGTCTGGGAGGAGATGCCTTCAGGAGCACCTGTGGCAGAACTGTCTGGCAGGCCCACCTGCCCTAGCAGCCATTGGGATGGCACTGGCTGCAGGTAGCAGCGTCTGTGGGGCATTGGTGTGTAGGAACCATCACATTAATTTATTTATTTTGTATTTGCTATCTTTATGTCAAGATACATTAGGTTTTAAAATGCTTTGTAAGAGCTGACTGGACATGTGGAGCTCTAAAAAGTTAGAATTTCTAATAAAAGAGAATACATGTGCTCCAGTATTTTAATTCTCCTTTCTTGGGCATTAACATTGGAACAGAAACTAGCCTGTAGCCATTTTAGCATTGAGCATTCTTCTTACATTGTCTTTAGCACCTTATGTTAAAATTGGGCAAATATTTTCTCTCACATTCAGTTCCTAACATTTGATGACATGAAGCACTTTCATTAGACTCCACAAGTGCAGCTAGTTGCCTTGAATGAAGCCCAGGAGACAAATAATGTTTCTAATTTAAAATCACACTTAAGAAGACAGTACATACAGAGATTTTATAGCTGACGGGAAAAGAATGGGTCTGAATCAGCCTTTCCAGAACATACTGCCAAGATGATGAATGAAATATTTTTATTCTTATTTGCTTTACTCAAAATCTCAGAGGAGATATTGATACAGATCTCTGTGAGGCCAGTTCCTGAGGACTGTACTTAC
Source organism: Promerops cafer (assembly GCA_013398275.1). Classification (NCBI taxonomy): domain Eukaryota; kingdom Metazoa; phylum Chordata; class Aves; order Passeriformes; family Nectariniidae; genus Promerops; species Promerops cafer. The sequence goes on from VZSE01013631.1 coordinate 1,293,981, forward strand.
ATATTTGGAAGCTGTTATTCTCTTAATTATCTCCATGCAGGCCAAAACAACCCAAAGCTTCAGTACACAGATGCCATTTACAGCACATCCACCTCATCACCAAATTCAAGGCACAAGAAAAGCCATTTGTAGATGAGTGGGATGAAGATCTGAAGGTTGGACGCACACAGTGAACCTCTTGCTTTGTGGTTTTCCTATCATCTGCCTGTAAGAGGCATCTGGCTGCCTCTCACTTCTCTCTTTTGGAGGAACCCAGTGAAGAGTTCCTGTCTAGAAACAGCAGAATGGCTAAGACACAGCTGGAGTTAGATGGGTTACCACAACACCAGTTAGCTGAGGATGCCAAGAATAGAGTGAGTGACTTGATAATTGTCTGAAAGGAAGTTAAGAGAAAATCACGGAGATTAACAGACATGGTTCAGGAGGAACAGGATATTGGGACCTGCTTACAGGTGAGTGATAGGTGCAGAGGAAGGTGGGAGAGAGCTGGAAGACATCTTGTGCATAGAAGAGATAAGACAAAATCCACAGTTTCTGACGGAAAAAAATAGGATGGGGCAATCCAGCTGCTGGAGTGAAGTAAGTTGTTTTGGAGGGACAGCTGACGAGAGACATAGTAATGCTTGTGAGAAGGGAGAAAATGAGGGTTGAGCTGGAAAGAGGAAGTAGTACATACAGGATGTGCAGATGAAGGCTCTGAAGGAGTGCCTGTGAGTCAGGTAAAATAATAGCATACTGGAAGAACATAACCAAAAGGACATCTGGTCCCTGGGTGAAGGAAGAGTTGACGGGTAGTGTGCTTTCAATCCATGCATCTGGCACCACTGTACTGGGTGCTGGAAGTCACATTGCTCAAAAGTTGAAGAAATGGTGTCCATCTAGAGAGAGAAATAGAAAAGAATCAGAGGGGACAGTGCAACAGAGCCTAACCACATTAAAACAGGGATATTAAGAACAAAATTCCTTGTGTGGTGGAGCTGGAAGGATGCAAACTATTCAAGAGGGACTGGTAGGAAAACCGAAGTGATGAGAGCTCAGAGATTTAAAGATCAGAAAATAAACTGCCTATGGGGATCTGATCAGTTAGGGAGCATTTTTGTGACCAGGGTGAAGTCTTGCTTCACTTTCATGAAGTCAAGCAAAGCAGTGAGGCTGAGAAGGTAGAAATCTAACAGGGACATTGGACATTGAATGACAGCCACTGTGCTGAGAAATGAGAGATCTTCGGGGCAAAAGGAGAGAGCCCGAGGTGCAAAACTTTAGGAGGAAAACAATGGGGAGCAGTGTGTCTGCAGGCGGTTGAGCAGGGGGAGGAAAGACAGGCAGTGCTGCGTGCAAGCTGCAGGGACTTGATCTTGTTAACCCTTGTGTCAATCAGTGGTGCAGTGTCAGAAATGGGCGGGCGCTGTGGCTGCCGCTGCTGGGGATGGGGATGGGGATGAGCCACTGCCAAGGCAGCAGGGAGGGCTGGGGGGGGCAGGTCCAGCTGCTGCCAGGGTGAAAGGAGGAGCGGGAACTGGAGGGGTAACGGTTGAGGAAGAAAAATGTAGAATGAACCTCTTTGCTGTTTATGACAAAAATACCCTCAAGTAGATTTTCATACTAATTAAAAATATTCATATAAAAGGCTCCTAGGAGAACCAGTGATACCCTCTCTACAATAGCTACATCACATGTGCAAACAAAATATGTTGTTAAACTTGTTTATTTTCTATGTAAGGACTAAAACCGATATCATTTACTCTTATGCACACACAACCAGTAATATTTTAAGCTTGTAGAGTTCCCATCTATTGTATGAATGCTGGAGAGCTGAGTAACACAATGTTCTGTACCAGAAAACTGTAGCATTTAGCCAGTCTATCAGTTCCCCTGAGTAATTTTATGGTATTCCTATTTTTTAAACCTTCTAGTAACAGTGAAAGTGGATTTGTTTTTCCATGCAAAGAAATTATTTAAGAGCAAATCTGTAATGCCTACTCTGGCAAGCACATTGATGCATTTTCTGAGCTCAGTGACAAATTGATCTTCAATCTGGCTGTTCTGAGGCAAGCAGCATGGCTAGTGAGAAAATCATGATTCAAACACTCCAGTTACAAAATTCATCTTGCTCCTGCTTAAGATTTTAGAATTAAAAAACCTTTCACCAGATTATGCAGAATTCACTTTATAACATTTCATCTTAGGCAGACAACATATTTTGACAGCTGACATACAGAACCCTGCTCTACTCACTACTATGAAATCAGGAGCTGTTCTATACATGTATTTCAGTGAAAAAAGTGCTATCTACTTATAAGCACAGCCACAGATATTTGTGGTTGGCTGGGTCTCAGTCTGGCTCAGCTGCAGGCTACAATTCAGATTTGAGGCTTGGCCTTAATTTATATTAGAAGTGGAATTACACATTGTGCTCTCACTAATCTTTGCACAAGGTGGCGGGACTCTCAGAACCAGCTTGTTCTTTCAAGTCTTCTGCTTAGAACAAACCTTCTCAAAGGACAAGAGTTTGCATTTGAGTTTAGCTTCATCTCTACTACGGCAAGATCTTATAATATTAGAATTATAGGATTATAGAATAATTTGGGTTGGAAGAGACCTTTAAAGGATACTTAGTCCAGCCCCTTCAGCGTACAGATACATCAACTTGATCAGATTAGTCAGATCCCTGTCCAACCTGAACTTGAACACTTGCAGGGATGAAGCATCTAACATCTCTCTGGGTAACAGGTTCCAGCATTTTACCACCATCATCATAAAAAATTTCTTCCTTATATCTAGTCTGCATATTATATCTATAGATATATTATAGCTATTTACCCTCTTTTACTTTAAAACTGTTACCCTTGTCCTATTGCAACAGGCCCTGCTAAAAATCTGTCCCCATCTTTCTCCCTGTAGCTACTGGAAGGTGCTATAAGACCTCACCAGAGCCTTTTCTTCTCCTGGCTGAACAACCTGAACTCTCAAATTTTCCTCATAGGAGAGGTGATCCAGCCCTCTGATCATCTTCATGGCCTTCCTCTGGACTTGCTCCAACAGGTCCATGTCCTTCCTGTGCTGAGACCTCCAGAGCTGAATGCAGCACTCCAGGTGTGGTTTCACAGGAGGGGAGTAGAGGGAGAATCACCTCCCTTGGCCTGTTGGCCACATTTTTCTTGATGCAGCCCAGCTTGCGGTTGGCTTACTGGTCTTTGAGAGGACATTGCCAGCTCATGTCCAGCCTCTTACCCACCAGCACCCCCAAGTCCTTCTCCACAGAGCCATTCTCAATTCCTTTATCCCCCAGCCTGTCTTGATACCAGGGGCTTCCCTTACCCAGGTGCAGCACTTGCACTTAGCCTTGATGTGCCTCATGAGGTTCCCATGGGCCCACTTCTCAACTTGTCCTGGTCCCTAGGGATGGCATCCCATCCCTCAGGCATATGAACTGCATAACTCAGCTTGGCACCATCTGCAAATTTGCTGAGAGCGTACTCTTTGGCTTTTTGCTTTCAAAACAGTCCCCTAAGCAGTGAGGATTTAAACACCTGAAGTAATTTAATTTTTTCAACACAATTCCATTTGTTCCACGAGGCTATTGAAGAGCACTGAAATTTTGCCTGTGTTGTGGACTCCTAGCTGGGTCATTTTTATGGTACTGCACATCAGTCATGGAAAGCTAAATTTTTTTCCTGCTCTTTAAACAACAGAGTAGATGTATGAAAACAGCCGTTCAGAAATAACATACAAAGAGTCCTAAGTGGATGTCATAGACCACTGTGAAGGGAGATGATGAATGGTATTTTAATGATTACCAAGACTCCAAGTATCACCAGATTATGAGAAAGGTCTTAGAAGATACCTTAGTAAAGATTGCTAGGCAGAGTCTAAGTCACTCAATTTATTTTATGATCAAAATATCAAATTCTGAACCCAAGCTGTTAGTGTCCTGTCCCCAAGTGTGAGAACAGTGCTACAAACCTGTTAGCAGAGTTTTTTCATGATTGATTGTACTCTCCTTTTTTTTTTTTTTTCAATTTATCACCTGAATCTTGACTGAAGCTTGATTGGTAGTTCGGAGTAACCCTGAAGTATTCGGCAGGGTTAGTCGGTATTTCATGTTACAGCTACGTATTTGTGGGCTTTCAAATCCTCTTAACAGTGTACATTGCCTTAGCCTTTCCCTTGAAGGAATCCCAGCACACTCGTTTTTCACATGGTGCTTTCACCTCCTTTGACATACAGTCAGGTCTGAAGGAGAACACTGGAATGATTGAAGTCAGAAATTGAAAAACAATATTGGTTTCACTAAGCTTACTGTGACCATTTTGAGTGATAGGATAGCCATTTATCTGATCTCACACATTAGTCAGATACTGGTTAAAAATGTAGGGATGAGAAACTGAGTGTCTTGGCCACTTCTAAAGATTTTCTTCTTACTAAAGGACAGTACTGTCTCCAGATGAAACGTACCAGCAGCAAGCACATTCATCACAGGAAAAGTCAGAATGCTCTCATCTATTTAATTATTAAAACTGAAGGTGGCTCCAGATCATGAAAACTGTTTCCATACCTTCACCCATTGCTTGGGCTGGCAGGTCCAACACAATAAGGAGCAATGTCTCTGCTATGTTCTGCATGGGGCCAGCCAAGGCTGCTAAAAATTTCCTATTTGCCACTTATACTTGCTTCACTAGAAGAAATAGGTTATCTCCTGCTAAACACTGGGTCTGTTTGAGGCAAGGTAAGAACTGCCAGTGCAGCATCTTTTGGAGATACTGCACATAGCTGGTGTGAGCCTGCCGTCCCAGCTGGCACCAGCTCTGATGAGCCTCACTCCTCTCTGCAAGCTCACTTCCAGGCTGGGGCACTGGTTCAAGAGCTGGGCCTGAGAGCCTGCCACCAGGCAGATCTCCTGTGATCCTCCCTCCACCCCAGCATTCACTCCCAGCATGGCCACGAGGGTGCTGGGAGAGCAGCCAGAGCTGGGGAGTGCCTGCCACCCCGCCTGGGCTGAGGTGTAACCCCAGCACATCCAGGGGAAAGGTAAGGTGTTTCTTCACGAGAGGCCTCTCTCAGGAACGAAGGCGACGGCGTGTTGGAACACCGTCACTCCTTGGTACAAGCAAGTGAGGGCAACTCAGCCAATCTAAATAAACAAATAGAAGCACAGAGGGAGGAAAAAATGCACCTTTTGGATTTGCTGCTATTCTTCATGTGTATATTTGACACTTCAAAGTTATTACAATGGATGCCGTGGTTCAGTTATTGATTGAATCCAAGTTACTAAGCCCATTTCTTGTTCCTCACTGATGTTGCTTTATTGACAGGTTGAATATAATTTCATTTGCTTGTGGTTAAGTAAATCATCAGTGAAATTCTTTATTTCTTTGCAGTGCTAAACCCACTACAAACATGAACAAGGCAGAACATCGATGAATATAAGCTTGTGGGATCACACTGCGTATGAGCCTGAAATTCCAGACTGTTAATCAGTCTGTGGACAGTGTGGCAGAGCCTTTAGTGATCCTTTGCACAAAAATGGAGTAAGCCTTGTCGAAACTTCATTCTCATCAGTGTGTTAGTCAATATTTTGGGTGTTAGCATCTTGCTGATTGCTTTATTTGTTAAGGAACAGTAAATATAATGGTAGTGTGTATCTCCTTTGGTGTCCAGATCTCTCACCTGTGATGCCGTATCTCTGAGGGGAGAAGCAAAGGAGAGATGAATTTATAACCCCAGAGCTGTACCAAGGAATTGCCACTGCTAAAACAAAGTTCACTCCATCCCTGCACTACTCGTGATGGTGATGACTATCAGGAGCTCTACAAGCATCTGGACTTCTGCAGCCATTAGAGGTGCTGGTGGGTATTCTGAGGGAACTTATTTCTAATGAGCAGTCTAACATGTCCCATGCCCTGGGTTAGCATCCTAGCTGAGTGTTGTATGGGATAAGCCAACACAGGGAACCCATGTCTGCTTAGTCCTAGGGCTCTGTTCCTTCTATGTGATAACTGCAAACGGAGGCAAGGGGGGTGTATTGTCTTAGTTCTGCTGAAATCCCTCTCTTGCCACCTGTTAAGTAGTATATGCAAGGAAGGAAAGAAGACAAATGATGTTCCAGAAAAGGTGAGAGGAATTCTCATGACCTCATTAAAAACACATTCCTGAGAAACTGATTTCTAGAAGCTAAATTTTCTGTTGATTTCATTCCAGTTGAGTGAAGAAGGAAAAAGGTGGGAAGTCACTCAAAAAGAGGTTTCAGCCCTATAATATTTTGGTGACATTCTTTTAAAAACCTGTGTCTCCAAGATCCTTTTTGCCTTGTGAATAAGATGCTGAAGGAATATCCAAGCTAATCGTCTGTGTTTCTAACCTAAAGAAAAATACCATGCTCAGTCATGAAAATTCATGTGTCAGTCAGAATCCACTGACATCCCTGGGATATCAGATGATGGGTTGACACAACTTCTTTTAACCTAATGAGTCTGCATTCTTCATTAAAACAAATTAGCACAGTTCTACTAGAGTCAAGGTACTGTTTCAGAGGGCTTCACAGCAGAGCTTCAAGCAATGTGACTAATATCAGGAATAAGTTGTTTTATCCCCTCTGAAACAAAACCTAGAAGTGCTATAACAGTTAATGCTTATATAAAACCTTAAATAATGCATATAGCATTTATAAAACTTTTATAATATAAAAGCCTGTATTCCAGGCAGTACGGATATGTACATATATCAAAAAAAGCCCATGTAAAAACACACCTTAGCTCCCTGCAGCCACAGAAAAGAAGCTCACATCTTATAACTACATGCATCTCTGCACACATTTGACACAATTCTCATGATTTTGTGTATATATGTATGCACAAAACCTGCAGAATCCCTTTTTAAAAAAGTATTTGTAAGTAAAAATATTTATTATATTTTTAAAACTTTTATTTATTTAAATAATTTTTACAATTACTAAACCGTAAGAATATCAGAGTAGTTTTTTTCTTCATAAGACATATTTTATGTACTTTGTCACATTGTCACTCAGATGATAAACCCACAAAACACAGTGGGCCAGAAACAGCTTGTCAGAGCTTCCTCTCCTCACAGCTTCAGACTTTAAGGCAATGGAATCGCACTGATGTTTTTAACAAAGTGCTTATCTTTGCTGCACTATAAGAGAGGGGGATAAACAATACTTTTTTTTTCCTGGTAGTCTGAAGATAAGCAAGTTAATTTAAACTGCTGAGTATAATGTTTCTTGCTATATGTTCTCAAGCACAAGGGCAATCCGAGTTTTGCTGTATTGCTGTGATGTGTGTTTTACTTATTTGGAGGACAAAGGAAGAACTTGGGGTTATTTGTTAATCCACAAACTTTTCAAAAATTATTTTAGTTTCATAAAAGAAAGCACAGATCTCAGTTCTAAATCTTCCTATGCACAAAAAGAGGGACAAAGTGGGACAGAAGAGACAGAGAAGGTCCTCTTGGCTAGGGCAATCTTGTCAGGCTAGTTTAACAGGGTTAAAAAACCATCCTAGTGTAAATAAATGGGAGCACTATAGCACGTGGCTTCACAAAGCATAGCCTGCAACTTACTGGACACCAGAAAAAATACACTATCATGCAATGCTGCCCTTGTCACTGAGCCCTACTCCTGTGTCCCCGTGCATCTGGTACCTATGGCCATGGTGTAGCTGACCGAATGACCTGCTTCCCAGAGGTCCAGTATTTGCTGCATGAAGAAATATCTCCTTTTATTCTGAAAATGGCTCCTAAATCTTTGTCTAACAGTCACTACCTCTTGCATTGGGAGAGACTGTGAACAATTCACCCCAAACCATCCACTTCACACCACCCCAGATTTTATGGACCTGAATCAAAGAACCCATGGTGGTCTCTGCCTGAACCTGAGCCTACTCAGACAGAGGCTGACTATCACATGTGTTTTGGCTGCTTTTTTCCAAGGGATTAGGGACTTCACTAAAATGTTCTTGTTGCCCAGGGTCTCAGCACATCCTTGTGGCAAAACTTCAGCCCTCACCCACTGGTTGAACATTGAGCACACTGAGCACAGCAGCCACACAAAGCTTGGTGTGGGCCACTGGTCTCAAACATTTAACTGCCAGAGTGTGAGTGCTGAATTGCTCTCTTCATGGTACTCTGCAAAGTACCAAAGATTTTGCTTTACCTTGTGTATTAAGTTTGGCATATTAAAGCTAAGATCCCCTCATTACTTAGGTGCACTCAGTAGCTTTTCATTATATTACCTGACATCATGTTTCCCCTTCCATCGCATCATTCTGCCACGTTTTAATTTGCCTTATGGCTTGCTTTCAGTTAGTTGTAAGCCAGAAAACAGAACTTTTGATGATCATCAGCACTCAAGCACTCATATATTTATTGCTGCCTGCAAATATCTGCATGTGATGCTACTGAGTAAGTTTTTCAGTTGCCCTCTGAAAGCCAAAAATTCAGTATGAGCTCAGTCAGCAGACTTATTAAAAAGCTGGCTTCCTAAGGAACGATTTCTAATGCTCCATGTTTTTGCTATTTTAACTTCTCTCAGTAAGTGGGCTGGAATGGAAATCCTGCCTGATCAAGCAGATCTTGTTCAGGCAACATACCTTCAATTGATTTTACATCCATTCATCAGAATCATTTGCTTTAAAAACTGATTTTATGTCTAGCTAGAACACAAGCAAATATGTTTAAACTGGGTACCCCGTGTTTACATGTGCACCATATGGCTACCCGGTTTACCTCCCATACTGGGACAGGAGGGCATTTTTAATTATTTACAGCAGGGGCAGCTCATCATAACCACATCCATAAAAATCAGCTTGGCCAGTCATATTCCTCACAGGTCTGTGAAGCATCCCAAAAGCATATCCTGCCCTGCTCACTATACAGACCTCCCAGGCATCTTCTCCCCTGCTGAGGCAGGGTCACCCAGCCCTGAGAGTTAGTACTGGCATCCTAAAGAAGAGCAGCAGGAGCCAGGAACGAATATGTGGAGAATGGAGGGACAAATGTATCAAATACCTCAGGTTAAGTGACAATCAATTAAAGCTAATGCCTAGGAAAGCTCTCATGATATTGCAAACTCAGGGCTGAAAGTGGTAGATATAGAGGGCTTACATCTCTACAACTTTAAATAGAAGATGCTGATACTATTTCTCACTTATTTACTCACTTATGTTTACTATGTTTAGCAATTTTCCAAAGCAAATTTAAGGTGATAGTATAGACCAGAAATAACTCCATGGCAGCACACTCAATGGGGGTGACTTGATCAGCATCACTAGTACTGACACAGGTGTTTCAAAAACACCACAGTGGCAGCAGACACGGCAGAGGAAGATAATGCTGCTGTAAAAGTGCAATGAAGGATACCCCTGTGAGTTACCACTCATGGCCTTTCCCTCCATTCTCAACCATCACATTGCTCTGGTTTCCCCAGGGACCTGCTGCAGGAGCACTGCTGAATACTTCACATAGCCCCCCAGGAACCCTCTGAGAGAGACTGCTGGGGAAACAGCTTGGACCTGAGAATCACTTATGGATGGGCTCATGGGTGGGCTTTGCACAGCCAGGGCTCTGGTTCTGTGGCAGAGCTAGTCTCAAGTTAGTAATTGCATGTTTAGCATATTATGCAAGCATTTATTCCTGCTTTTTCACAAGTACCCATTCTTCTGCTTTGTGATAGGCACTCCTTTTCTCACCGATTTCACGTGCCACAGGAGCACAGGTCCCATTGGCATCAGCATTCTCCCCCCAGCCTTGCCTGCCCTGCAGCAGTGACCCTGTGCTTCCTGGGTGAGGACCCGTGTACTGCTCAAGCCATATTTCTCCTGGATTCAAATTACTAAGAACAAAAGTTCAGCAGGTTCTACCCTCAGTCAGTCTGTTTATGTGTTTATTTGTTCCAGTAACCTGCCAGGTCTTCACAGGTCTTAACAATTCCATGAGAAGATCCTTGCCTTTCTTCAGAGCTGGCTTGACTTGTGCGAGCACAAACTGAGGGGCTGCTTTGGAGGGAGAGCAGAGATGAGGGGTTAGTGAAGGATCATGAAATGCTGTTTGGAGCCAGCAAATTGCCATTAAAGAATGCTGCCCACTTATGTAGAAAAACTGGGTGCCAGCCGCTCACCAACCCTGTTATTCAAGTTCTGCAGCCTGCAGCAAAAGGCTCCTAGAATTAGCTCTCTCAATCTGGTGGTGAGACACCTCTGATATCTGAAATGGGTTTGCCTTGGGGTTGTTAAATACCTGCTCCATGTGACTGGGCTAATTAAAAGTTTTTCGCCAAACAAATCCCTGTTTGTGAGGGTATAAGAGCTAAGAAGATTAGATGTTAGCTAAACTAGACATAACAGAGAAAACAAAGTTGCTGCTGTTAATTCTTAAAAATGCTATCCTGCTGTGTGCGGGTGAAAGGAGTGGATAACAAAATTAGTAGGTAAAACAAAAGTCTTAGATGACAGGTATATCCCATCAGAAAAAGTGCTTCCTTGAATTCAATATTGTGATGTAACAGGGGAATATACTTATTCTACATACAGAGGGCAAAACCAGCTTTAGTAAAAATTGGTCTTGCTTGATGTCCTGTATTCTTCTTGCAAAGGACATGTAGGTATTTTCTGTTATTCTATAGGTTTACTACTATAGCCCATTGACTAAACAGGTATATACAAATAGCCCCAGAAGCTGGCTAAGCACAACACAACTCCACACTTTGATCAGAAATATTGTTATACTGAGAAACTGGCTGAGTCTCATTGTTGTACTAACCAGCTGGGAAGTCAGTGCCTCTCAAAGACTTTCTACCCTGTCCTTCCAGGGGGGTCTCAGTTAAAAAGAATCAGCTTCTTTTACATTTTCATAGGAATCAGAAGTCATCTGTTTTCTTCTTCCAGTATGGAACTGCTTGCAACTGCATCCCCAGTAAGAATAGGTTAGGGAAAACTGAACTTGGATCTACAGCCTATTTGTGCTGAACAAATGTCTCCTCCCCCCCCAAAAAAACCCCCAAAAATCCAGGCCATTAGAGCCTCCAGACTCCTCCTTCTCCTCCTCTGCAAACAGACTCATGTCTTATGCTTGCTTAGAAATTCTTGACTTTATTCCCAGTGAAACTGTTCTGTTCAGCAGCAGCCAGCAGCCCTCTCCATCAGCATCTGCTGCTACCTGTCATTTTGCCTTGTTTCACTCCTTTCTGGGCAGACATCCCATGGATCCCAGGTTTTTATCTTGATGGCTTCATTCTCCTCTACCAGCCTCATCCTAGAACACCTGCTAAAGCTGCTAGCACTAATTATACTTTTATTTAAATGTAAATACTTTGCTTGGGGACATAATAAGTATACACCTGATTTTGGAGCCTCTGAAAGAAGGCTGTTGAGCTGATCGGTGCCAATGAGGAAGGGAGAGATGTGAGAACTACCTCCACAGAAGTAAGTGAAGTCAAACCACATCAGTGAGCATTCCTGGGTGCTGGAAAGGGAACCAATTGCACCTTTTAAGGTCCAGAAGGGCTGACGCACTTTGGACCCATGTCATTTAAATACCAGTTGCCCAAACCAGAGGGCAGATTGTCACTCTCCCAGGCACAGACCAAGGGTTAGGGTGAGCTCTGGATCATACCTTACACACAGTGTGGGTGCAGCCATTTGGTTTTGGCAGGCGACAGCATCCTCCTCTGGAGGCAACCAGCCCCTGTGCCAGAGAGCGATTCTGGGCGCGTTTGATTTACTAGCAGAGATGTAGCTAATGGGGAACAGAGATAGAAAACCAAACTCCTCATTTAACAAGTAAAATAAAGAAATCTTTTACATCTGGAAATACTGAGGCAGATGATCAAATAATTAGCACTGCAAGTTTGTACTGCCTGCAGCTAGAAGAACTACTCTCTGTGGAAGCAGGAATGTGGTTGAGCCTGCAAAAATGTGATAAGGGATCTGTACCTAAGATTTTTGGATGGTCTGCATACGTCACAGGTAAGTTTCCACAGAGTTGAAGGAGCATTCAGGACTGGACTCCCATGGAAAAACTCCCTACTCTACCCAGCTGAGGATGGCTTGGCAAGCAAGTGCCAGTGCCACATTTTTACTCCTTCTAAGGAGGTGTATCAAAACTAAAGGTGTAGAAACAAACTTTTTTTTTTTTAATATCACAAGTTGACCCCAGAAACAGCAATAAGAACAATTCTTTTTACTTGCTTTTCTCAACCAAATAAAAAAAACAATTTCAGTTTAATTTTTTTTCCAAGCACTTTAGAGGTTTCTTCAATTTCCACATAAAGTGCTCACAATTGAAAATTGGAAATATTTTCCTTGGAATTTTAATTTTTATACAGATCAGTCTGTTTTGCAAACTCAACCCAAACTTACAAATAGTTTTACTTTTACAAAATATTCATTTTTGGTAAGTATGTAAGCTGTTTACACATATTTTTATCCTAGCTGGAATCCTGATGAGCTTGCATATTGTAAGGAAAAAAAGTACGGGTATGGATTTCTATGCTGATGTTTCACCACATGTGTGGGCTGAGGCTGGCTGTAGCTATGAAATACAAATGTAGTATATACAGATCTTGCTGATCTAGTAGAAGTATTAAATAACAAATCTCCTGGCTCTTTTACAGAAGATGATTCAAGCAATCCATAGGTTCCTAGGCTGCTGCACAAGATCACAGCCCGATCACATGTGTATGATGGCATAAACAGATGAATAATAGCAACTGCATTTTCAGTCCCACCCACATTTCATCTTATTTTTTTAAATCACATTACACCTACACGCAATGCTTGGCTAAGATTGACAAACACAGACTACAAGAAAATCAATATGTTGTTTTCTGTTCGTGTGTATTTCAGGAGGAAATAATATCTGTTTTTTTTCCCCCCTTTTTTCTTGTTTTTATTTTCAAGGAAATAAATCTGAGAAAACAAGCAACGTAAGTCTTTAGTTGTCATGGGGTTTCAAATGCCAAGTCCTAACACAAGTGCAGGTAAGATTGGACTAGAGTAGGAGACAGTGGAGCAATTACCAAATATTTCTGCCTGGCTTCCCCATCGGGCTGCTGTCAGCTCCAGCACATTCTAGGACCTTGCCTCTGTTGAGAATGGGAAGAGTATTGGCCTTGACTTGAATGGAAGCAGGACCAAGCCCCACTCAGACAGTTTCATACACTACGTGTTGGATGTGCGTGCCAGCGTTATGCAACGGAGTGAAAAATGAAAACCTGTCAGGCACAGAACTGGTGCACTCAAGGACATACTGTTATTTGTTTTGCAGCTTTGCCACTCTAACAGGGATTAACCACGTGCCATTGATAGCTGCCTTGATAAAGTCAACCAAAACATTTCATTTTTTTAACTTTCAGAACACGATCTAAACTTTTGAGGGAAATGGCTTGCTTGGCCTCAAGTTTTTATTTGAAAATTAAAATATTAAACGGGGTAAACCTCTACTCTTTCCAGTCTTCTTTCCCCAATTTCCCCCTCCTTTGTCCCCCAGCTAACAAAGCAGCAGATTGAATTCACCTCCCAATTCCTTTATTAATTATTTTTTCAACCAACTGGGTAGGTATTGTAAGTCGCCAACCTTCGCTTTCTGGAAATTCTTTGGTGTATTACTGCATAGCAGAGTGGTGTGACAAGGATAAAGAGATTAGAAGTAATTTCATATAACTCCTTCTGTCAAAATCTGCAGAGGGCTTTTACTGGTAACTCTTGAGTGTTGCTGAAATTCTTCATTAAAAACTTTCAATATATGGGCAGGAAATCTCTAAGCTCTAAGACACAAAGTAACCAAAACAGAGGGAGAGAAGGAATATTAAATCAAAGTCTGAATAGAGAGGGAATACAAAGGAAAAAACAAACCCACCCCACTCTAGTACAACAGTAATAATGCATGTTATCTCCAGGGGGGTTGACACCAATTCAGCTTTGAAAGCCAGAAAACCACATGCTGATTTTCAGCAGTTTCAAGTAAGTGGGCATAACCTGTGCAGGCTCAGGCTCTCCTTACTAGCCTTAGACTGCCCAGGTGGCTGTGACCTGCTCCTTGATGATCACTACTGCAAGATGCCTTGGCTTACACAAAACTCAGACTATGTTTTCCCTGCTTGTTGTATCAGCACACTTCATGTACAGCCTAGACAGGAAAAATCTGGCCAGTAGTTGAAGAACATTTCCTAGTATGGTGGTCAAGTGTAGCCCCTAGTATTGTCAGCATGAGAAAGCAGGGGTAAAGCACACAAGAAGGAACTAAATATCATATGGCCAACACTGCTGGGCCAGCCTACAGACCTGATAAAAAAGCTTTGAAGACAAAAAGAGGGTGGTTTGCATTCTCTGTGATTGCTCTATTAAATGAATAGAGGAATGGACAGACATTAAATGATGTCAGTCCTGCATCTTTTCAAAAGTTACTATTGTGCTATAAAGCAATCAGCAGGTCTTGCAGGTCCTCCTCAGAGCCTGTGGCCTTGCAGAAGAGCAGAGAAGGTGCAGATGAGCAGGAGCACAGGGGCATGAAAGGGAATGTACTGCTACCACCATGGATTAGGAGAAGAGTCTAATTGTTTTGCCCCCTATTAGAGGTGCATACTCTTCTGGTTTTTTGGGAGGCCCTTTTCTCTCTTTGTGAATCATTCACCCATTAGTTTCCACAAACATGTTCACACCTCAGGTTTGCTCAATGGAGGCTGTAGCATAATCTGCCGTGTTGCAGCCCACCCAGGACAGGAGTTTTCATCCTTATCTTCAGCCATTTGCTATGAATGAGGGAGATTGCTCTGTGTGCTTCATTTCTGACCCTGGACTTCAAGCTGGTTGACCCCTTCCCTCTGCTATTTGCAGCCCCCAGTGCAACAAGCTTTTCTCAGTTGACCATTTCTGCTTTAAAAAGAACCAAAGATTTGCCAGTACACACTGGCTAGGAAATTCAGGCAACACATTCAGGCTTTGATCCTGCACCTGTCTTGAGTCACAGTTGCTTTTGGGATGAGAGGGAAAGCAGCCCCATTGTACAGCTGTGCCTCAGCCTTCACTGAAAGAGAAGTGCAAAGGAGAAATACAGCCCTGTGTGGTGGGCAACCCTGAGTCCAGAGTCCCATCATCTCAGTCTCTGACCAGTCTCCTGTTCCTCACCTGAAAACAGCTTAACTTCAGGCAGCTATCACTTGTAGCTGTCATCCACCAGGAAAAGGAGAGTAAAACACCTCAACAGCACAGGGTGAATTGCTACATTTGACTTCTGCCACTTTACAAGCCACTTTAATAAACAGATCTCTAGAAGAGGTGCACTGTGGCAACCAGAGCCGTGCTGAACATATTCCCTAAGCAAGGAAATATCTAACTCTAGTACACCTAACATGGGTAATATCTGAGTCCTCAGCACTGTCCTTACTATATATCTTCCTTCTTTATCCTCCTGTATTTTCTTACCATGCAGAGGACACCAGCCTCATTTATGTTTTCATTTGTTTTTTCAGCTGCAGTGCTGCCAGTGAAAGAGGCTTGCCCTGCAAGGTTTTGGTCACCTGTCCTGCTTGGCCAGTCTCACTAGATCTCCAGCAGACCAGCAGGGATGCATGTGGGACCATTGCATCCTCAAACCAGCCCCTAAGCCAGCACAATTCAGACTGTGAGTGACTTGCACCCATGAGAAGCCACGGTTTGCTCCTCCCTTTTACCCCATGAATGTGCAGGGATGGGGATAAAACACAGAAAGGGGGCATGGCACAGAAATTACAACCCAGGATCCCCCCTTCCCAGCCCAATACCTCATCAGCCATTGGTGATGAGGATGCCTCTACTTGTGAGTTCTCCTCCTGGCCCCACAGATCCTTGACTAGGCAGTGGCAACTCCCCACCCCAGCCACTTATTTCTAGTGTACCCCAACACAGCTCTACAGCCCAGGGGGGACAAAAGCATTGCAGGGCTTTCCTTGGGTACCCTCCAACCTGACAAGTGGTAGCATTGCCCTCACTCCATGTTTCACCAAGTGAAGGTGCCAGCCTGGGTCCGGGTGGATTTGCAGATGTGTGCATGGCTGTGAGTGAGTGGTGCAACGTGCTGCTCCCCCGGAGCACCTCATATTTGCAACGTGGGTGCTGCAAATTTGATCTCACACTGCACTGGACCCTCATGGGAGAGAGTGACCTCCTTTGCTTGCCATGCAGTAGAGGGGGTGGCCTTGCTCCTGAAGAGAAGTTGGGCTCAGACGTCAACAGTGGCTGCTGTCCCCACCATTCTGTCAGAGACAATGGAGGTGACAGCACCTGATGCACTGCAGGAAAGGGGAACCCCCAGCTAAGGCAAACAAAGAGGCTCTTGATTACAGGTTTCTGCCTTTGGTCTGCACATGGATCCTGTGTATCACTGGCCAAGTCATTTAAACCAAGCTTTGTACAGATGGTGACCAGTGGCATGTTCCTTGTTTCCAGATGGCAACATTTTCTGGACTGCAATTTGCTTGCAGGAGCACTGAGCACTTAGAGCTGGAAGAGAACTGTTTGGGAAATACATTTTGAAAATGTGGATCTTAAGCAAAACTAAGTTTTCTGGAAAGTAGAGTCATGAGGCAAGCGGTGTGACTGACTTATACTAGTAGCTGAAGTGGAAATAAAACAAGAAAAGGAGACAATTTGTTTTGCCTCAAGGCAAACATTAAATTTCTGAATTCTTTACCCCATTTCTATTGTTAAATTTGGTGACATTTTCTAAATAAAATTTCACTCTAAAGCAAAAAAAAAAAAGTGAATTTGCATAATTTTGAAGACATGGAAATAACACTTCAACTTATTTATGTACACGTATTTCTGATCACCCAAAATAACCTATTAACTTGACATAAGCCTATAGCTAGAGCTTGTTTACCCTTAAGTACACTATTCAGTGAAGATGATCTTTAACTAAACAAGTTCACCTGTGCCTGGTGAGGCACTAGACCGTATTATCAGAACTATGGCAAACTTCTTAATTTATATCCCGTGTCCCTATTCTTTAGTAAATGAATATCAAATGGTTGTTATGCAGATTATCTCATTACTGTTTGTAAGTATTTAAATGTTATAGCAATGAGCACTACTAAAAAGCCAAAGAGTAATGAATCTCTCTTCAGAGCAAAGGAATTCAAGAGCATGAGCCATTTACATCCCGAACAGCAGGAGAAAATAAATTAAATATTTAAAGTTCACTGTCCACCCTCATTTTTATGGATGGCATATGGCAAGGCTCCTTCAAAAAACCTCATCAGCACTGAATGTGTCAAAAAGCCAGGATCATACTATAATAATATATACAACAGAAGGCAAACTAGGGTTGTGCAGACTATAAATCTGGCACTTCATATTTTTATGAGTAGGATATATCTGTGCATGGTTTCCTAAGCTTCTCTGCAGTTTTTTTTTAATGCAAACTAAAACCCAACCCCAAATTCCATCATGAGGCATCCTACTGATGCGTGTGTCACCAGAGGGGTAGCACATGATATTTACTGCTTGGACTTCCCTTTCACAAAGGAACAGTAAATGACATGGGCAGGGCAGCAGCAGAGAATGAAGAAAGAGGCAGGAGTGGGGGACTCCTTACAGCTTCTTGAGAGAAAGTTGGAGTGGTGAAAACCCTTGAATTCACATCCTGAAGTGCTCTGGCTTGGGTTGTGTCCAGTCTCCTTGGATGACTTGCCCTTTCTTCTGCTCCTGCCCTTGTCCAGTAGCAGTGCCTCAAACTCCCACATTTCCTTCCTCCTGTCATTGTCTCTAGCCCTGAGAACCCCTGCCTGGCTGGCTCTGGGTGCAGCCCCCCATGTCAGACCTTGCTCCCAAATGTGCTCTCTCCCTGCCCAGCACCACTTCTCAGTCATTTCTGTTTGAATGATCACATCCCCTTTTCCATCAGCCTTCTGGCTCTTCATCAGCTTTTCAAGGCAGACTGTGGTCTTCCCTCTCCTGCTTCTTTGTCTCTTTTCTCTCTTTTCCCTTCCCACTAGGTTCAACCTATTCTTCAGGAGCCCCATGCCCCAGTACCTGTTTCTTTGCTTTCTTTATCTTTGGATGCCCTATAGACTGTTCTTGAACTCAGGGCAGAGAGCCCAGCAGGCTCATGCTAGAACTCTGACTCAAGTTTTTCTCACAGCATAGGCAGTGTCAGCAGTGGGTTTGGGGACTTGGAAGTTAAAAGTTGAAGTTTCCACTAAACACATGGAAACTCTGTTTTCAAAGGTTTATATCTGCTTTGACCCCTGCACAAGAGCCACTTCCCTGCTTGAGGTCAAGTACTTAGGAAACCTGAGGAAGAAGTTGCAAAAGTTTGAAAAAAAGCAAATTCTCTGACTTTGATTTTCAGAAACTGTCAAATACTTTTAGGCTAAGTGACTCTTGGGTCTCTATACAGGTAAATGCAGAACAATTCACAGGTCTCAGGCATCTTGCCATGCAATGCAAAGCTTTGCAAAATTATGAGCAAATAAAAACAGTCTCCTGATAGAAAATGCAGGACATCCTTGTTAACCAGAGTTGCTCTGTCTTCTTCCTTTTACATCTGCTTGTACAATGGAAACTTTTGGATGCAAAATGTCACGCACTTGGAGCAGTTACAGTCCCAGATCTCTGTAGGTTATGTTGCATGGACACCTTTTTCTGGAGTGGGCTACAACAGTTATATCTATTTATCAACACTAAAGCTACAGGCACTTTAGCAGTACATTTCAAACTGCTTTTCCAAAACCAGTGGTCTGAAGCAGAAACCTGGGACTTGTCCCACCAGCATCCTGGGGACTCCTGGCTCTCCCTTGTCCATGGAGTTTCACAGCAAGTGCTGCTCACTGCTCTGTCAGCAGGACCTTGCTCTCACTTCACAGGGACACAGCTGGATGAGGAAATGCAGCCTGCTGGCAGTGCCCCCTCCCCATCCCTTGACAGCTTGTGCCACTGCAGTGCTTCACGGAGTCTCCCTTACCCCAGGGCTGTTGGACTGAAGGAAGGGAAACTGAGGCAAGGAGCCCAGGGGCTGCCAGAGGTTTGCATTAGGTGTCCAGCTGTGATTGGCACCTTCCCTCATCCTTCCCCAGGACTCCCACAGCACAATGGCCCAACCCTATCTAAATGAAGGCTAAGCCAAACAGAGAAAAATCCCTGAAATTTGCTGAAGTTTCCCACAGACTGGCCATAGTAGACCTCGCAACCCAATGGGATGTTCAGCTATACCAGCAGAGACCAGTAACCACAAAACAGATATCCACAAAAATCACTTGACTGTACCGTTGTTAACTCATGCATGTCATTTTCTATGGCAAGGCAGGGACATGAACCAGGTTTCCTGAGCTTGATACTGGTGCTTTTCCTGCAAAACCAGTCATTCGTATACTTTTTGCTTCTTGCCTGGCTTGTTCTACACCCTGTTGCACATATGCATACAATAGTACGTGTGAACTCAGAAGAAACCTCTATTGAATAGTGATTGACATTTGCAGGAGCTTTAAGAATGCAATTATTTTGGCACCAGTTACTTTCCAGGTAAGGATTAACAAACCAATGTGTCAACCACCACTTGATGTTCTTTGTTTGAAAAAGGCCACATTTCAAAATGGCAGCAGCTTTCAGATTTTTTTCAGAAAGATTGTGCTTTGGTTTGGAAATAGGGAAGCACAGCAAGGATTGCAACACAAAACAGATAAGATTAGATGAAGAGGAAATATGATATAAGTGGTTTGGATCTACAAAAGGACCGACAAAATTATGTTCATCTCACATTGTTCATGTAACAGTGCTTGATTTAGAAGACACAGAAGCAGTGTCCCCTCATCAGAGCTCAGGCAGAAGCTAAGGCCTTTCTGTCTCTTGGTATGGTTCCTGAAACCCGCATTCAAACAATGTAGAAATGCAGTGAAAAGGGAAGTCGGGTTCATTCACCTTTCCTGCCATTCAAAGCTCCTGATGTTGGTCAGAAGGGGGTTCACCCCTTTTGCTTTTCCATGGTTCCAACATCCCTACATCCCCCTGTCTAGTGTTTGCAAGGATGCAGAGTGGGTGGTCTGTGGAGCACCAGGGCACACACAAGCCAGTTTAGAGCACGTATGCTGTGCCAGGATCCCTGGCCACAGTGCCAGACTCACCCACTGCCACAGACAGGGCATGCGGAGAGCATGGAGGCCCCAGAAACTGGCACCAGTGCCAGAAGGCAAAGGCGAACCTCTGAAGATGGGGAAGCATCGAGCCAGCTTTGAACACAGAACTCCAAAAGAAACTTGGGTAGCAACAACAACAACTAGCAAGCTTATCTAATCCTCTTTGCACCAGCCTCAGCTCTGCAAAGGGTTTGTCCGACCCATTTGTGGGTATTCCTAGGGCACAGGGGAGAGACAACCTTGTATCCACTCTGTGGTAACACAATTACAGCTCCCAAACTGCAGCAGCATCCTTTTCCATTACTTTGGAGCACAACAGAAAAAGAGAACATACAGTTGCCTATGTATTAAAAACATGAAGGTGCGTCCAAAGAAACTATAAACTTACACCCCAGCTTACAACCCACCCTGTTCAGTCCATGTCTTGTGTACAGGCAGCATGCACTGAAAGTTGAGGTCTTTAACTGATTTTCACTATTAACAGTATGAAGCTTTACGAGAACTTAACCTTCTAGGCTTACAGATACATGCCATTTTCCATAAAACGAAGTTTCTTACACTGCCCATGGGTAAGAAGACTGCATTGTCAGCAATTTTACTTAAATTTCCTTCAGATAACCTGTATTTTTTACACAACTTATTTATTTAGTAAAAGCCCCTGTTGTATTTGTTGGAAAATACAGAGGCAGAGATGCTTCATGCTTCACCTCTTTTATATATGTAGTATATTCTTTAAGAGCTCGTCTCTTGTGGCACTCATCAAGAGTGTATTTCTGGTATACTGGAGGAGAGAAAAAAATATGACACAGTGGGTAAAATGATCCCATAAGATCATCTCCCTGAAACAGAGATAAAGAAGGTAACTGCCAGTGCTTTAGGAATTAAAAATCCAGCACTGACTGATTTGTCTTGATACCTGTAGTGCACATGCTGTTTATATATATGTATAGATATACAAATAAAAATAATATATTTTCCTTTTAAAAACAAACAACCCAAAACCTCAGTAATCTACAGACGGAAATGCTAGGATTTGACTCAGATTTCAGTCTCCTTGGTAAAGGCCAGTGGGATGGACACCACAATCTGCTCTCAGCAACCCCACAGCCCAGGAACTAGCAGGATCACTGGTAACATCTCTCAAATCCCTGATGGTATTTAAAGGTGCCTCTCTTCTCACTGGCACACCACCACAAACCCGTCTTTGGCAGATGACAGGAATCAAAAAGCCACTGTTGAAACTCCAGATAATGCTCTAGACAGAGGAGGGAAAAAAAGCCCTGAAACTCTTCTTTAAGCAAAATGCTTGCCCTGGGCTTTTCTCATTCTGATGCGAAAGCCACCAGACAAGGCCACCAGTGCCTTCAGTTTAGCAATACTTGATGTATTTACTCAGGGCTTCTGGCAGTTCATTCCACATTCCTCAGAGCTGTAGGTTTTATACAATGCCCTGTATATCAACCAGACAGTGTACCTGATAAACTTTCCCTGAGGCAGGTGGCCATGGGAATGGCCAGGAATTTGTGCAGGAATTTGCACAGGAATTTTCTTACTTAGACTCATAAGGTTAGCGAACAGTAAAAACTGTTTGCCAGTCATTCTTGCTGCTTACCAAAAATGTAAGCTTGCAGATGACTCCTTGCAGAAAACCAGAGCTTTCCAAGAGAAATAAAGAGTGACCACGGGAAGACATCAAGGACCTGCAAACACCTGTGGTGAAACACAGGTCAGAGAACAGACCTTAAAGTATCAGGGAGGGCTCCCAGCTGGCAAGGCAGAGAGGAGCAGAGCAGCACAGACGCAGAGGTGCTCAGGAGCTGTTGCCTGTCTCAGACCCTGTTCCCACTGATCACGCACTGCAGGAGGCAGGGCACTATGCTGACATCCCAGATACCTCTTGCCCCCGCTGTGGTGCTTAGGAAGATTTATTCTGCACACACACAGTCTGACCTGTGACTCACATAGGTAAGCTGAGACTTGGGACTTCAGTATGTGTAAGAAGCACGTAAAAGCCTTTTTGTTTATTGTTTCTCAATACAATTATCCTCTATGAAAATCACATTTTTTCCTTCCGTGCAGGACAACTGTGGCCTGTTTGAGCCCTGCCCAGGCTGAAGCTTGCTTCTGGGCCCTGGGGTTGTGCAGTGCCGCTGGGTACATATGCAGCCACCCCTGGCCTGGGTGCTTAGGGTGAGCAGACAACTTTGTCAGTAGCATCTACTCATCCCATTTACTTTGTAAACACTGACTAAGACACCACAAATGGCAGCAACAGCAAGCACATTCAGATCTCCTTGACCCAGCCAGAGGCACCTCCACATTCATCGAATGTGTGCACTCAGTAAGTCAGATGAATCTTTTCTTGCCTGCTTCATGAGGCCAAGAAGCCAAAGGCAGAATCCAACTTCAAGAGCCACAGACTGTACGGCAGTCCCAAAAGTTTGAATACCCTCACCAATTAGGTCTAGGTCTGCCTGCAATCTTACCTGTGACTATGCTCCTGTGAGATTCAGGTACATATTAGTGCTACCTTTAATGAAAATGCTAATGACAGTCAAATGCTTCCTGTGAGGACTAACACTCACATAGGATGTGGATAGTAGGGTATGAACTCCGGTGAAATTTCAGCATACACAGTCAACAGAAATTTTACTGCCAGAAACACGGCCTTAAGTCATGGTAATAATGGTAATATTTAATTGAGGTGAGTTGAACGTGCTCTTTTGTTGCAAAAACATCTAGAGGACATGTCCCTGCGTGCATGATCGTGTTTGACTCTATCTTCCCTCCTTGCCTTTCATGCTATTTTCCCTGCTCTGTCTCTTCCTCCCTCCCCAGCTATAAGAGCTCCCACAGTTGCACCCTACATACTGCTCAGACCTCATACCCTCTGTTTGTCACCCCAGCACAACTTCCAGCTTTAAAGATCTGTTAGCCACAGTCTCTTCATTATTCCACCCTTACAGGTCCTGAAATCTTGATCACAGCTTTCAAACCCTAATGAAGCACATCTGCCTCAGCTTTTCTAATCCCAATCAGAGATCAGACTCAGTGAGATGACCTTTTCCTTCCGTCTCCTTCCTCCTCCTCTTCCTCCTCCTTCTCTTTTCAAGGATTGTTCATTTCTCATTTTCTCCCTTCCCTTCTCTTCCCAGCCCTGCAAATGCCTCCCCTTCACCCAAGACCATCACCTTCCTCCTTGGGTTTTGATTCCCCATTTTTCTCTTCTTATTGTTGCTGATTTATGCTGATGACCCATATCACCCTCTTTGTCATGCTGCGTCCATCTTACCAATTCTGTTCCTCTGCTGCCCTGATCCTTTTCTTTTCCTCATTAAAAAAGACATTTATTCGGCATGCACTGTCCAGAGGCTATCTACTTTTGAGTTTTTCCTGCAGTAAACTACAAGTGGTCCCATTCAGCACCGTCCATTATGTCCACCATTCAGCCTTTTTGCAATTTCCATTCCATCAGCCCTCGTGACTTCTCTTTTGCTTTTAGCCCTTATCTCTATACCAAGTTGCAAAATTCTCCCTACATTTCAATTTTCTTCGATTTTCTTTCCCATAATATTCATCCCAACCAACATCCCTCAGTTGTTTCTTCTGCTAGAAAGGTTGAAAGACTGTCTGCTGAAAGCCCAGCCATCACTTCCAGCTATATGCTGATAAAGCGGAGTCTCTAATACTCCCCCCCTCTCCAGGAATACCCAAAGTCTCTTTTCTCTCCTTTCCACAGTGACCTGCTCTGTTTGCAGGCGGGGTACAATTTTTATTTGGGCAGCCTTTCTTTCAAGGTACAGCTAAGACCGTTTGATGCTTTCTGCATGCACGTCAAAGATGTTGCCTATTCTATCTGCCCTCAAAACTTAAATACTTCCCTGGAGTCTCACCCTCACATTAGCTCATTAATGGTGACATTCCTTTTTTGCTCTTTCATAATTTGATCCACTATTGATCTACAGTCTTGATCCACTGTTTTATCTCCAAATTTTACTTTAAGAGTAATTTTCATAGCTTTGAATGTGCCACTCATTTTCTGTGCTCCTGTTGATCCCCTTTCCATCTTCTAACAAATAAAATAAAAGGTGTCCTTATACACCATACTTGCCTAGGCAGGCAGAACTGAATAGCACAAACAGGTGTCTTTGCAGCTTATGAACACCCACTTTATGCTTCCCTTCACATTACCTTCTGTTTTCCTTCATAATTCCTCACTGGGACTACCTCCCTGGTCACAACTGCCGAGGAACTTTGCTCACCTCTCCTAAATTCATTCTAAAATCTCTCCCTTGCTGTTGATATAGTACAACAGCTGCCAGTCTGCTGGCATGCTGTTCTCACTATGTACCCAGCTGACCTCTCACCATTTTCTTGTGCTCCACCTGCATCTGTCCCATCTCTTGCCTCTCACCAGCTATTTCATGCATAAACCCCACATGGCAGTGACAGCCCTTCTGCTCCGCTTGTATGAGCAGGTCCACACAGCAGAAACACCCAGGTCAGGAATCCCAGGTCTGTGATGCAGCAAACATAAATGACATCTTGAATGTTACTGGGAACTCAGCTTGATGAAACTCAGCCTACACCCTGACTTGTGGTGGAGCTTACTAAGTTTCTCTGATAAAAGACAAAAAGGCAGAAGCAGTATCTCAGTTTATTTCTAAGGCACAACTCCAGCCCTTCCACTGGGTACTCAAAAGGCCAAAACATGAATGCAAACTCTGAGCTACATCACTCGGGGTGTTGCTTCTCCAGAGTAAACCTTCCAATGGCTCTCACATTGGCAAATAGGATAGAAAGCCTCTCAGTTGTTAGTGGCTGAGTACATATGAATGTTACTGTTGTCACATTATTATTGGTTGAGGATTCTCATGCCTTTGCAGTTTCTTTCCATCTCAGGGCAAATAAGCCCATCTGTGCTGACTCAGTATCAGCTTTATGACCTACCTAAGCAAAAGATAGCATCCAGATTCTAAGCATACTTTGTAAAACACGCTTAAAAAATATCAGAAACCTCTTTCTTCTTTTCAAATAAAATCTTACTTGGGATCAGGGCAAATGAAAGCCTGGAAAGGACAAAAATGCCCTCAAGTATCAGGTAGTCAGCTTTGCAGTTACTAAAAAGTTGCTTTCCTCTGTTGAGTTTACTGTGTCACCAAAGCCCTACCAGCCATAGCTATACAAAGCCTGCATTGTCTCAGCAAGGCTACTGAGATGTTCCTGATCTTGGCAAGAGCTAGGTGTACCCAGAAGCATTTTTTTTTGAAAAAAATTACTACAGCAGAAAGAAATATTATTTTAGGCCTCATACTGGAAAGATAAAGGTCAGAGTCCTTCCCTCTGCTAAGGGAGCAGACAAAAATATCCTGTTCACAGGATCCATTTTACAAACTTGAAAATTGCACCTAAAAATCCCCTTATGAAACAAATTTCAAAGTGACTACAATATAAGGAAGGATTTGTTGGTTTAAGTCATCAGTAATTTTGAGATTTCAACTTCATGACAAAAGAGGCAACTACATACAGCCATATACAGGCATGGAGATAGTCTCTTTACAGTAAATCTGTTAGATCTGCTTCCTTCCTACAAAGCAAGCCTGATCTTTATGTTCATCTTTGATTTCTTTTTTTAACAGGAACAGGATCTGGCAATGTTTCTTCACAAAGAGCACATACCTGCCCCTACAAAATTTCTCAGTAAATCAGAGCAATATTGATTCAGGAAACTACACGCAAGTGATCAGGGCCATTTGAATGAAAAAGCCGAGATTACATGTTTGTTTCACACATAAATGTGGTGTAACCTCTGCTGGAGTCTGTCACCCTAGCAGTGCTGTGGGCTCCTATGGTAACCCAACAGGTACTCTCACACCACTCCAGGGTAACCCCTGGTCTTCTCTAGCTGTCAGATGCTCTCACAGCTTTCACAGAAGAGCGTGTAGCATTTCACAGGGTGGCAGCAAAGCGAGGGGGCTCTGCCATGTGGAGGAAGCCAAGACTCCAAAATGTGGGAAGCTGCAAAAGCAGATCCCAGTGCCAGGGATAGCTCTGCTGAAGCCAGCCAGGTGAGGGCCACGCAAGATCAAGGGTTCAGACCAAACTGACATAGAAACAGTATTCCCTGAAGGCTGTACCATCCCCACTCCTTATATTAAATATTTTAATTACAGTATTTTCCACTTTTAAAAGATCTGCTTTATTGAAGGCAGCAGATCCTTTTATTTTCTAAAACTTCAAAGACTTTGCATCCTCAGCTGCAGCAGAGACACTCAGAAATTATTAGCAACCCTATTTACATGCCATTCAACTCCAAATATTTCCCTAACAACACTCAGGGCCTGGAGCCTGTGTCTCAGAAGAGGTCAGACCCCAGAAACAGAAGAGGGAGCTGGGCTCCCCCCGGCCTACAAGGCGAGGTGGGAACAGCTGCCCTCAGCTCTCGGCAGGATGCACAGCTTTGAAACAAGCCAGGAGAACAACCTCTCTCAGGCCGGGAATACGCAGGGGAGTGGCGGGAGAGAGCGCGAATGTGCAAGAGGAGTGTTTGTCTCTGTTTATCTCGCAGACAGCGGTCTGTTAGCTTTAGCTTCGAGCCTGCCGGACACCAAGCAGCGGCCCATTCCTGGCGTTATCTCCACCTCCTCTCTGAGAGCGCATGCTGCCTTCCAGCTTCCAGCTGTATACCAGGCTCCGCTTAGCACCACGGGCGACCTCTGGCCCCCAGGGCCCGGCACCTGCGCGGCGGCGGCGGCAGCGCAGCGCACCCCGCGCCCGTGCGCTGGCAGCCCGCCTGTGCCGGCCGCGCCGCCGCCGCCTTGCGAAACGCGCGGTTCCCCTCGCGTCATGTGAGCTCGGCCAGACTGGTAGAGAATAATTGCAGGCTTGTCCAAATTATCATTTGCACAGTCTGGGAGGCACATAAGGGCACCGATACTCAGCTTGCGTTAGCCTCAGGCGGCTCATTTCAGCCCCGTCTAATGCTCCTGCCTTCTGCCAGGTCAGCCCAGTTGAGTCGATACAATTTAGTAGGGGTTTTGCGACCTGTAAGGTCCCAGCCCATCTTTAACCATTATAATAGATTGGCTTCAGCTCAAAGTTTTATTTTAAATTCCTAAGAAGAAATGAACTGTGTAGCCTTACCTCTAAAAAAATTTTAAAATCTGCTATTTCTTTTAACATGATTAAGGAGACCCTACTATTTCTCATCTAATCACGCATATCTCAGCGTGAAGAAGATGCTTGACCTCCTGATGGATACATGTATTTTAAATGGTCTTCAGAAACTTTTCACAGATAAGATCCCATTCTTATGCTAATGTCTATAACAGATTGGCAGACAGCAGACTCAGAGCCCTCTTGTCACCTCCCTATCACTTGTGCCACGGCTCTGTGGTCTGTACAAACTACAGCATTTTAAGCGTTCAAAAAGAGAAAACAGCCATAAAACAAAACACTACTTCCGAAATTGACTCCGAAGACATTAGGCAAGTCACGCTGTGCTTTTTCTTTGACGTGGAGAAATGCATATTTTAAATTAAAACTCTCAGGTGTAGAAATCACTTCTCAATCTGTCCTTCTTTAGTACCTGCCTCTGCCTTTCATCTGTCATCTTTCTTCAGAATCACCAGAAATCTGTCAGCTGGAAAGAGTCACCAAAACTCCACCGCAAACCTCTGCAGTCCTCTCCATTTGCCTTTCCCCCGTAAAAATACTTTAAAATGTATTTTCTGGGTGAACTTCTGGTCACTTACATTGTCAACCCAACCACAGAAGAGTAAGTACAATCCCATCCACAGCTAAGGACGGAGGAAGTGCAGAGCAAACCGAAAAGCGACGGTACCTACCTGGAGCCCACCTCAGCGCCCAGCACCATTCGCAGCAACGGCACCGTTTTGGGGTAGCGACCTTAATGCATTGTCCTTCCTACGCCGCTGCTAAGTGAGAGTTGAGCAACTCCTTGCACTGCTGCTTGGAGCAACAGCTCTCCCAATCTTAACCCCCTCTCTTGGCTCTTCCCTTCTTTGCTGTTTTTTTTTTTTTTTTAAACAGAGTTTTGGAGCACTAAAACTTACAATTAGTACCAGCTAAGCCAAAGCCCCTGCCCTAAGCCGCGCATTCCAGGGCGCTGAGCGGGGCGCTGAGCTCTTTACCGGCACCGCGCAGCTCTTCCACCCCCAGACCCGGCTTGCTGCCGATAAGGCTGCAGGAGCTCAGGAACACGCACTGAAACTCGGACAGGGGAAAAATTGGTCTCTAATCTCCAGCCTGGGTGGTTTTTATTATCCTCCTCCCCCCTCTCCTCTCTTTCTCTCCACACTCACAGTAGCAAGGTTGTCTCTGGACTACTCCCTGCCTTAAACTCACCAAACCAGATTTTTACTCCCAACACCTTCCCGTAAATCTGAACTGAAATTTTACCCTGCTTGCTGAGTTCTGGCTGGCTGAGGGCCAGCCAACATTCCTGTTGTTTTAAGAGGGCAGATTAAAAAATAAAACCAAACCAAACAAACAAAACCCTCCCCCCAAACCCCAAAAGACACCACCAGCAACCCCCCCAACAAACAAATAAAAAACCCAACCCAAACCCCAAAAACAAAACCAACCAACCAACCAACCGAAAAAAAAACCCCGAAAAAACAACCGGAAAAAAAGAAATTAAAAAAAAAAAAAAAAAAAAAACANAAAAAAAAAAAAAACAACAGAGAAGAAAACCTGGAGAGATGCAAGGGCTGGAAGGAAGCAAACTTTTAGAGCAGCTTTCTAAAAATATTGTGGGAGGGAGTGATTCGCATTGATCTCTAAAGGGCTAAAACAGTGATTTTTTTTATTTATTTATTTTTTTTTTTTTTTTGGCAGTGTCAGTCATGAGAAAATACCCTTCTCAGCCATCTGCCTCCTTCAGGTGGATGGATATTTGAAAAGAAAATAAACCTCTGGTACTCACCTGAAGGACAGCAGCAGGCATCAGCACAGCGGGGAGAGGAGCCTGCACCTTTGCCTGATCCAGTCACCCCAAGGCGGTGGTAACACTGGTTGAAGAAGTGCCACATTTTACACTTTTCTGACCTAAAGTTACATGTGGTTTCTAGAAAAGGAACAAAACAGAAACCAGTTTATACAGACAAAAAACCAACAACCAAGCCTTCTTTTAAACTCCGTGTGATCCCTCTGACCGTTGTCTGGAACGCTTAAAGAAACAATGAAGCAAGACTGTAAACTTTCTTACCCCCCTTTTACCTTACCTGTCTGTGCCTGGCTATGGGCTTTGATGTATTGAAACAAAGCACAAGACCTGTTTATAGTAAATGAAACCAACCAACAGAGAGATCTAATTCAGACTTGTGACTAAACAAACTGGAACAGGAAGCACACACCAGCAGATTTTTTTTAAAGTAGTAATTCCTGCTAGCATTGCCATGAATCAGAAAAAAAAAAAAAAAAAAGATTTTGCTTCTCCCCTCCATCACTTTTGTTCAAGTGCAGGAGTTTTGGGGGTTGTTTTTGGTTTTGGTGTTTTGGGTTTTTTTTGTTAGGTTTTTTTTTTCCTTGGAGAAAAAAAAATCCAACCAACCAACCAAAATCCCAAAACAAACAAGCAATATTCCATCATGTATATGCAAATATTTAACAGCAATATTTACCACTAGTGGTGATCTGGAGATATTATTCATCTGTTTGTTGCCCAATGTAGGTAACTTGTGCAACTGATTAATATCGTTACCCTCACCCCAATTAACATCTGTAACTGATGAGTAGGCAGAGGATCTTCATCTAGGATAACTGGACAGTTCAAGCCCCCAACAGTAGATTAGAAGTCCTGCAAGTTAAATCTCTAAAGAATAAATAATACTGGAGCTCAAAAATAGTGAAAGAAATTGATTTTCATAATTCTTCCTCATTTTAAAAATAATTATTTTTATTCTTAATTAATTCTTAGCAATTCTTAATTAAGAATTCTTCTTCATTCTTCTTAATTTTTAAATTATTTATTCAGAGGTTGGTACCCGCTATGCTGCCTTTTTTCTGTGATATTATCTATGATTTTTGAAAGCAGTTTGTCCTTCTAAACAATAATCTCTCTAATTGTATTCTTTTTCAAGTATAGAAAAATCTCACAGGTTTTACCTAAGCAAATCCACATTCACTCCCTGAGAGAGGCAGGCAGAAAGCAATGAATCAAACTACTATTGGTATAATATGTAAAGCTCACAGTCAAATGTTGCAAAGTTCAAGTTAACAGTGTGTTCTCTCCAAACTATCGCAATTCAAAAGTTGATAAAAGCATGTGATTCCAGTTTTAGCAAATGCATCAATAACAAAAAAAATCTTTCAGAACTTACCTGCATTAATAAGCAAATAGTCATGGGGAAAATTTTCGTAAAATACTAGAATTAAAATGGGAGTTCAGCATTAACAGCAAATATTATGCAGTTAAATTCTTCAAGAAAAAATAGTCCAGAATAGTAAATAATGCGGAGTTTAGTGGTACAAAAACCTCTTAAGTATTCTGTAGTACTCTTCTTTAAAATCATGACCTGTTTGCCCAAAAGGAGGCTTTCCCATATATCCTCATCTGGTAAGTTTGCCAACAAAGTCTCAGGCAATCCGTCTCAAGCAGAGAGAACCTATGCTCCATTTGCTCCATTTAGAGGAGCAAATTTGCATTACTGGCACAAGCAGTTCCTTGCCAACATGTACAGATTACTTCTAAATGAGCATCTCTGTAATCTAATGAATAGTACAGAAAATGGAAAGACATGTGAGTGCATTGTCCTGCATGTCCAGAACACAGGTATACTACCAAAAGACATGGTTGCACCAGTGTGGTAAAGTCAACTATTTTAAGGTATGCTGCTAAAAGTGTATCTCTGCCTGTTCTTCTGACTCCTCTCATGTGCTTGTGGGTCTTACCTGTGAAAGCCAGTTCATGCCTTTCTGGTGCAGGATGCAAATAGGTTTCCTTGGAAGAGACCAAAGATAGGAAAGAGTTTGACTTTCTTCTTAGTTCGGTTCAGCCTCAGGTGAAGTGCGTGACAGCACTAGAGCTGTCTAGTTAGAGCTAATGCCTGGCAGTAGCTCATCCAGCAATTAAAATACTCCTTATTGCTCACTGTCTGTGTGAGGAGACACTTTCCACGGACCCAGGTGAGACTGCAAGGTACCACGTCTGTCTGCATACTCCTACAGGTGTAGGGACGATCATGACACATCTGCTTGCAACTTTTTAATGGACTTCCAAACTTTGGTGAGGAAAACAATTTTCACATTTCTCATCTGCCAGCAAAACAATAGTGC
Organism: Promerops cafer; assembly: GCA_013398275.1. Taxonomy (NCBI): domain Eukaryota; kingdom Metazoa; phylum Chordata; class Aves; order Passeriformes; family Nectariniidae; genus Promerops; species Promerops cafer. Next base: position 1,325,395 of record VZSE01013631.1, read on the forward strand.
AAAACCTCTACTATTTTTTGCTTGTGTGTTACTCTGATTCGCAGATTCCAGAGCAAATAACAGGTAATGTTGCCAGGTTGTTCCTTGAGTGCACTTTCTCAGCACAAATTAGGGTAGCAATTCAGGAAAGTCTCTTCTTGACCACGAAATGCTGAATCTATCACAAGCTGAGATGGTATGAAAGCAGCCTCAACAATCAGTTGTAGGAATTGTTGCCATTGAGGTTTCAGGTAACCTAACATTAAATATTAGCTCTAGCAGATATAATGGCAATCTGAGATATTTTTGACACAAGAATTATTTTTCTCCCTCTTGTCCCAGTTGTCCAGCTGACAAAATGTTTAAAGGGGTTGTGAGCTCCTTACATAGGAAGGAATGAGTGACCCACATGTAATTTGCTGCAGCACCCTTCAGTCTGTGTGTTAAAATGAAAGAGCAGTCACAACCCTCCAACATGGAGAAGAAATTTCCTGTTTCTCTGCCAAGCCATGGCAGGGTTTCTGAGCAAAAGAAAGAATTTAATGAGTCCATAGCAAAGCAAATTAAGCTAAGTGCAGCATGATTAGGCTGTGAACACTAATCTTTAAAGGCAATAGTATTTGCGTAAGGAAGGTGTCCTCCAAAAGTGATCTTAAAATTGCAATAAAAAATGTCAGGGGGTTTGGGGTGTTTTTTGGAGGGCTGTGTCTCCTGGACTGTAATTTTTCCTTCTGAATATGGATTACTGTGTTATCAGTTACGTGAAATACCTATTGTAGAGTTTATCACTCCTGCCCAATAGCTGACTTCACTTAAGCAAGTAAACTGCATGTTGAAAGTTTGGTGACTGCATTTCATTAAGGAGATTATGGCAAAACTTTTTTCCCCTACTCTCTCTAATTGGGAAACTATGAAAAAGTGAGAGTATGTTACTCAAGAGTGAATTTCTAATTATCAGAAAAGTAATTGGAGAAGTAGAACACTAGCTACTTTTGTCAAAAATTAAAAAGCCTCTACTTCAAATTTTGTTTAAGTTTTTTAACACAGAATGTTTCCTACTACAGGTTAAACATTTGAATATAGTTCAGTAATCAAAGAGTCTGCAAATAAGTCTGTAATCATACAGCATTTGATTTTTTCCCAGTTAAAGGTGAAGTTTGGAGAGTGAGCATTTCTGATAGTGGTCTGTGAAATCATGTCCCTTCCTACATAAAAGATCTCAACATGCTTAGTCAGTAACACAGCATCTTCTTCTTCAGAAAGGTCTTGTTTTCTTTGTGATACTTCCATGCAGTCTATTTTCGACCTGTTCCACTGTGGCCCCCCCATCATCTCCTCCCAGTCTGTACCTCTTGCTTTCCTACTTGGTGGTTTGACCATCCTACCCCTGTCAAAAGCTGCTTCCTCTACACACATTTCAGATTCAGGCTTTCACTTAAGCTCTTCATTTCTCAGCCCTTCTCATTCATGTCTCCACCTCAGCACTTTGCCTCTGCCTTTCAAAAAATCCAGCAGCACCAGCCCAGGTCATAGTAATATTTGCTTTTCTACAAGTAACTTCGTGTGCTCTTCCATGCTGTCCTCATACCAAATACAATCCCCAAACAAAAAGAAGGATGTGAAGCCACTGGTGTCTTTTCCTTGAGTCCCTCCTAAAGGCTGTCATGACAGCAGTGACATTCCCAGTGCTGTGTTTTGGGATGGGGATGGCAAGCCTGGAGGTGTGCCCTCATCTGCCCCTGGCAGAAGCTTTGTTGCCTGCCTGTCCGTGCTGAAGCTTCTGTCTTTCTTTGCCCTTCATCTCACTGCAGTAACTCTCCTCCTCCTCCTCCTCCAGGTCCAGTTTCCAGTCTGCTGTGCATGCTGTGCAGCTGTTCACACCTGTGGGAGCCAGGTACAAAGCAGTGGGTTTGCATCTGCTCTGTGCAGGAGCCCCCAGCAGCAGAGGTGCAGCCACAGTGGCTCCACGGCTGCTCCCCTTGGCCCTGGGTCTGTGAGCTGCCAGGGTCTCTGTCCCCATCAGCCCGGGCTGGGGGTGTCACAACTATGCTGTTGTGATGGCAGCAGCAGTTTCTCTTTGATGTAAGCCCTTCACTCAGGGCAGCTGGCATATTGGTATATATGCCACGTGCTCCTGCTGTGTTTGGCTAGCAAATAGTCTCTGGCCAGAGGCGTATATTGGGGTGTTTTATGCCAGGGGTGTCTGCACGATGCACTGTGGCTGTATGCAAACATGCCCTTACATAACCCTCCAAACAAACCCACAACTCACAGAGTTCTGCAACAAGCTGTTGCTTTTCCCTCTTGATTTTATTAAAGCTTTGGAGGGAAGAGAGCTCCACACTTTCACAGAGCCAAAGGCAGCACCACCTCCAGCACAGAAATAATAATAGTCATGTCATTTCTGTTACTATTATGCTGAGCTCTCTCACATACAAAGTGGTTTTCCAGTCCTCATAATAAAATGAGAAACTGAAAAAGCAAGGACCAACCACTCTGAATGTAGTATTATCCTTCTCTCACAGTTTTGCAGCTCAGAAGTGTAGATAGTTTGCACAGGTTATCTTAGAGTTGTGTTCTTTGCAGATTTTTGCAAATTCACAGCTGAAAACTTGGGTGCTCTCCTCACAGCTAACATACTTTAGCTCAGAACTGGAAGCCATTGCTGGTGAAATCAGAAGTTGGGTAAAATCACAAGGCTCTGTGGTCAGATTTAACCCTGGCTGGGAGTCACACAGTTCTGGTCTGGTATTTACTCTGAAGTCACTTCTTTTGGAGCGGAAGTGAAACAGGCGAAATGCAGCAGAAGCAGTTCAGCAGGAAATTATCGTTATGTACCGAAGCAAGCCCTAAGAACAGAGCAGAAGTCAAGCCAAGTAGAATTCAGCTATTTATTAATCCTTGTAAAAAGGGGGAGGGAGGAGAGAAAAGATATGGCCTAAATTCACTTCTGTCTCTCAGCACACATATGCAGCAAGGTCTGAGACACCACCGAGACAACATCAGATATTACTGTGGTGCATGTAGACACTTGTGTGCTCAGCTGGGTGTGAGCTTGAGTAGAGGTCAGGGGAACAACCAGGAAGGTTTGTGACTGTGGGAGGGAGGGGGTGTTCACACACATCCCATAATAGTTATGGGTGGTTACCAGAAAAAAAAGGACTCAGATGACTCAGGGACTTGAAAATAATGGTGAAAGCTGAACCCCTTCCACGCTCCAATGGGCAGAAATACTCCAGCAGGACATGGGACACGGGCTGTGGAACTATAATGCAGAAAAGGAAGCCATCAAACAGGAAGGTCACCCAGATACATAAGATCTCTGTATCACATTAGCTTTATGTTAAACACTGATATTATTTTTTACTTAAATAGCCAGGTAAAATTAATTTTTTTTTAATGGCAATTTGCAACAAAACCAGGAATTTTCTGGATATGGGAGAAATCAGATAATCATGGAGTAGTTTATTTCAGCAACAGATGATGCTAAATCAGAAGGCTCCTCCGCAGGCTTTTGGTAGGACTGTTCACCTGCATTGCTGTAACCTGTTGCTTTTCTTCTCTGTTCTGTGCATTAGCTTGCAGCTTTTGAGCCCTCAGTTTTCTCCAGTCTGCCCACCCATGAGTAATCATGGCATTACAGAATGTTTTGTGTTAGAGAGGACCTTAAAGGCCATCTTCAATTCCAACCCCCTGCCATAGGCAGGGACATCTTTCACTAGGCCAGTTACTCCAGGGATGGGTCATCCATAACTTCTCTGGGCAACCTGCTCCAGTTCCCCAACACCATCATTGTGAGGGGTTTCCTCCTAAAATCTAGTCTAAATGTACCCTCTTTCAGTTTAAAACTCTTTCTGAAACTTTTTAACAGTTTAAAGTAACAGTTTTTGTAAAAATGTTCAGTTTTCATGTTCTTGACCATCTAACCCTGGAAGGACATATGCCCAAAGACAAATTTCAGCAGAGAATTATGGTTACCTTTACATTTGCCTTGACTTTCAACAAAGTTCTGGGTCAATACTCAGATTTGGAGATTGTTCTTGTTTCTAATACCCACTCTGGTACAGGAGCTCCTTCAATAATGGGTGACAGGTGTCAGAAACCAACTTCTATGAAATCAAACTAATTTTTGAAATAATTCTTTAAAATATTCCCCTGGTACCACAACAGGGCAAAATGAAAAGTAAGATTGGGCTCTTGACCACCTTTGATTGAACATTACTCATGTTTTTTCATCCCAGGCTTTGGGCAGCTGCAGCCTTCTCCCACTGCTGAGTAAACCCCAAACACCAAGTGCCAGCATCCAGCTCCATGTCTCTTACCCTCCAGAAAGGACACAATAATTAATAATTGTTGATGCACAAGGGAAAAAGAGGATGCAGACTACTAGGAAAGATAAGCATTAGCAATGGGGACAGAAGGAGTAATTAAATATGACAAAAGATCCACACACTTATCTGGGAAATAGGAATAGAAGGCTGTGTGACAGGAAAATAGTTGAGGCCACAATATTTTCTCTGTTCTCCCTCTTTTATTTATCTTTTTTTTTTTTTTTTTTAGGGGAAAGACAAAACATGCAAAAAACCCACATCATGTTGAAAAACTAATTGAAATGTAAGCCATTATAAGAGTTGGATTTGCACTGAGTAGTCTCAATGAGTGTAGTCTCAAAATTGGATATAGGAAATCTAAAAACACTGCTTGCTTGTCTAGTCTGCTTGAAACCTAGAGTGACCAGCTCAGGCAGGAATACTCTGAGTAGCACTGAATTCCAGTATTGAAAATTTCTATTATAATAATTTTATAACTGATCATCATATAACAGCAGCCAATGAGTCATGTTGCAATATTTGAAGAAGGTCCCTACACTTACCAGCCCCTTCAGATTCATAGCAGCAAATGAACAGTACAACACGGATTTGAGGTGTTATACAGAAAGCATATTTATCAGCTTAATTCCCTTACTTGCAGTGTCCTGCAGTTAGCTAATGGTGAACATTTGTATGTTTCTCTTTCCTCCTCTTTTTCAATATTTCATAGCACCTTTTCAGCTTAACCTGAGAGTTCAAACAAGTTGGTTCTAAAGAGCAAATAAATCCTCCCTGGCTGAAAATTGATTACAAATGTGCAGTGTAAAAGTAAAATTCACCCAGCCCATGTGAAAAACATGGACTGTATATGCTTGAATGAAAGACATAGCACATTAAAATTCATGCTTTATTTTAGTCTTAGTTGCAACATTCTAAGCAATTCACTGTTCTTCAAAAAATTAATCTAGAAGCAAATGTTTAGCATTGCATATATCAATTCATGAATCAAGATCAAAATAAAACTATGACTTCTGATTATACATAACACGGCAAGTGGAAGAATTTGGAACACAGTCACAAACAGGGGCACAGATACAGCTGGTTTGACTTTTAAATGAGTATGACTTTTAAAGTCATATTTATATTGTTTGAGTATAACTCACAAAAAAAAGGGCAATTCTTGCTGTTTCATCTTTCCAGTCCAGATGTACTCCACCTGAAGGAAGATCTGTTGACAAAGTCTATTCAGATAAGTTCTGTGGGGAAAATCAAGGGATGTTATCTACATTTGGCAGCATTTAGCATAACAGGATCCTGATCCATGACCAAGTCCCTCCAGATCTACAGTAAGATAAGCTACATTACTGACCATAATAAACATTAGCTCCTCTGTAGGTTTTCCCATTAGGAGCTCTGATGAAATATTTGGCAGTTTAATTAATGGGATTCACCATAAGAAAAACTAATGGCTTAGTCTGATCTTAGTAAGTGAAGTTCAAATAAATCTGTGCACCCCAAAATAGTCTCTTAACAGCAGCAAGAAGTAGAAGTTGCCACAGACCTGATGACTTACACTGACTGCCTGGAAGCCAGCCACCCTCTGTGCCATGTAATGGGGCTCTGCCATCCCCGTCAGACTGCTCCTACAAAATTAGAGAGATTATATGAATTTTATAGGCCTTAATTGTGGGGTGTTTCTTTAAATTCTATTAGCTGAATAATTAGTGGTTTGTTAATAATAACCTTGACATAGCAAAAATATCTACTGGTATTGTTTTAAGCAGGAGTGGTGGAGAGGAATGGGGTGAACAGAGTTAGGAGCACCTTCCCTCTAGCCAATGCTGATATGACTGGGTTTTTAGCAGCACTTTCTACTACAATGGCCAAGGTATTTGGGCAATGGCTTTTGGGCATTTGCTTTGTGGCTTTTTTTCTTTTTACTTCTACTTCCATAAGTTTTACTACATTTTATCTTTTCTTTATTTCCTTCTTTCTTCAAGACATACCCATCCAGCTGCTGTTTTTCCCAAAATTCACCAGTTTAAACTGCAGGTAGAAAAAAAATAATAGATTCTACCCAGTGTGCAGGAGCAAGTGGAGAAATCTAGAAGGAGGCTTTGAGCACCCAAGAAAGATTTCAGACAGAAACCATGCAAAAACCTAGAGTGCTCTGACCCTATTCTCTCCCATCTGCTACCACTCTGGTAGTATAAGCTGAAGCCAAGCTGACAAAGAAATCATGTAAGCACTCCCAAAATGTCTCTGGTCAGAGCCATCTTACTCGGCATAAATAGCCCCTGAGCCACGAGGGAGGTGCTACTGACAGCAGCAGGGGAGGAAACGCCCAGTTATCAAGGAATGGCCACCACCTGGGAACAAACCTGTTCATGCCCACAAGCTACTGCAGCGGCACCAGTTTCATGCCATCACTCTTCCATTCACATCAGCACCATGAAAAGTTTCACCAGGGGAAGTAATTCTCCCCTTTCAAGGTGAGGATCTTTACTAAAAATTGAAATTTTCATTGCCTTGCGTGCTCTTGTTCCTAGTTTTCTTGTGGAAGGTAGAAGAACAATGGTGAAAATGACTTTGCAAAAATCTAAATCTCTGGGATATGGTGTTTCCATTCTTCTCTAATATAAACCTGTTTCTACTGATACAGCTAAGAAAACAGTAATTTTACTATACATCATTGGAATGAATTCTAAAAAAGTTCATTAGGTTGAAGTCTCTAAACTAACAAGACAGCAGGTTATCTGCTGCAACCGGGGCTCCATTTCCAGATCCATACATTACAGCTGTCACAAAAAGCATAATTTTGAACAGGGAGCCTGCCATTAGCAGCTAGTACAGTCATAGTACAATTGTGGTAATAATTGGAAGAAAATAAACAAATATTTATAAAAATTTTACATGGCAGGAGAATTTTGCATACCTATCAATGAGCTCTGCTTGCAGATGGAAGGATGTTTTTTCCTAGCTATTAGCTGCAAAGAGCTGACAACTAGGAAAACAAGCTGTGGGCCTTTTGTCTTTGTGTTGTCACAGAGTCACGGTGCTGGAAGAGACTTTGAGAGGTCATCCTGTGCATCCCCCTTCCTTAAGGGATGAGCAGTTATTCCCAACAAGTTTCTGACAGATACTTTGCCATTAATCATCACTGTTAATTATGAGCCTGGAGACCATGTTATGCCCATAGTGCTTGCAGTGGGGACTGTACTTGGAGTGCACCTGCATGGTATAGTAGAAAAAAGATCCAACTTTCTGCTCCTTACCTGTGTTGGCTTAGAGGATCAAAGAAATCCAAAGGAGAAGGGAAAGAAACAATAAATTACACTAGCAAACTATCAGGATTCTGAACACAAAGGTGCTTTTTGTGGTTTGGGTTTCTTTTAATTAGGATCATACTTTGTAATAGTGATCATGAGAGCTATGCATGACACTTCCTAGCAAAATGACTCAAATTCCTGCACGAATTTTTGCAGTATGCAGTGCTTTCAAGCATAATGGGCTTAAATCCACAAATTTGCAGCTTGTAAACTATTGAGAGGACAGCAGAGAGATTCAGAGTACCAGAAAGAAAACTCACTTGCTATCATTTCAGCTACTGTTTATGCAAAAATTCTATAACCACTGTGTGTGTGATGGATCCAAGCAGAAGTCTTTGCCATGCCCATCAGTGCAAGGTATGAGCAAATCAAGAGGTGTTTTGAATAGTCCAAGGAGCTGACTATGTAAGAGAAAAAATAATGAAATGTGCTAGACAGGATGGCAAATGGCTGGAGAAATGTCCTTTGCAGAGGCAGAAGGCCTAGAGGGTAAGGAGAGGAAAGGAAGGAAGGTCAAGTGACTTATTCAGCTTCTTCTGCTGCTTTGGATAAGAAAAATATTTTCTTCACACCAAGTCAGCAAAAGCATTTCCTGACATCTTGATCTCTTTGCTGCTGTTTCTTTTTTCAGTGAAAGCCTCTTTCTAAAAGGCATTGAAAAATGTGGGTGCCGGTCAAAGGAATGTATTCAACTGTCTCTAGGCTTAATGCTGACTCTGTTGCCAGAACACCCAGGCACTTTCCATCATGCTCCTGTGCCAAGGGTGAGCCTCACTTAGGCAAAGCCCACTGTGCAGAGCAGGTGGAGAGTGTAGGGAATGGAGCAGCATGAGCCAGCAGCCAAGCAGAACTGGGAGGGCTGGCATCAGGAACTCTGATGTGTACAAAGCCAGGTGTGGGTGCCTGACTTAAACCAAACCCTTAGACAAATTTTCTTCAAGCATTCAAGCCTGTAGAGTGCTTTTGGGTTTTCTTCCTTTTCTGCAGGCGAGTCTGTAGCTGGGCACAGTTCAGGGTTGTGCTCTCGCCACCGTTCAGCTGCTGTGAACCCACTGAGTTTTAAACTCATTAGTGCTGTGTGAAACAGCAGAGAAAATATTTCTCTGAGTAAATCAAGCAGCAAAGGGAACCTGGGGCAGGATTTGCCTCTGCTTTTTCTGAAATGTAAAAGGTAAATAGGGACATCCCTCTGCACTCAGGTAGAGCTGATTTTACTTTTATGGGAAGAGTTGTTAATGATTCCAAATCTTTCCTATTTACGCCTTTTCATATGCTTTTAGTGAGAACAGGTGAAGTGTTCTGCAGTGCAACTGCCTAAACTGCAAAAATTTGTTTGCATGATTTGCAGAACTCTAGGAAAACAAGCTTGAGAAAAAACTGTAAATATTTTGTGTAAATGTAAACTACTCCACTCACCAGTAGGATTCGGACCCACGGTTCACCCTGCTCCTAAGCCTGGACGAGGACAGCGCCAGGAGGGGAAGGAGTGCTGGGTGCCCGGGCGGGGGGCACTGGAGGGCAGGGGAGCCGCGGTGCCACAGGCGGGGCGCGCAGGGTGGCCGTGCTGGGGACGGCCGCCGCAGGGCCACTCGTGCCGTCCTCCTCAGCGTGTAGCTTGGCAGGGGCCAGTGTCAGTGCTCCTTTCAGAACCTGCGGTGAAGCCACTGTCCCTGCGCGCCCCGAGACAGAGCAGTATTTCTTGCCCGGATTGCTAAGTGGTGAGCGTCCTCCTTACCTCCCCCTCACAACGATTGCTGCAATTCTGTCCTATTCGGACGCTCCAAACAGACAAATTATTACGAGCACACGAAGTGCCCTGCATGACCCGAGTGAACTCATCACAGCAGACTTGTATTTTGTTTCTCAGGGTGCAGAGCAGTCCTTCCAAGGCTGGACAGCAAACGGCAGCTGCGGTGGTTTTCCCCCTGCCACTGAAGAGCGGCATGGCTAACACACATCCTGCCAGCCAAACTTACCGGGCTGATTCCGAACTTGAAGTGACCTTGGGTCAACTGCACCTTCGTGCTTTGTGTTACAAGGAAACGCCATGCAGCAGCACCCCAAGATCTGTGTTTTAGGGAGATGGTCACCAATGAAAAACTCTAATGAAAAAACTGCTTTCACCAAGTCTCTCCATTATGTGCTTATTCTTTTTTATGTTCTCTAACTAGTTTTTTCCCTTACTTTTTCTTTTATTTTTTCATTTTTCTTCCTTTTTTTTTTTTTTTTTTTTCTTTAACTTTTTTTTTCCCTTTCTTTTTTTTTTATTTTTTTTTTTTTTTTTCTTTTTTTTTTTTTTTTTTTTTTTCCTTTCTTTCTTTCTCCCCTGTTGCTAATGAGCACTTGAGAATTTGATTTAGCTCCTTGGAATGACTGCCACTTACTGCTAGAATGTTAATCTCTCTAAACCCATTCAGCTCCTCTTACTTGGAAGTCAATCACCTGGAGCCTGCATTTTAAAGAGATGCTGGCTAAGGCAGTCGCAACAGCAGAGATGTTTTGGGACAATTCCCACAGTTGGGAGTAATCTGGGGAAACTCATAGCTACTAGACGGCAGACAGCCTTGAATCCGCGGAATTAGCAGAACTGGAGCAAACCCCGGCAGAGACCAGAAGCACAAATGGAGGGGAGACAGGAGGCTATTGAGCTGCAGCTCCCACACGGGGTGCCGCACCTGCGTGGTTTGGGGGACAACCTTTAGTTAATGATGAGAATATAACCAAGGATCGTGTAGGCAAACCAGGACAGAGGAGGTACGCCAAGACACAGCTGGAGATAAAGCTTTAAAGTGTCAGAGGAGGAGTTTAGCTTTCTAGAAGTAATTAGAGAGATGATTTAATTTGTCTTGTACTGGCCATTTTTTAACCCCTTTTTGGAGGGGGAGAAAATGCACAGAATTCCATACTAAATGTAGGAGACATGGGCATCACTTGGGATAGTTGGTGATGTAGTAGAGCTGTGCATCTGCGGATTATTCCACCGTGCTATTCTGGAAATGTTTCTGTTTTAGCTTCCTTAGCATGCTTAGAAACCCCTGTCTGTCAGACCATGCTGCCCAGGCCAGAGGGGCAGCCACCACTGGCCACAAGTAGGAGAGCCAGTAGTTGGGGTGCACTGGGAGTGGAGGGGACCATGAAGTCCCTGACTACCAGAATTGCTTTGCATTTTTTACTTGGGAAGAAGTGAGTCTTACCTGTGGTACACTGCACCTCTGTCACTGTCCCTTCACTCCCTGTGCAGCTGTCTGATGGCAAACTTTGCAGAGAGAAGATGTAATAATTTAACAGCAACAAAGGTTGCTTTGCTGCTGCTATAGATGAGCAGACTGGTCCTGTGATCCCATGTGAAAAAGCACATTTTTGGAATAAGCGAATGTTCAGAGTCATTATTTGCTCTTTGAATAAAATTGTTCTTTCTAAATAAGAAAGGTACCTTTGGAGTGCATCTCCAGAAACCTTTTTATAAGAAATGCAGAAGGAAGGTCACAGTATGTATTTTGTCAGCATATGCAATCTTTTGTGGAAAGAGACAGTCTGAGATGGAACTGTGATTCCTTTAGGTACTTGTACATTTACCTGCTGTCCTAGTTCTGAAACAGAGGAACATAGAAAATTAAAAGTCAAATGCACCATTATTATTGATTTATGAGCAAAATGGAAGATTATGTCCATAAGGTTTAGGAGACTTATGTTATATGAGACCTAATGCTACATGACCAGCCTGACATGCTTGCTACAGAGTATGATCAAAAGTATATTTTAGTCGTTGCATATAAACCTGCAGTATGCAGACACAGTAATACCTAGTACCTAAGTTTTGATGTAAACTTCCTTTAAATTACTTATTAGCTAGCAAAAGTGACTTGAGGGATTACATACAGCAATATCAATGTGGTTTCTAGTTCTGCTCACCAGGTTTTTGTTGTCTACAATGGAAGAGCTACATTTGTGAATTTATCTCTAATTTTCCATAGACTTCAATAGGAAAAACCGTGGGAAGAGCAATGTATTTTGCTTCTGAAAATTTCAGAAGAAAATGATGGACTCAAGCTGCTGTAGTTACCAGCAATGCACCCACTGCAGTGTCCCTCAGGGGAAGGCCTGGTACACAGTAGCACTAGCAACCTGCTAAGCCTAAGACCATCAAAGAAAAACATCAAAAAATGGCCATTATTCAAAGAACAAGATATTTGTGAGAATGAGCCTTTGCTGGAAAAAAATAAAGAGCATTAAGTGCAGCCAGGTTTCTAAGCTGGCTTTGTATCATGAAGCCAGAAAAATTTGCCCCGTTGATGTTGTGACCATATGGCAACATGAGTCTTTGTGTGTGAATAAATGAATGTCTTCTCCACTTATTAGCATCAATTCTTGGTGAAGAAATTAAGAGATGGACAGATTGTAGGTACCTGAAGAAGATATCTAAACTCTTGTCAACTGGAGAAGCCATTTCTTAAAGAGGAATAAGCTTATTTCAGCTCACAGGTTTTAAGCTTTTTAAAAAATGTTTTAATGATTTCTATTTTATTTTAATTATCTGAGGTCTAAAGCAAAACTGTTTTTTGACACACAAGAGTATTCAGAACTTTTGGCAGTGATGGGAAGAAGATAAAACTATTTAATGTCTGGGTGAAATAACCAGACCAGCCAAAAAAATTCCTTTGGGAGGTGGACAAAGAGCAATTTCAGGCTTTTCTTCATCTAACATTGTGGCTGAGGGGCAGATGAACACCTGTACCTGTGATGGCTGTGGGACCTCTGCTTTGCACCCCTCTGCACAGGGTCAGTCACCCTGGGCTCGGAAGTATAGAGGGGACTCAAATCTCCCAAGCCTGGCCAAGGCATGGTCATGCTACCAATGCAGCCCCTGCAGAAGGATTAAAAGATCTTTTCAGGTTAGATTCACTCTGCGAGGATATCTAATTTTAAAGATCTTTAAAAAGTATGTCAGCCACAGGCTTGATCATTCAGTAATTTGCACGAGTCCTATTCCCTGAAAAGTATAAGGTTGTTATTATAAATGTTTATCAATGACTGGGGTTAAGCTTTAAGCTGATCGGGAATTTTTTTAATAAAGTGGCTATTTGGAGAAAACTGCTGAGCAAAGTTGTTATAATGCTACCCTATATTTAAAAACACTGTCACAGGGTTTCAAATAGTTTGGCATACATTTAACTGTGAGGTCTGGCAGAAGACATGCACCAGTCGAACACCAGCACACAGCACTGGTACAAGTTATACTCCACTTGCATGTGTGGCTGCTACAAGAACTGAAATTCCATCACAGTCAAACATGACTGCCTACAATTTGCAGGTATATTTTCCAATCCAAGTAGTTTCAAATGTCCCAAAGAACAACAAGATCCAGCACTATAGTCTGAGGCTGAGAGTCTCAAATACTTCGCATGGGAAATTGTCTTCCTGAGTTTCAGCAGACTGAAAATGTCCAGATATGAACTTCTTCCAGCTGAACTTGACATCTCCAGTGCAAACTTCTCAGCTGGGCTGGTTATCTTTTGCTTATGGAAATCTCATATCTGGGAGCTGACCTCACTTGTGTTAACTAAAGAAAAAGTCATTCTGGATAAAATCTTCTGCTAAGATTTTCTTCTGTATATCCTGGCCTGGGGTTTTAAAACCATGGGCCAAATCCCAGTCATTACCAACCGCAAGAAAACCCATAAAACAGCTGCCTGTGTGAAAATTCCTATGTTCTTTCCCACACTGCTCACCAAACAATTACTAGGAAACACAAATCACACCTCTCTTGGGATGTAAAATTTCTGACAGAACTAGTAAGTTTCAAACCAGCAATACATTTCCTCCCATCTCTAGCAAGCAGAGCTCCTACCCCTTCAGCCTGATTGGGCAATTCAGCTTTTACCATGCTCTGGTCTCTTGCCAACCCCAGGAGCCCAGCACCTTATCTTCAGGCAGGTTAGACCTTTTGGGTCCCTGCCAAGCTCCCAGGTTCTCCAAGTAACCATTGGCTGCACCCAGAACAGCATATCATTTCATCTGCTCCTGGCTCTAACAAAGTCTTCAAGCCCTTCCCAGAAGGGAAAGGTCTTAAAAGAAACCCCCAAAACAATACAAAAAACCCAAAACCTAAAACCAAACCCACAAAATCCCAAACCAAAACTGTTTCCACAAGACAACACATGGGAAAAAAGGGGAAAGGATGTAAAGGTTGCAAGCTCAAAAATTGATCTGTAGAGGACTGGAGTGAGACAGCAAGCAGAGCATCCTTGAGATCACCCACCACTCCCTGAAGCTGTCCAGAGAGGCAGTGAACACCACTGGGTTGCTCTGCACAGGCACTTGAGAGGGCTAGGTGTGGACACAGGCCACCAAGGTGCCTATACTGCTTTCTCCTCCTGCTGGTATGTGAAATCAGTCTGACCAGGGCCAGGAGGAGGCTGATGAGGAGCTCCTGAGATGATAATGCTGTCTCCCTCTGTCCCCTTACACCAGGACAAAGAAGGTCTTTTGTTATTAAGGGTGTAAATATCCCTTCAAACCCTCTGGCAGGCCACACAGCATCCTTTTAGCCCCAGGGTTATTCCAGGTGAGTCCCCATGGTGTCATCCCATGAAGTCTGTCTGTATGGACTGTATGAAATGATAGCACAGACCTCCTGTTTTCCTCCTCTGAGCTGAACAAAGCTGTCTGGGAAGAACTGGAAGAGGCAGATGTAGAGCTAAAATCTCTCTTTTCCTGTCCATGACCCCATCTGATCTTGAGAGTGGGTATTAGCACCGGTGTATTACCTTGATGGCAATGCAGTGCTGCTCAGAAGCAGCAGCTGCCTTTGAATATGAGCTCTTTAGAGGAATACAAACTCTGACAATGCATTGCTGAGGTCAGAGAACACCATTCAAACTTAAACCCTTTGTATTCAACAGAAAAATGTTCAAAATCCCTATCTACATGGCTATTTAAGGCAAGTTTATCAAGCTGGACTTAATAGGGCTGGGCAGAAACAATATAACTCACAGACTTCAGGTTATGGGGGAATTACCTCATCTTCCTCATAATGAGTTGTATCATATAATAGTGATGTAACTCATTTGGGTGACATGGCAATCGAAACCAAGAGGGCTGTGCTCCTTTGCCATAACTGGGGTTGTGCTGTACATGCAAATTGTGCTTATAGGGTTTGGCTGCTTCTGCAAGACCTCTGTGGTTACTTACTGCTGCTGAGTGCTAATCCCTGGGCGTAAGAGTGGAAGAGGGAACTCCAGCCTTTGTGCTTTCCCAACCAGCACAGGAGCAGCACAGGACACACTGAGCCTCAAGCCCCAGTTGCAAAGGATTGCGGTCAACTTGGGCTAAATCTCAAGGTACTCCTTTACAAAAGCCTTTAAAATGATCACCTGTTTTTTTATCTGAAGGCATTTCACAAACCCAGTACAACCAGCTAGCCATTCCCATAAAACCTGAACAACAGAATTCAGAAATACGACTCGCATGAAAGGCTTTAGACAAACCAAACGGGTGAACAAAAGCTCAATGAGACCCTCTTTGGCCTGATAGCTCTCTTCATAGATAGACAGGCTTTTGTTTAGGTTCTTGGCATCTTGCAAGGGAATAAAAGGGATCTAATATATAGAAAATATAGGAGATTTTTATTTCTTTTTTTTTTTTGAAAACACGTTTTAAATGTAACTACACTTTTTAAATGTACCTCACCCACATCAAAGAATGGAAACACGGCTATGTGAAAGAACCCTTTACTTTCGAGAAAAACATTCCCTTCCAGTGTTTGCAAACACATAATTGTATTGAATAATGGTCTTAAATTCATCAGCTAAAGCAAGCATTTGTAAAGTAGGTGGGGAAACTCCAGTGGAAGAAAAACACAAGGTGTACAAGACCTACTGGACCTTTCTTAAATTCCTTCTGATATCTGTAAAAACTATATATACACCTTTTAAAAAACTTTTTAAAACTTTTTTTCAACTTTTCTTTAATTTTTAAATGCTTTATTTTCAACCAGGGCTTTGCAGCCTCTATCTACTCTCCTCAAAACTCTCAGCTGGATTTAAGCTAATGATGTGCTTATTTTTGATGAACAACAGGGGAAACTTCTAACCAGCAGCATTACTTGGAATTTTTCTTTTGTGCTGCTCGATGAAAGATAGATTGTGAATGCAGCCAAGTGAGCTATTCAAAGTCAGCTGTAGTATGGATTCATAGATCCAGCCGAGTAGCAAAGGCCTTTTAACAAATCCTGCAACATCCTATACAAAAGTTGAGAAGATAAATAAAGCTAACAATATAATTTAATGGAAAAAGAACACATGTCCAATCTACCACTGTCAGAAAACACGGGTTCAGAAATTCTGTGCCTTCCCTCCCCATAAAATGGAAGGCTTTGGAAGTCTTGGATGGCAGAAAACCATGTTCATTACCAAAAAATTAGCATATGCCTTAGTGTGAAGGTGTCACAGAAAATTCTTCCTGAAATTAGAAATCTGATTGCTCAGAACAGGATGCTTTTCCTGCAAATTGTTGCTTTTATTCGAGTTTGGGTAGCAGCTGTCATTCAGCTTTGGCAGTTCAGCCACTGCTGCCTAGCAGGGGAGATGTCTTGGCAGAGAAGGGGACACCATCCAGAAGATAAATGAAGCTGAGTTCTGGGGGAACCTCCACAATAACCCAGAACCTCAGCATTGACCCTCTTGTATATTACAGCCCATCACAAAGGCTGCATGGATTGTCCTGCTAAGCCACATGAGATGGTCACATGAAGGTGACCATCATTTTAGAAAACAGAACATGTAGAAGACACACATAGAGAGATGAGAATCAAGTGCACATAGAGACATGAGAATCCTTCCTTGCCCCAAGATATCTCTCCTGGTCACATCGAGTTAGTGGGAGCTTTGCTAAATGAGTGATGTGTGGAAGCGCTTCTGGTTTCCTCATCTGGCATAAGAGTACATTAAATAGCAGCATAACAGCCTTTCCTTGATTACAGAGCTGATATGGGATCCAGTGTGGTGAAATTTTGTCAGAGTATAAATCTGACTGGATATTTCTGAATTTTGACTTAGATTGGCTTAATTATTTTCAAGAACTGGACAGATTTTGATGAACTGTAAAGTACCAAGCAATTGAGCACTTCTGGATGTTGCGTGAAAGACTTGTTTTGGCTTCAGATTTCCGTATTTCTGTTCCTGAGATGATATAAAGTAGTTAAAAACCCCTACAGAAGAGGTAGCCAAATGTTCGCCTCTCAAGAGATAAAACCTCTCTTTCTGTGCACCTTCCACAGAGCAAGAGGTTTGCAATAAAAAACGCACCAGGGTCTCACAGCCGCCCAGGTATCATTACACACCTGTGGTTCCACAGGTCTTTTTTTCAGTAGTGCTGCAAACATAAGCATTTTATCCCACTTTTTAAATTTCTGGTGCTCATTTCCAGCCCTCATAGAAAATTTCAGGTTTACAGGTATAACTGATGGGACTGTACAGTTGTGGGAATGAGTACCTAAGCATATCTATGAAGAAAGAAGAGGTGAAATTAAAAATAAGTCCAATCCAAAATTTCCATTCCACTGGAGCTGCACAGGGTTGTGTTAGTATGTAGGAAAATGTATGGTTCAACTTTCTCTAAGTTAATTCTGCCTTGCAAATGAATTTCAAAACTTTACTGGAAATAAAATTCTTATCCAGGCATATACTAGACTGGTGGAACAATACTAATCCCCATCTCATTCTCTGATATTACTGAACAATGGCTCTTTTGTCTGATATTAGGATATTTAAGGAAGATCATATATTAAGAGAAATCTGTTGAAAACTCTGATGAGAGCTACATAATGCAGGTCTTCAGCTTCACAAGCGCCAGAACCTGCAGATTCCTAAGAGCAAAGTGAAGTGCAGACATTTGGTCTCTGACTTGTATAAGCTCATGGAAAAGGTTTGCCTCATTTTTTTTCAAATTAAAAGCTTCTCCTGCTTCCTAAGGAGACATCTGAATGATGCATTTGAATGGAAATCTGGAAACCTGTTCCAGCCCATCTCTTCTACATTGTGAAACCCAGCATTTACTAGTGGTATTTGGCATTATTAGCAACACTTTCATGTACACAAAGGCTTTGGAAATCAGTGCAGTACTAGTTTTAGTCCAAGACTTCAAAACAAGACCATAGTGACATTTAGGGGAAGCATACCCAAATATAAACAGCCATGGGTAAACACAGGAAAACACTTCAGTTTTCTAATATTCCACTGCATGCAGGAACCAGCAGATATATTTATGATTTAATTGGGATGAGCTACACATGGATGTTCCTGGGTCTACTATAGTGGTAATTTCAAATTCAGCATGCATAAAGGCAGAAAAACAACTGCAACTTTTATTTATTTGTCATGGAATAAAGGCCTATAGAACAAAACAGCAAAATCTAGAATACTTGAAGATTACAAGCAGTGAAGAATGGATTCACTGAAGCAGGCTAAGGAAGCACAAACATTACATGTTCTACCAGCAAAGCCTCTGCTTGCCCAAGAGGCTTTCAACTCTGAAACTGCTGAGCTTGCTCCTGCCATCCTGATTGTGTATGGCCCCTAAAGAGGATATACAGCTGCTTGGTCAGTTCTGGAGGAGATAAATAGGGATAATTCTCTTTTTCCTTTTTTTTTTCTCTTACAAACCTTTTCCCACTGAGTGGCTTTGGCCACTGACACCAGTTTTCTGAATCCTCTGCTCTTCAGCAGATGGGGGTCGTAGTTGGTGTACAGTTTCACAGATTCTGAGTAATTTTTAACCACCTTCTCTTGAGCTGGAATGGAAGAGATCTGGAAGCTGGGCACTCTCTGCCTGTGAGGAATCTGGGGTATGATTTACATCTGTAGAAATCTCTCCCTGTAATGCCACACTAGTGGGGACCTTCAAAACTAGTGCATGGTTAAAAATCCAAGCAACATGATTTTGGGTGAAATTAGCAATGCTGCTGGGATCAGCAGCACACAAAGATATACACACAGTATATTTTTGCCATGACAGGCACAGAGAGAAATGGATTGTTTACTCATTGACCTGGTGCAGCTGGTCAGACTAGTAATGATTACTTTGGTAAACAGCTCTCATTCCTGCCTTTTCTGCCACGTACAGGTTGTGCTCTCCTATATTAAAAGCCACCACAAAGAACTCTCCAAAGCAGTGGCAACCAATATTGTGCCTCTTACACAACCTAGGTGGTTTAAGTATGAGAAAAAAGGAGCTGCTGGCACACTGCTGTGCTATCAGAGGAGAAAGTGGTTAACTCCAGGGTTTTTTGAAGGGCGAGGAGTTGTGTGCCAACATGCTGCACATGTGACCTGCCAACAAAGGCAATCAGTGGCACAGACATGGCACGGACATGCACCAGGCATGGGGACAAAAATGGAGAACAGGGACAATAGCAGGAAGCCAGATCAGTCCTTGCAGCAGAAAAAGTGGGGGGAAACTACATTCATCAAGTACCTCTATAGATTTGCTTTGTGAGAATGTGAAACAAAGGGAAATGCTTTGATGCTCAGCTTTCAGGATCACTAAATGCATCCTGGGAATCATTGTAATTGTTATCTCCATATTCTACTCAAACGATTAATGCTCTGCCTTCTCTTCACATTAGAAAGGAGTGGTTTGCTAGTTTTGTGGCAAAAAAAAAGAGGAGGCATGTCAATACAAATGATGGACAAAAAAATGTAGCTGAAACTTCAGTAGTGATTATTACTGTTATTTTTGGTTAATAATAAGCAGTGACTCCTACCAAACTAGCAAAGTCCTTACCCTCATGAATATGTGCATATGTGCATGCACGTATGTCTGCCATGATTTAAGGAATGCATACATGATTTTAATAGCTTTCAAGGACATGACTATACTTTTGATTACACAGAATTGTACTGCTCGTGACATCAGAGCAAAAGTGCAAGTGCAAAAAAAAGCTAGGAGGCCACAGCATGAAGCTACCTTTCTTGGTTAGATAGTAGGGTATCTACCCAAACAAAATTTAAAAAAGAAAAAGGCTAGCAGGGACTTTTTGTGGTTGTTACTTTGAGAGCATTAATGCGTGACTCAGCTTGAGAAATCTGAAGATTAATAACTTTGCTCTTAAGAAAAATGAGGTCAGATACAGTTCGAACTGGTTAAGATTCCTCAAGTGTAAAGTAACAAATACAAAAACCCCAAGACCAAATATATTATTAATTACCTATCAGGGAGCTAAAGGGCACATAGTAAATGAAGATAAACTGTAGTAAATACACAGCAGTAATTTATCCTTTTCATGGGCGGGGGGGAGTGGGGCAGAAGGACTAGGGACTCCACCTTTGTGTAGACTATTATATAGAGATACTCCATTAAAACCTACAAATCTTTCTCATTCTAGCAGGAAATCCCAGAATAAGGCTCCACTCTGATGGTGATACCCATTCACTACAAGAATCTGTATCAAAGAAGAATACTTTCAGTATTCTTTTGCTCTGTATTAAGACCAAACAGTCTGGTTTGCTATCTCTACTCAGTTTGTTACAAGCCTGGGGAACCTAACAACAGATACACATTTGATGCAACATTTCTTCAGAAATTTGACACAGTTAACTGTATCTAACATAAAAAGATACAGGGATTATTTCCTTAAAACTGTTATTCATCAATGATGGTAATTTAAAATTATAGTCCTTGAACTTACGTTTTATTGCCTTTAATTTGTGAAATTGAGCTAGAATCAAGCCAAACTCTGAGTTTATCTGACATTTGATGATATTTCTATTATCTTTCAAAATCAAACACCATATTATACTTAGATCTACTTATATTTTTATAAGTATTGAGAAAAGATGCTTTTTGTTTAAACTCACATCTATTTTTTATAATTAGAACATTGGTGATGAAAAAAATTGTGTAAGCCCTAGACATATTCAGAGAGTAAATTAAGCATCCTTATTTTTGATAAAAATCTAATAAGTAATTATTTTACAGAGGTGAAGGACTACTGATCCTGGACTTTTTATATCTACATATTTTAAAGGATCACTGGAGCAGGACCGCTGCTTTTAACAGACTCAAAAGTATCATGTCTGTAATGTTTTAAGGGGAAGCCTGGAGCTATACTCAAATGAAGACACCTTTCAGACTGGAGATAAGGTGATAGTTGAAAAATACAAGTGATGAAAGGGGAATGAAAATCACTTTCTTTGTAGTCTGAACAGGGTGGCAGGAAAATTTTGTTTCAGGAGACAGTAAACAAAGGAAGGGCCTCCAGAAAAATGTGTGTGAGGAAGATAATGGTGGGCATCTATCCCTGAGTCTCAACTAGACGTATAATAGGACCAACAGAGTCCCTGCATTTCCCTAGGCACATTAACTCAGGCTTAGAAACTGAACAATATCTAGTTGCCCTGACTTTAAAAAAAGTGCAGACATAAGGTGATCTTCAGAAGCAGTGCAATTCCTTCACAATACTATCAAATGTAGGTCCACTTTTTTCCTCCTTCCATATTTTCAAACACCAGCATTTCAATGCCCAGATTGTATGTGTGTGCATGCAGTTATCAGGATGCAACAACACCAGATTTACAACTCAAGATCCACCTGTTTCCAGCCTAAGATTCTTGCCTGAAAGGTATTGGAAGTCAGGAAGAAAAGATGCCAAACCCACTGGATCTTTTGTTTCCTACTTAAACACAAACATCCACAAGTTTCACAATACTTTGCACTCATCAGGATCTTGGGCAGGCAGACATGGGGAAATTCCTAGAACCCCTCTAGGGTGGCATACGTGTAGCTGCAGCCTCCTTTCATTATCTCTTCCCTCAAAACCGTGGTGATCCTGCCTTTTGAGGCAGAGGCAGCTCAGCCTCATATTTTCTTCCTTTTTTAGTTGAAGACTTGCACAGCTCTGTGAGGACCACTCCCACCCAGCCTGGCTGCTCTGTGGTTATCCCTTGCGACCATGTCCTGTTTCCATCTCATCAAGTAACTAAACAAATAAACATGTTCACAGTGACACATGCTGAAAGTTCACTCTTTTGATTAAAGGAAGAAGAGGATGTGACATTATTGCCTAGTCTGGCTTGGAAAGCTTCCAGAGCAAGCTCTGGCTTTGCCTCACCCATTCTTTGGAAAGGGGATTTGTCCATCTCAATCTGAAGAAGAAACTCCTGACAGTAACAACTCTGTGTGTGGCAGGACCAACATAAATTTATTCCCAGTGAAGTGGTTGCTAATGCATCCTTTGACCATGTGATGAAACAGGCAGGTAAGAAAAACTCCAGTGAGATTCTGCTAGTATTTCATCTGGATTTAGGAGCTTGTCAGGCTGATACAGCCAGCAGGCAGAAGAGTATATGAATATGACTGGAAGGTTATATATTCTGCAAACTGTCCTGTCAACGCTTATGAGCATGGCTCTGGAATTCTGGGGAAGCATTGAGAAAACCACCCAAAAAGACTGCTTCAGAGATATTGAAGTTCTGGACTCACATCTAAACCCAAATTTCAATAAAGTTTAGATTTGGATATTTTCTACCTCGCCTGGAGGCTGCTTTTGTTTCACAGTTTAAATGCACGCCACTTCCTAATTAAGGAAGTTGTAGTGTGACACCCTGTGCCAGAATGCAGAGCTCTATCAGAGCTGCACACTGAGCATTTATAAAAGGGAGAGAGGCAAAAAGCACGATATAAGTATCCAGGTATTGAGGATATTAATTTATATTAATTCCTTGTGCACAAATGTCAAATGCTTTTAGGACCTGGCCAGTTATTTTCCAGTTTATTACAGGGCCCAGCTTGGTAAATGAAAGGTAATATGTCTTGGTCTAACAAATACCTAATGAGAGAGGGAAAAAATATCACTGTGACACTGCACAGTTTGAGAAAGAGACAGGAGGAGCAAAGATAATGACCAAACCAGCCAGCAAAACCTAACCAGATGGAAGTTATTGGATAAACCTGGTATGAATAAAGCCAAAATCCTACAGAGAGCTTTGCACTTGCTTAACTTAGAGCATGCAAGTTGTCTATTTGCTGCCATCGTATAATTTTCCCAAGTACAAAAACATTTGTTGGCACAAGTGTAGGAATGAAATCAAACCCATGCAGAGAACGTGTCAAAGGATCTGGTCGTGACAGAGACCTAAGGTAAGACAAATGAACGATAAGAAAAAACTTCCAGGAAAAAGAGCAAGGATATAGATGAAGATACGCCAGCAGAATGAATACATTTTAGTAATGGAACAGACCAATATACAAGAAAGGTACAGGAAAAAATTACATGCTGAATAGATAGCCAAACTTCCTTTTATCCATAGTTAAATATCTATTATCATGCACAGTCAATTTATTTAGGCTGCCATTTCAGTTTCCTTTGCTTAGTTGCAGTATTCTGTTTGTTTCAAAATACTGCCCTAAGTAATAAAAAGCTAAACCTATACTGTCCTTTTCAACCATATTTATGTCTCTTCTGCCTGGATTTGCACAGCTGTCGTGTACTCAGTTGCTAATGACTGACAGCTGAAACTCAAGAGTTGCTATACATGAGAACTCAACACTGAGGCTTGGAAAACACTGTCTTAATTACTTGATAGACCTTTTACTCCTTGCAAAACGAAGAATAAATCAGTTGATAATAAATGAATCTCTCAAAAATATCTTGTATTCGACCTATTGTACAGTAGCGTAGACAAAGGGGAACTCTCCTGACAAATGGTCCCAGGTATTTTTCCTTAGTTTAAGTTTCAGAGGAATTGACTCCTTGTTCCTGCAGCTCCTCCCGCTGGAAAAGCAGCCGAGTTGCAGGGAAAAAGGAGAGACGGGCTCCTCGCTCTGTGCTGGGAGCAGCTGCCAAGACCAGTCGTTTTCCGAGCTGAACAAAACGTTTCGTCATTTAATAAAAGGAAAACCCTGAAAATATCTGCGACATAAAATAGTGCAGTTATATACCACTAGCCCTTACGGAAGAAAAAATGTTCCCTTCTTGCTTGCATGCGTGTTAGACACTCTGTGATGATTCTATAGCAAGAAAAAAACATGGCAAAATGCACTGATAATTACTGCAATACACACATTAGTCAGTACCAGTCCAGACACTTAGTTTCACAGCACTCTGATGAATAATTGAAAAAGCAGCTCAAAAGTCAGCATCCATATTACAGCTATTGACCTCACAGTAAATGTTATGATCTGCAGGACCCCAAATGTTGATGCTTTTACCCAGTCAGCACTTTGAATCTAGCTAAGTTTCAGTTCATGACCTGCATCTAGGAAAAAACAGGATCTGAGAGGTTTGCCTATCAATTAGCACCATGACATCTGCTCTATTTGAGAAACAGCAGACCCATAGACTTTTTATTTTAGCATTTAAATTAATTTTAATGGAAAGGTGGTGAAAGTGCTGAGCTGCCAGTCCCGAAGACTGGTATGTACTATTTGCCCAGAGGAAAAAAGTATCTGAAAAATAGCCTCAGCTTTGACAAGGATATTACAAAATTTTCACCAAATTAGTTTTTCATTTGGAAAATGACACATAAAGCTACTGATGCAGGAAATCTAAAACACTGCTGATAGCTCAGGTTTTCCTGTCTTATGTGTCTTCCTGAGAGGTTCAAGTATATAGAAACCCTCTTCAGGCCTGCTGGTCTGAAGTCCTCACATAAGCACTCTTTCTGCGACAGCGCTTGCAACACTGTCATTCTCCAGTTCCATCACACTAGAAAATATTATCATCTTTACCTGGACAATGATGGTGCATGATGAGTTTCTCTGCAGTTGGTAGTATCTTTTGGCCTGTTTTTGCCTCCTCTTTCTTCACAGGTCTACAAAATCTAATTTAAATTCTAATTAAAATGGCTCCTTGACTGCTGTATAGCTGGGCATATTCATCCCACCAGGGGCACAGAAGAAAAGATATATAATGCTAACTATATAATTTTTTCTGCTGGTTCTCTTATATTTATTAACCACTCAGCACTTCAATGTTTTCGTGTATTAATGAAAATTAAATAGAAAATGCACCTGTAAAACTGTAAGGGGAGGGTGCATTTTCTAAATTTGATGTTAAAATGTTTCATACACAGCAAACTGAGGAATATTAAAATGGAATGACTCTGAATAAGACCAAGTACACTTTAAAAGCCCCCAGCGAAAGGCGTGATGGAAGTCATACACACAGTATTCACTTAAAAAAATACCAGAGATTGACAATGCATATGGCTCCCAACTCTATGCTCCTCTCTGAATGTGTGTCCCTCTCAGTTCTGCTGGTGGAAGAAAATATGTGGGCATTTTCTGTCATCTATGCAATATCCCCCAGCTTCACTTGAACTGCCTTGAGCAACAGCTTAAGTTAAGCCATCAGACTTTGCACTGATACGGTCACAGAGTGTTCAAGTGCCATTACACCAGTGATATCTGACACAGAGGTGATAAGAAATCCTAGGATAAGAGGTGTGGTGAAAAGCCATTCACTCTAACCCATTTGTCAAACGAACAAAAGTTTTAGGCTTAGGTTTACTTTTGTGATGGACAAGTGCTGTATGTCTCTACCAACTATTGGTTTTACAGAAGAGTGAGATAAACGGAGAAGTACAGGCAAGGAAAACGAGGCTACTGCTCATTTGTTCTGGGTGCTAGTTAAGAAATACTAAACTTTGTCCAAAGTCAGCCAGCAACACAGAGGGGATGAGTCAGGACGTCCTTGGTGCAAGAATGGATTCTCAGCTTAGCTTAGCATTTGAAAATACAGTGAGGACCTGCAGTGTCCTGTGTGAATCCACAAACATCACATACGTGAAAGCACCTTTATACTGTCACACGGGGTTTACACGCAGGAATTCCCAGTGTCATTGTGCTCCATCTTTCCCTGCTCACCAGGCTTTCCTACACGGCCAGAGTGTGGCAAAACCCGCCCAGCAGCGCTGCGAGGAGGCTCGAAGCGCCCGTGACACTGCCCACGCTCGGCCGCTTGGGAACGGAGAGGATCCCAGCAGAACCGGGCGGCAGCGCCGGGGCCGGGCCGGGCCGGGAGGTGGCAATGCCGAGCCGGGCACCGGGGGCACGGCAGGCATCTCTTACAGGGGTACAGCTCCCTGCCTGCCCCCAAGCTCCTGACAGCTCCAGCGTGCCCGAGCGCTTGGGGGCTGACTTACTGCATGCATTTTGGGATGCCCTACGCTGCAGATGGCCACTCGTCCCCCAGCAGTCTGAATGAACCAATTAACAGAGAGCACTTGACCCCACAGCATCTCCTTAATGCCTGAGGAGGTTGCTGAACCAGCTAATGATGCTGCTTTATTTGACTGAAGGTGATATTTTTTCATAGCAGTTGAAGTGATGTCAATACATCAGGAATGTAGCAGAAAACCCCAGATTGTTGTGAGTGGCTGAGAAAGGCTCTGATTAAATTAAGCTTAGCTAGAGAAAACCTTAATGACTTTCATGGTATTTAAACATGTTCCAAACTCAGAAAAGTTGGATCGGCAATTTTCAGTGTGGGACTGAATGAGCATCAGCACCAAAAATCACATTAATTTAGTTACAGATAAAATTTGAGCTCTGGACTTTATGGGTTGGCCCAAACTCTTTTAACCATGTGCTGTGTCTCCAGTGATGGTTTCTTAACAGTGAGCAAGATCTTACCAAAGTGTGTGCTTTTCTGTACTCTGAGATCAGAGATGTCATTCATTCCTTTGATCCAACATGTTCAAAGAGTAGGGGATATTTTCTTATTTGACTCCAGGGTTTGGATTCCAATCAGGGGAGGTATAACACCAGAACAAGGAGAATTTGGATATGTAGCATTAATGCAATCAGATAACTAAGATGTCTGATGAAACACTGCCAAATTGACAATGTTTTCTATTGAATTTATATACATGTTTTGTATGGTAAATTCAGTGTAATGTTGCAGAATTTCATTGTAATGTTCAATTTAAAAAATATTCTGGCAAAGTTCAGTTTGGGAATATTGCTTTTCCTCTGGAATTCTTCTCATGCAAAGAAATAGATGGCAGTATTTTTCAATTTCTTTCTATGTACATATCAGTATACAACTGTGACCTGAGTTCTGCAAGATAAACTGGAAGAGTCTGAACAGTGCCAGGAAGTATCAGAACCATAGGAAATTCAGCACCAGAATCAAATCAGGTTTAAACTACTACTAACTGTTCTCTTGGCTGAAATTATAACACAAGTCACTACTAGAAATCTTTCAGATGAGGACAATAGCCCCCTATACCACAGACATCCTTTCCATACATTCTGGGAGCTTTCACATCATCAGCCAAGCCAAAGAAGCCAAGTGCCAGAACTAAAATCTGTAAAAAGAGTATGGGATTTTTGCTGTAAGTTCTGAGTGGATCATTGGACTTCATGCTGTGAACTTGCAACACAAACTTGAGAGATAAAATCTGGACGATTTCTCAGGAGCAACCCAAGGCCTGTTTAGACGACAATGTTCAGATTCCTTATTGGAATATCACTGAAATTGCCATTATTAATTGTTTCTCCTTCTCACTGGTACATCTCAAGTAAAAAATTGCACTAATTAAGTGGTCTGAATCTGCTGGGTGAATATTCTCAGGCAAAAGTAGAATACTCTTCATTTGTTCTAGAAATCTTTGTCAGTTTTTCTAACTGCCAATCACCTGAACACATAAATCAAGAAAATATGCAATTACATGTAACAAAGACATTTTTAATTCAAACTGGGTGAGCTAAGTAGTATTTTGACTGCCCAGGGCTTCCTATGACCAATAATACACTGTTGAATCCAAATGGAGTTGATTTGGATGAACAAGAAAGGGATTTAATAAATTAGAAAAGAAAAATTAAATAATTGAGGACTCTTTCTGTAATTTAAATATAAACCTATTGAAGCTCTTCTTTCAGAAAGGAAAAAAGTTGCTTAGACTTGCATCCCTATATTTTCCTCTCCATGATACTTCTACAGATCAAGGGAAATTCAGAAGACCTGTCAGGAAGAACAAAATCTTCAAATTGCCAATAAATACACTGATATCAAACAATCAGTGTTTCATTCACCTATATAAAAAGATGAAAACTCAGGGCCCTGCAGTGCTTCTATGACGATTAACAATATCGCTGAAGGTTTTAACAAGTGAAAGAACAGAGGAGCCACAACCTTCCCTGTCATTTTGCAAGTTAATGTCATGATATACTTTGCTAGCATAACTGAATGAGTGCTTCACAAAGAATTTAATATATGTAAAGATTTGGAAAAAAGAGATTATGATAAATGGGGATTTACTCTCAAACTTTTATACTCTCATCCTTTTTTTTTAGTATTTCCCTGTTAGTTTCCTTGCAGTATTTTGAATGGAACTGTTTTTTCTCCTATGAAAAGCAATAGATCTAATTCCAACAGTCTCTAAGGAAACTCATAATGTTTGAGAACAATTACTAAGTTGTGAAATGCTAATGTACACAGTGTTCTTTGACTTGAACCAGACTAGAATACAGATGCAGAATCAGTGAAATTTCAAATGGAAGCCTGATGGCTGTTTTGATCTAGGACAGAGAAACACACTGCCATTTCTGTTCAGGAAGTTTTGCTTGGAAAGCTAATATGATCACAGCAGTGCACAACAGCTTTTAGTATCTCTAGCTATTAATATTAAGACATTTAACCACTCAGAAAGTGAAACCTTATCACCAACATCCACTGAGTAATGCAAAAAAGCAAACAAGCCATAAAATCACATGCAAGAAAGACTATGGCCAGTCCTCAATGAGAACAGTAAGAGCTGCATAAATCCTTTTATACCAAAACCATGGGGAAGAAAATTGTCTTCTTATCTCCATATTGGCCATTCCAATATTGAATTGATGTCTTTGTTCTGCATGGAAAGAACAGAAATCTATCAGCAGCCTGTAAAACTGTTTTTCTTGGTTTGTAGCTTGTATGTCTCTATCTACTTTGACACTGTGATTGCTTGCATGAGGCACATGCACAGTTCTTTGCCTGAGAGGCTATTATTAGACGCATGAAATCATTTGGAAGGCTGTGTTTTCTAAAGCCTGTCCCATTTCTTAGAGTACTTAAACACTGCAGGATACAGGCTAGGGAAGTGCCAGACTTTATAACAGGTCACATCTGTTCTTCACTCCCTGAAAGAAATCAGGCTTAAAGTGAGGAACACAAAGAGAGGAAAGGATGGGCACTGTGAGGACAGGCTCCAAGCCCTAGCAGTATTCTATTACACAACATAAAGGCAGCTTTAAAAGTCATTGGGGTATGCAGGTTGCCTGTTTTACAGACAAAAGGTTTTAAAAAAGCCACTAATGTAAGATGTATCAGCAGGCAAACAGTGACAACCTGCTTCTAGTTTCAGGTTATGTCCTGAGCAACATAGAACTTCAGCATAATACCAGAACAGAAATGTGATTCAAAACCACTGTTTCCCTTCTTTATCCTCCTGGCTTTGATGAATACTCTTATGTTGCCTCTGCTTGTTCAGTGAATTAAAGTCTTTTAATCTTTGTTTGGGAGGACTGTCTCATTTCTGTTTGTTCAAGAACATAAAAATGCAACTGTGACTTGCCAGGGCTAAGAACGTGCCTTTTCATTATCAATTCTGCTAGGTATTGGTGAGAACGCAATGGTCATACTAAAAAACTTGTCAATTCATGTTATTAACAGACTATTTTGTCATTATTGCTGGAAAATAGTGACAAAGTACTCAAAAGGGAAAAATGGACAATTTCACTCAAACAAACTTATCAAGTGAGTTGCAAGTGGTAAAAAGCAATAAATAGGAGCACAGTGTATTTCTTATGGCTGTGGCTGCATAATGGATCAAGCAATCTCATTCCCAGACAATGATCTGATGATACATATGCACTGCCACAATAGCTGCATTGAAATTGCTTAAAAAACACTTTTCACAAATCTGCTTCACACAAAATACATTTGAGAGAGAATTGATTGATCTTGTGAATAGCACTGAGTTAATTTTGAGACTTAAAATGGTTGGCAGCATTCCAAAGAGAGTTAGACTCACAGATTTCTCTGCAATATTCTTATCTGCAGAGCAGTGCTGAAGATTTCTGAAAAAAGAAATCAACTTCATCAGCAGAGAAAATTGCATACAGGCACTGTGATGAATGCTGTTAATCAGAAAGGTGTCTGTAACACAGGTGTGTATCTTAAGTTGCAGAGTCAGCATGCTGACATTCAATTGAGGTTAAACTCTTGGTTACTATGTTATTCAGTTTCCAGCAAGGACAGAAAGTAGGAAAACCCTCACAAAGATGGTAGTTTTCTGCCTGATCCTGTAAAATCTACTGGACTGCAACAATAACAACAACAATAATAATAACAACATGTGCCTAGAATATCTCTGTCTTTTTAAGCTTTGCTGTTTTTATTTATAACACTGCCTAACACATATTACAAACTTTTAAGAGACACACGAAAATAGTCTGGGCTGAAAAGTGTGCTATTAGATGATAGTGAGTCAGGGGAAGACTACTGGAATGCAAGGCTCGTCTGCTAAATCAGCCCTGTTCTAACAAGGTACCCAGTGCAAACAGCCAGAGCTGTAAGAGCTGTTTGACCTGGCAGACAAGTACTCTTCCATTCTGTAAGAAAGGGGCTGGAGACCCATTTGCAGATGGAAGGAATCTGAAAACTGGAATTCCCCTCCAGAAAAAGGAGAAAAAATTAACCAAGCTCAAGAAGATTCTTGGGCATATCATTGATTCTGTTAACAACAAAATTAAACACAGTGAAGTGAGTGCTTGTGGGCATTAGCAGCATGTGTCTTCACTTGGTTTCGACCACAGATACCTTAATGCCTTGTTTAGAGTTTAACTTGGCCTTGACATGTGATTTACAGAGCAGAGACAAGATCAGGGGAGAGACGTGGGCAGCAGTGAACTTGGATTTTAGGGAGAACTAGCAGGCACAGATTTGTGGTCTCTGTAACTGAAACTGCCATCATAGTAAGAGGGGTATCAACAACAGTGTGAAATGCCAGAGTGGGGAAGGGAACGTGTGCAACCCTACAACACCAGTCCTCCCACAGAACTGGATACTTAATATTTCCTTGTGAATGGAATGAAATTAATTTGGAACTATGGGTACAATGAACTAAGAATCTCAAAACTGACAGGTGGATATTACCTGGGCAGAGGAAAAGCCTGATCCTGTACCACTAAACTTAGTAGGAATGTTTAAATTTCGCTCAGTAAATGCAAGTTGTGAGAGGAAAGGCTGAATGGGCCCCAGGAGCCTAAATCTGTCTTGGTGTCTAATGTTACCTGTGCAGAGGTGCTGGAAAAGAACAGAGGGTCTCGTTTCTTCACATCTGCTCAAGTTGTCCTAGACATTCAGATTGTTTCTGAACCTAAGTTATAGAAGAAAGGAAGAAAACAGACTACAGAAATGTTGAGCACCACTTTAGACACGTACCACAAAATATGTACTAATGAGGCAGGTTATAATTTAATTTTGCAACTGTAGGGATGTGAACAAATCTTTTGAGGTTTGATTCATTATGCATGTACAGCTTCAGGGCTCTCCATTCTGTATAGGTGTGCTTACCTATGTACAAGATGAAAATTAAAGGAGCTGTTTATGTCACTAAAACCAGAATGTGTTGTCCCTGAAAGGTGAAAGAAATCCTTCTCTTATATCTTGCCAGACCACATAGCTGCTAGCTGCTGCTTTTTGGTGTCAAATTATCTGACTGTGCTTTACTTCTCTCTGCTGTGTATCCTTTATCTTCCTGGCAGACATCTTTGCAATTTTATTAGTATTTGCATAAGTGAACATTGTCTTGCACAAACAGTTTCTATGGAATGTATGCAGTAGCCTTATTTTTCTTGGTAAAGTATAAGCATTAGCAACTGAGGTGACTTATATGTTAAGTCCTTAAATTTGAGCTGGGAAATATTTGTACTGGTAATTGCTTTTCTGTTCTTAACTTCCAGGAATAATATTTTAAATATATATCTATAATTTTATATAGATATAAACTATAAATATATATTTTAATACTGATAGATGATATTAATATAGATTTATAATATATATTCTTATATAAATTATAAATATATATATATATACACACATATTTATATTAAGAGTATCTGAAGGGGGTGGTTTCTTGTATGAATATGCCAAAGTCTAGCTTTGCTAAACAATATTATTTTGATAATTGTCCATGTATGCCAACAGAAATTTATGCCTGTCTGTCTGTGAAAAGTATTTGTGAACAGAAAATCACTCTTGAATCTTAATGCTAGCAGTAATGATTACTATATTAGCTAGAGGTCATAATCATGAGAAATAAGGAACTCAGTTTTGCATGTTCTTGATAAACAAACAACAGAAATACTTTTACATAACCTATACTGTAATGAAAGAGTATATCTGAAGAGGAATGTTTTATTAATATCCTGGCTGCTGTGTTTTTACAAACGTCAATAATAATTATAATAATATTTGAAGACTTGGCAAGCTAAGGTCATGAGTGACAAAAATGTTAATTACCGCTGCAATGATTTTTCTATGCCTTGCTTCTGTGTGACTGAAAACTCCACCATTTTGCTCTGCTCCTTCTCTGATAGCCTCTGGATAGAAATTTTGGCTCTGTTCCCTCTGTCTCTTACTCCCATTATCCCTGAAGCAGCTCATATTCCTCCATTCTTTTTTCATGCTCCTACACATCTTATTAATAGCAACTATTCTGTTGCCTAATCTTCAGATTTCTTCCTGAGCTTTCCTTGTCATCAGCTTTCCCTTGTCCTCCACACTTCCAACTGCTAAAATAACGCTTTAGTTACCCTACTGTTTTCTACCAGGGCATTTTTTAGTTTCAAGCCAATTTCTGTTAGTTGTTCTGTGTTATTCTGAGTTACACTCTTCCCAGCTGTAAAATATTTGGTCAGAAGAGTGAAGGAGGTAAATTTATAACATTCCATATCAAACCACTTTTTTTTTTTTCTTTATTATAAAGCCTAGTAGAAGATTTCTTGCAAGTGTAATGAGATAAAAATTAAATAAAATCTCAGTTGTTCAGCACAAAACATATCTGGGCAAGATTTCCAGTAAAGAGTTGATTATTCAGTAGCCATTAGCAACTTTTGGACTCGTTTGGCCGTTACCTTTTAAAATAAAACTAAATAATCTAGAAAAACTAAATGTAAAAAATGGGTTTTGAATCAACCCCTTACATATTTAACTAGATTTGCAAATCAACTAGAAAAGCAAAGGAGGAAGATTGATCACCTGTACTTCCCCTGCCTGTCCTATGCTCTCAGCTTACATTAGAGTCCAGACAGCTGTTTGTGTATGCTTGAATAGTTGAAGATTTAGGGTTGAAATTATTATATTGAATTCAGATTAGTTTCTAAATCTAATGAAAGACACTCTGCTCTAGAACTTAAATCTTCCAGTTCTGAGGCAGAAAAGCTGACCATAACCAGGATACTGATGAGTATTTCAGAAATTTACACTGAATGTAACACTTCAAAAAGAAGGAAAGACATTAAAGAAAAAAGGAATTTAAGATAACATCTCACATGTTTTTCCCCACTATAGCTCCCAAAATGTTTTAAGTTTACCACATGGCACTTGTTAAATGGTTTGAAAAGTGAACCAAAGACACGCTTGAGTGAAACAAAGTATTACAGTGACTATCAATTTTTAGCAATTAAATTTCTTAACATTTCTGCAACAAAATTATTTTCAGTTTCCCTGAAACCACAGTTACTTACAGAGTGATTAAAACGGACAAAACTGGTGAAGTCTTTGTTCACTCACCAACTCCCAGTTACTACATAATAGGTCTGTTTACACATTAATTTGGCAACCTGTGTTGGGTCAAATAAAAATGTCAACCTTTCTCACATATTTAATCTAGTCTGAAAGAGCTATCAAAAGACAGCAACACCACACAGGGTCAGGTTCCATGGCCACCAACAACAGCGTGGTGCTAAGTATGGTGGTGCCTGTTACACATGGCATACTGGTATAGAATGTTAATGACATTTTACTTGCTTTAAGTAAATTATTTACTAGTCTTTAATTATAAAGAAGTTCACAAGCCATTAAACCCAAGTTCCTGTGGATTCAATGAGTAATCAAAACTTCTACAATGTAAAAGGCTTATATGAATTGAAACTCCTATGATCTCCTAGGTTTTGCTATACCATGTCAGCACCTGCCACTTCACTAGAATAATCAAATATTTAATGTTTCTTGATTTTTTGGAGAAATTGAGAGTTTCAGAAATCAGCATGGACAATGTCAGCAGGTAGATGTTTGTGGTCATGACCAGTTTGGCAAATTTTGACCTTTCTGCCTCTGCATAATATATTATACTGGGATTGTAATTTCTAAATAAGAAAGGTATGAAAGAATATCCTTGTATGGATGAATAATTGGCAAAAGATTGTAAGGGAAGGTGTGAAGGGAAGTCATCAGTGGAGTTCTTCTGTAATTTATATACTGACTTTTTTTTTGTTCAGCAACAATCTGGAAAGGGAGAGGAGCAATGAGATGTGATAGTTTGCCAATATATAAAAGTATTCAGAGCAGTGAGGATGAGGGAAGGCATTAGAAATGAGGTCAGAAAGACCTTATGATACAGAGTGAGTGGTCAGATAAAAATCAGATAAATTATGTACATAGGAAAAAAAGATCCTTGGCTTCAAATATAGGCAGGTGGAGTCTGAGATGAAAATTGTGACTTAGGAGCAAGATCTCACTCCCATAGAAGTATCAACTCAATGCACTGTGTCATCTTCAAGCCACCGAGTTCAAGTTTTACCATATCAAGTCCTTGAGTAGTACTAGATATAGTTTAAACCACTATCTTACATAAAACAGCCTAATGGTTTTCTATTGCTCACCTTCAATGAAATAATTTACCAAATTTGACATTATTTAGCCTAACAAACACACTGAAGTATTACAAGCTGTGCTGAAAGGAAGTGAGATTTAATCTTTTATTCTCATTTTTAATGTTCTGCTTTAACTTTGTCAGAAATTCACTGATGCACTACCTAGGGTGCTGAGCCTGCAAGCCAGTGAGCCACTTCAGCTTGCATCAAATTAACCCTAATGAGATTGCTCAGCTCCAGAGCATCCTAAACTCTGGGAAGAAAGGTCCCAGATGGAACAGAACACTGTTTCCTTTTTTCTCCATCCATGAATAAGTTAAAAGCATGTTGACTTAAAACATGAAGGAGTTTTGCAGGGACTTCCTATGAGGGGACAGTAGCTCAAAATGTCACAGACAAAATGGAAATGAGATAGTGGTGCTAATATATATTTATTTCTTTCAAAAGACAAATAGCTTCACGAACTGAAAATTCTTAGCAGAACTTTTAGCAAAATAAACTACTTCAAAGTGAAGGTGAAATATTAGTACACATAAATGAAATTGACTTTGGGCAGCAATTTCCAGTTGTGTCTTTTAAAAAGAGCTGCTGGATCTATTTGGACAAAATAGAAAAACCAACACAAAAAATTCCTTTCCATCTACACTGTAGCTAGCATAGTGCCCTATTGATCCACACAACCTACTAAACACATATTTTACCCTTTTATCAGGAAGGATTCAAGATCTGTTTGAACTGCTACGTGCAAAATTTACCCAGCCTATTTGGCTCACTTTGTTACTAATTGCTGCTGCCAAAGTTGCACCAGCCGCGCTGGAGCACGCAGCAGATCCAGACCAGAGGGGTGCCTTTGTACTATCAACAAATTAAGTACTGTTTTTAACTCCCCAAATTTTCTAGTCCTGATGCATGTGATTGCATAGAGTCACATCTTGGTTTGCTTAGATATCTGATAAGATTGATACCAGAAAGGGATCTGGCTAGCACCCAAGTTTTTGGCAGGAGTAACAAGCACTGGCTTGTGTGTTTCAAGGCAGCTTGTTCCCAAAAACTCTGTAACCTCACAATCTGTAAAAACACGGCTATACTAAGGTTTGTACTGAGCTCTACTAAATGTGCAGCCAACCTATACCAAAGCCTTGGTTACCTAGCTTTTGTGTAGCTCTGCTGCAGAAGTCTGTACTTCCCTGTGTAAGGGCACTCATACCTGTGACAGATGCTTTTGTGAGGTGCCAGGCAGCATCTTGTTGGAGAAATGACACTCCAAAAGTCATCACAGATTTTAACAGAATCACAGTGGTTTTTCCCTTATTCAGGAGAATTAAAAGTTGTCCGTGAAAGCATTGATGTAACAGGAACAAACTTTACAGGGACAAAGCAGATTTCTGGTTTTTTGACAAAGGTTATGGCTGATTTATTGATTATTGGAATATTTTCAATAATTTTTTCCCCTTCCCCCCCCCTTTTAAAAAGTAAAACATCTAGAAAAAACTTTAAAGCATGTTCCAATTATGTTTTCAAGCTCTGAATAAAAGAAGAGGCCAAGACAGCTACAACATTACAAGATCACGCTGCTAATTTCAAGTGCAAGTGAAATCCCAGCACCTTATCAAGGGCTATTCCTGTACTTGGGGGATTTCCAGTTCTGTCACTGGTGGCGTTTTGATGCTGTTAGGAATATGAGTGTCGGTAACACTTGGCTGTAAACGTGCTAATGGTGTTTGCGACAATTAATGCTGTTTGGACCTTTTTTTTTTCTTTCCAACAAAAGGGTTTTTTAAAAAAACAAAGCAAAACAAAACAAAACAAAGTTACAAAAGGAGCGTGGGAGCAGCTCTCGCTCCCGCGAAGGGATTTTCTTAGAGGTCCGTTCAGGGAAACCTCTGGAAGGGCTTCTCCGCCACAGCCCCGTGCGTGCCGTTGCCCGGGCGTTCTGTGCCTCCCGGCGGATGCCGCGGGGCGCGGGGGCTCGGCCTGGCCCCTGCGGATGGAGCCCGGCTGCCGGGCCCCGCTCGNCAGGAGCCCGGCCAGGTACGAGCCCCGCGGCCCCCGCCCGGGCGAAGGGCAGTGGCGCCGCCCGCGACCGCGCGGCTTTGGGGAGCTGGTTGTGTCAGGGCCTTTCAGGGCAGTGTTACGAGGAACGAACGCTTTGCCTGCCTGTACACAGAAGTAGCTGCTTGCCCCGCCCCCCATATGCCTGTCCTGGGAGTCGAGTTCAGCTGTTTCTCATAAAGAAAGCGCAGTAGGGGAATGGTATAGTGGCTGACTTGTTTTCCTGACTGTCACTAGTCTTTGCTGCCCTCCAGCTTGGCTGGAGCTGGCGACAGCCGAGGCTTTGAAGCTCAGTGTCAGCCACAGTGATGTTAGGAGGCAGATACTGTCATGTGTCCCCACAGAGTTAGGGAGACGAAAAGTACCGTGTATCTACGGCTGGCAAGGATTTACTGTGTGCGAGGAGCCACGTCCATGCTCACATACCCACTTCTCATGGAGTCCCTGTTAATGTGAATCAGACCTGGGTAGTCAGGCTGCCTGCTGTACCTGATACAGCACAAGAGCCCCACAAAGGGGCTCTTTTCTCTTTATCTCTTTCCCTTATTTGTAGAGGTCTACTGGAAAAGGTGATAACTGAAGAAATGGGAAAAATACACTTACTGGTATATAAACAAAGGATTTAGTGACTTTTACGTGTGCTTAGTGACTTTTATGGGGGGGGGTGTGTGTGTGTATGAATCACCTGCTATGCTGTGCAGTGAATGAATGTCATAATTCTGTCTGCTTGAGTTTATTAAATCAAAGCTGGAGATATCCTCCAAGCCATTCTGTTTTAAGAGACCTTGGGGCCCTGAGTGTTTTTTTCCCCTGTCAACTGAGTAATTTGCTTGAGATTCACAAACAAAGGCAAGATCTTTTCTCTCTTGTCTGGGAAGTTCTTCTTCCCAGCTGGGTTTGTATTAATCCAGCTTGGTGTCCTCTGCTTGGCACAGCATTCACTAATTCACACTGTGATTTACAGTGTTGCAAACGTGCAGTGTGTCTACACCGGGCAGAACACCCGCATCTCGTCTTTATTAGGATGACATTTGTCTTTTGGGAAAGTATATTCATCAAATCATCCTAATAGCAGTGTGTGTTGTGGCTCAGCAAAAATGGTTTTGGCAAAGAAGTCACAAAGAGTAATTGTGAACTCTACAAATCTTCAAAGTCTTTACACCACAAACATAGTTCATTTGTTGCATATTCTAAAATGGAATATTTGCATTCACCTGGAGAAGACATTTGAGTTTCAGGTCTCTGAGATGGTGCCCCTGTTTCTGTGAGATGTTTGTTTGCTGGTCAAAATAGTGTAAAAGATCATGAAAGCTTTTTTTTTTTTTTTTTTTTTTTTTTTTTTTTTTTTTTTCTTTTTTAACCCAAGTGTTTTTATTTGNCCTTTCTAAGCACAAGTGTTTCAATTTGGTTTAGGTGATCTGGTGCTTTATTCTAGTGAAGAATAGGGCTTTCTTTTGATAGCACTGCTTGTTCTGTTTCAATATGGCTTCATAAAATAAATGTATGTTTGCTCCATGGATCCATCACTGCTGCATCTAACAGGGATGTTGGAGCAAAACTCCCACTAGAAGAAACTAACTGTTTGTCTGAGGCCTCTATAAAGTAACAGTAAAAGTTGCTTCTACAGGGTTAGCAGTTCTCAGTTTTGGAGAGCAAATCCTGGGGAAAGAGGATGAGATGTGGCCTCCTCAAGATGAGTTGCCAGAATTCAGGAAGCCACAGTGGTCCATTGTGTGGAGTGTGCTGGGCTGGTCAGACACTGACTTGTGCTGGGCTTGGAGAGGGGAGAGATGGGCTGAGTGTCACCTGTGCTTGGGAAAGGGAGTCTGAATGGGGGAATACTGGCTCAGCATGAAGCATTTCATGGCTGCCTTCTGGAGAAGCAACAGTTTGTGTCCCCCCCCTTGCCCCTCCATCTCTGTGTGCTGCCATCCTCCATTGCCACTATGGTTTTTTGTGATGAGGGGCAGGAAAGGAGAGATGAAGAAAGGATGCTGAGCAAGTATATCTGAACTGGGGAGAAGAGGTGTGTATTTTATCCTTAATGATGCTGGGGAATGCAGGGGAAAAGCTTGAGAATTGTTGTAATGAACTAAATTATGTAGCCAAAAAGAAGACCCCTTCCATTTGATCAGAAGAGCACCTTCTTTTCTTGATTTTTATACTGGCACATGACCCCCCCCCCCCCAAAAAAAAAAAAAAATCTATTTTTGTGCTATTAATCCTCAAATATCCAGAACTCTTTGGCAGCACTGGATCCATGCCTAGATTTTTGTGGTATAGCTGCTAAATTCCTCATAGTTCTTTTGTATTATTCTTCATAGGCAGGAAGACTAGTTTGATTTTTTTAAAATTTTTGTTCTGTGTTTAAATTTCTTCTGACTTAACCCACTTCTGAACATTTAATATGACTTCTGCATCTCCAGGTATTTTCATAAATGCATATTATAACAACCAGAGCAAGTAGGGTAAATCCAATATTTTAGGTATGTTTTATGTGGAACTTCAGCATATTTTTGCATTCAACTAACTCTGGGACTTTGTCATTTCTTTGAAGCCCTATTCCACCTCTGGGGAAGGTAATTTTTATTTTACTGTTAATGTAAGATGTGTAGAAAATTTAAGAAATGCACATGGGCATACAGAGAGTTTGATAATACCTTGAGAGACTCTCAGAATGGATTTCTTGCATTTAAAATTGTGTTGTTTAGGTAATAGACTAAATACATTAAAATTTAGATGATCTCTGTTTTCCACTCACAAGAACATATATGCAGTTTAGTGGACAAACATTTGGAATTCACTGCAGCTCTTTTCAAGATGGTTCTTTGGAAAACATGATGTCTGCTTTGAAATTTTGGTGTCTTTTGTATTAAAGGAGAATTTCTAGTAAGAGATACTATTCTGCCTGCAATAATAATGGTTCTTATTGGACACAGAGAATCAGATCTGTGTGTATAGTCCATAAAGGACCAGTGATTGTAAAGCACTGGCCATTTTGAAATAAGTAACCAGTCTTTGCATGTGCATTGTTGAAAACAAATAATCTAAGAAAACTCTTATAAATACTTCTCTATGATGTGTAAGATGATAGATGTATAGAAATATAGATGATACACATATATATGTATTTGCAAGATTAGAGCCTGAAAATTGAAAACCCTAAAAGGAAGGGAAAAGTGTATTCTAGAGAAAGAAAATTTCATGATTCGATACAAACTTTGTTTTTTGCAGAGGCAGCAGGATTGTGACTTGCACTTACACAGTCAGCAACTGGAAGAATGCCAGATTCTGAAAGTAATTTGGTGTCTTCACATGTGGATGTTATAAATGGTACTTCAGTCTTGAGTGAAATGAAAATTTCGGATGAAAAAGGATCTGTTGAAAAAAGAACAGTGACTCAGATTGAGAAGAATGGCTATCCTGACTCCATATACATAAATGCAGCTAAGATTTTTCAAGGCATTCGTACTGAAAAGAGCAAGGGTAGAATGCTGGTGCGGTACGGTGATAACTCAGAATCTCCCATGATGGCTTTTAAAGATGAGCATTCCAGGCGTGTCTCTTATGAACTGGCTTTCAATGCTCTAAAATGTAAGTACAAAACTTACCCAAGAATTGCTAACAGAAATGATGCAGCAGAGAAAACATGGGAAAACAAATGTGCATTGTCTGCCTGACAGCAGAGATCTGGGGAAATTTTTGTTAAGCTTCAGGTAATACAGAGTCACAGATTCACAGAATATTCTGAATTAGAAGGCACCTACAAGGATCATCAAGAATGGCCCATAGGGGGATTGAACCCACAACCTTGTTTTTACTAGCACCCTGCTCTGACCAGCTGAGCTCATCTCAGTGGTTCTTTTCAGATCCTAATTATGGATGAATATAGACATTTACTAGACTACTCATATCCCTCAAATATTTAAATATAGCTAAGTGTTATTAGCATTTGTGAAATCAAACATTTAAAGCCTATTCTTTTTCACGTAAATGAATTACACAGGGTTGCTACTGCTGGTGATTGAATTTGCCCTCAATTTTCACGATGCATAAAATTACAATTTAGTGAGTTACAGGGTTTACTTCCATAGAATCTTGTAGAGAGTGGCATAACTTGTCAACATTTTCTCCTTTTTACAGATCAAGATCTTCTTGAAGAAATATTGTTAGATAGTAAAGCTTACCCGTGCTACTCAATAGTAAGTGAACATTTTTGTGAGGCATTTTTATTTTCTGTGTTGATGTAATTAGTAACTTTTCTGAGGATTCTACAACATTCTTCGAAGCAACCTTTGTTGTTTTGAGCTACGTGACAGCCTTAGACTGAAATATTGCTGACCTTTTTACACAGTTGTCTAAAGCATCCATCTCCAAAGCCTGTTGTGAGATTCTGTTGTAACTGATTGCTGGAAGTCAAAACCTTCAAAGAAAGAAGGTGGGAGAGCAAGCCATGAACTTTACTGCAGCATAGTACTTGCTCAGTGATATTGTCCGTGTCTATGTGCTTTCCTTCCCAGCTGTGCCCCTTGTGAGCAGGGGAAAAAAATGTTTCCTTCCTATCCTTGGGAGCTGGAAAACATGGAGTGAATCCCATCAGACAAAAAATGCATTGACCCCATGGTTCATTTCCTGGGCAAACAGCATTGTATACAAATACTGTACTGGCAAAAACCGGTCCCGTTTACTCTCTCAACATGCTTTCCTGCTTTGGCATGGAAAGAAATTCTAGAGCTGGCAGAATATTCTGCTCTTCCTTCCAGTTTTGTCTTTGATGCCCTTGAAAATTGCAAGACAAACTTGAGCTGATACTGTTTGTGGAGGTTGATGTGAGCAGGCAAATGATCTAACACATTTATCTTTGCCTTGTTTTTGTAAGGAAGTAAGACTTTCATGCTAACATCTTGTGTTTGGTGGTATTTCCCTAATAACTTGAGTTTTCTAACTAATTTTGGTCATATTTGTGAGAAGATGAGAATTTCAGAAGGCATAGTAACTGTAAGAATTTCATGTAAAGAGGCAGACAGTAGTAACTGAAGTGCAGAAATTATTGTCCTTAAGAAGGAGATGTGCCCTGGTTTAAACATTTAGACAGAGAAAGGAGGTTTTATATATACCCCACAAGCAGAAGGGTTATTATAACTGCGCGTATCGGATGCCACGTATGGAAGAATCCCACAAGAGAGGAATTGGTAGACAAGGAGTTTTTGTTAGCTTAGCTATTTAACAAACTACTTTATGAAGAGAAAATAATTTCAAAGTTTCAATTCTGATAACATTAGAAGTTGAGATACAGTATTTTATCTATGTGCATGGAGAATGTTTTTAATTTGATAATCTAAATAACTTACGTTATGTATTTGAGTTATAAAAAAATCTTTTTAAAAAAAGTGTTTTATTAACTCTCCACAAGTAATTACTTTCATATTCTTGCAAGTAAGCATTTAAGGGTTTTTAAGGCCTTTTGCATGGGAGACTGCTGTTTGATATGGATCTTTTCTCAGAAATAAGGCATGCTTTGGGTCACTTTCTCTATCCAGTTACTTTTCTCTTGCAGCCAGATGAGTTAACCAGCTTGCTTGTTGTGATGCTTTATGACCTACAAGACCGAAAGTTTCATAAACGAAAGATTTTTGCTGAAGAGGAACTGGTAGCAGAAGTTCAGGAAATAGGGCATTATTTATACAGGTATATGTGCAAAGAGCTATTTTTTTTTGTTTATATAGAGCAGCAAAAAGGAAGATTTACATAATCAGTGCCTATTAAAGGTAATTATTAAACATGTCTTTCACCTTAGAATGATGTGGGCTTTTTTTTTTTTTTTTTAAATGAGAGACTAGTTTGGAGGCAAATATTCATATTTATATAGCTATGAAAAATGCAGATAAGAAACCATCCTTATATTGTGGATTATTTTGCAGGCATCTTACCTTATTTTGGCATTGTTGAAACTTTCATACTGTTCTAGGAAGGAAATGAAATATTCAGTATATATTCATAAATGCAAGTGTAATAGAATCAAGAGGTCTTGTCTATTTAGCAGTACTTCTACTATGAAACATCATTAGATATTTATTATTTTAAATAATTAGAACAAAAACCAGAATACATAAACATTTTAATATGTATTGTCTCTTCCATCAAACTACAAACAACATTTTGATTAACTCAAAAGGCATTTATTAGACAAAAATGTGTTGCTGCTGGATTTAGAATGGCCCAAAAAGTTCATGAATCTCTTAAGTGCAAGGTATTTCCAGAGGGCAGTAAGTAAGATAACTGAAGTAGTTCACCAGCAATTTTTATTTATTTTGAATTTTCATGTATCAGGAATATGCACGAAGCTTGTGGGAAGAAAAGACTGGAAATATTTTCTTAGACATTTTCATGTAATAATGATAAAAGTGACTCCTGGTTGCCATCATACTTGTTTCTGTACATGTTTAGGGGCCAGCTT
The DNA here is from genome assembly GCA_013398275.1 of Promerops cafer. Taxonomy (NCBI): domain Eukaryota; kingdom Metazoa; phylum Chordata; class Aves; order Passeriformes; family Nectariniidae; genus Promerops; species Promerops cafer. The sequence goes on from VZSE01013631.1 coordinate 1,368,384, forward strand.
TCATTGAATGCTCATTCTGCACTTGCTTGTATTTACGTTTTCAAACCTGCAAATGAATCTGATGGTTGTATTCTACACGTGGCAGTTCCAAAACATACTGAGATTTTTTTTTTTAGCTGTCTGAGAAAATGGATGTATTTGAGAGTCACCTGTTATAATTCCAGTCCTGCCTGATTTAAATGAAATAATCTTAGCTATTGACTACCACCTCGCATCTGCTCTTGTCTGGGGTAGAAAATGTTCTGTAACTGTATTTTCTGTTGCAGCTTGCAGAAGGTGTCCCTTCTGGATTTGGTTTCTGAGCAAGATTGTTATCGTAACAGAAATGTTACATGCTAATAGCTGATGAAAACATTTATAAAATTTATTAAACTTGTGACTGTTTTTATAGTTATAGGACCAAACTGGCAGCTGCACTAGCACGATGTCGCATCAAATATGATGCTCTTTCAATTGAATACTTTGTACCAGAAACTATATGTAAGCAGGAACAAAGGGCTTCTGCTTTACCTGTCTGTTTTTGGATAAACACATTTAAAATCAGGTAAGGTCCTTAAAGTATCATCTGATACTGATGTTTTTGCATATGAAGTGATAATAGTTTGCTATATACCTGTTTTAGAATTTCCAGGTTATATTTTTACCAGTAATTAAAAATTCTTACAGGAAACTCTGCTTAGTCCAGTGCCATTGTGTTTTATTTTTTTGTAGTTTTTATATATTGCAGTAGAGGTATTTATACACTGTTTTGAATCAGTTCTTCTTATTATTCTGCTGGTTGTGTGGGTCTTTCACCAAATAAATGAGGAAATAAAGTTTTAAAAAGTGTGGGTGAGTTAACTTGGTGACAAAAACTAAGAGAAAATGTCTTTAAAATCAGGTGTATTAATGTAAACCATAATCTTGGCAAAGGGTGTTAAGGCACAAAACTTAAACCTGCTGTTTATTCTGTAAGGATAGTGTAAAACTTAAACCTGCTGTTTATTCTGTAAGGATTGAAATTAAAGTACACTTTTAAAAATCCTTATATTCTGTAGGCTTCTATATATGTAACAGTGATGTTCCCAGTTCTGTACTAACTGATACATGAACCATACCAGATTATCCTGTTATCTGTTTTGTTAGACAGGTAATCCATTTTATAACGTGCTCAAGAATTTTGTTTTACTACTTTTGTCTTGAACCAATGTTCAGTGCTTAGGTTATAGGCTCTTCAAGATAATGTATCTTACTTCAGGTGTGACTTTAGGACCCTTAAATAGGAAATAAATAAAATCTGCTCCTTTCGTCCCACGTTTAATGTACTGTATAAACTTATGGCACTGTCTGAAATAGCATTTCAACAAACATCTCTTGTTATATATACCTTTAAATCTTTATGATATTTGAATTGCTAATCTCAGCAGTTATGCCTTCATTACATTTACACAAGGATTCTTTCAGTATCAGCCATTAAAATTATTGGTGAGTTGGGCTAGATTGAAAGCAATTGAAAGAACTAAAGCATTCCAGCAGTAAATTTATTACAGCGTCTCCTGAGCACATGGACATTTCTGTTTTTGAGCTTTGAATCATCCTCTGAAGACACATACCTCTTTTTAATTAATTGTATCAGACTTATTAACTTAATTGTTTCAAACCAGAACTTGCATGCCTAGAGTAGGTTTCCCTCCTGCATTAGACAGTATGCATTTTATACCTATATATGTATGCATATGTATACACACACAATAACAGAAGTAAAAAATTCTTATAATCAATGTAAACGATGTTGCTTAAGTAACTCTTGTATATTTAATGGTCAGAGTTGTATGTTAACAGCCTTGAAGATGTTATGAGAGATTTGGAGATGAAGGGACTCACAAAGGTTGAATCTGTGTCAGACTTTGATCATTACACGTATGCTGTGGACCAACATTGCCATGATGTATTGGTTTTTCCTTCCTCTCTTAGAGAAGAACTGCTTAATTTAGATCTTTTTTCAGATTGCAAACTCTTACTGCAGGTGAGTTGATGTTCAGCCTTGAGTCAGAAGATCTGCAAATTGAAATAATTGCTTTGCATTAGAAAGAGTTTGTGTATTGTGTGACTATTCTATTAAATCAGTCAGGCACTGACAAACTCTCATGAGGTTTTGGACATTTGTAATAATTGGGTTACAAACTGATCCACTTACTAAGTTTAGCATACAAATGTCAATGGTGAATTGATCGCTACAATTAAGTTAGTAGAATGTTTTAAATTTAATCTTAGAGCTGGTGAACTAAATATAAAAAGTGGTCAAAAGAGGCAGTCTCACTTCTGAAAATGTGAGGAAAGTTTCCATAGAACTCCATATGCCTTCCCCCCACTAGTAGACAGTGGTATGCTATTGTGATATTTCTTCCTCTTCAAATGCATGTTTGTGATGGAATGATCACACTTTGTATTTTGTGCAGTGTGGTTCCTTGATCTCCATAACCCCCACTGGTCTTTTTCCTGACTTGCCATCATTAGACTCCCCAGTGAAGTTTGGTGGGAGGTTTCTGTTCTAGAGTAGTGGTTTGCAGTAGCCATGCAAGAACACAACCATGAATTATCTGAACTGTCTGATGATTCTTGAGTACCTAGCAGAAACATTTCAACCAGCATTTTCACTAGATATCTGAAAACTTTAGCTTCAAAATTTATTGCTCAACTTGAAAAGTGACTCAGTATTCAATATTCCATTTCAGTTCGTATATATTAAATACAATACTTACAGAAAAGAACTATAGATGACAGCCCTATCGGTAATGGGAACAAATTCTGAGTGTAACTACTTAAAAGTATTCAAAAGGAGTAAATAAAACAATCAAAATCTCCATCTCTGTGGTGGGGTGGGGTGGTGCTTGAATGCTGTGTACATAGACAGTGATGTGAATTTAAAGGCTTAGCATTTTCTTTTTCCCTTTCCATTTATCATCAGTTTGTCAGATTTGGTCCAAGACCTGATATCTGTGGTCAGTACCTTCACTACTTGCCTTTTTAAGTAATTTGATAAAGTTTTCTCTTAATCACCAGTAGTACAAGAGCATTCACTCTTGTGGAGCTGTCCCTGTGTTTTCTGCATTCCAGTCTGCCTCTCTGTTGTTCAAATTCCAGCACAATCTTGATCTTTGATCTACAAGGGCAACATTTCTCCTGTAATTATCATCAAGAGCTATGTGAAGAGTTTTGAATGAATTTCTCTGTTAAGCTGCCTCAGAGGATGAATTCTTCCTGAATTGTGGCCTATGGCTTTTCTGGAACAAGCTGTTGCTAGGAGTTCCTCCTTACGAGGATGATATATACTTTATTTTCACCTATAGATACTATGATTTTTAATGTGTTATTTAGAATTAAGTTATTTAAATTTATTGAGTGACTGCTTGGTTTTGTAATTTATTTAATTCTGTATTAGCAGATACCCCGATTCGTTTTTTTCCTCCCTTCTTTTCCATTTGCTATGAAAACAATGAAAGACTTTCCTAATTTGGAAAAGAAGGTTGGCATTCACAGAAACCAAACTAGTTGATCATACTTAATTTTTGTGTCATTGTTTTGTAGGACAAGTCTCGCAGCCTTGCTGTACACGCTGCACAGGCGCTGCTGAGTGAAGGTGGTGACATTATAGTGGCTCACATAGGTTCCCATCTGACCATTGCCCATATGTCAGTGCTGACAAATCACAGCAGGTCCACAATTTTTGTTTGTGGTGTGAAATCTTCGGCAAAAGAAGAAGAACTGAGGAACAGTTTCAGTCACATGGGATGTAAAAGTAGGTGCTAAAACAGTTGGTATTCAAAAAGTATTGTAATACAGATGTTTGTGATATCTGTAAATATGGACTAATTCTACTAGAACTCAGAGATCCCTTCTTTGGAGGCTTGGGGGTGGCAGTAACTACTTCTTTGTCACAAGGTGAGCTGATAGCTCTTCAGCTACAGTCAAGTTAATTGCAGTCTAACCATATCATAGATACAAGCTCGTGAAATATTGGTGATTTTTTCCATAGAAGTAGCTACTACGTAGCAGTTGGTGTAGCTGGTAGCAGGGAACTTTTGGTGTTTTGGCTGTGGCTTTCAGTCTGATTTCCAGCTGTTTGAGAGTGTTAATCCAAAACACATGCACTTGTCCAGTTTACCTGGAGGACACTATCAGGACAGAATACAGCAAGACTGCAACCCCATTAACTCTCTTTTCAGTGGAAGATGCAGCCCTTCAATCTGTTTGAAATCCACAGGCCATACTTTGGAGCATCTGAATCTAGCAGGCTCTAGCTCAGTCGAATTCTGTGTAATACCACAGTCTCTTCACCTCTATCACCTGTAGGCAGGCTTGCTTGCAGGCTGTAAGTGTTGAGTTTTTCCTGTTTCTCAGATATTCGGTTGTTACATGAAGACTTTACTGAGCTTCAACCAACAGATCCAAGACTTGAAAAGGCAAAAGTTATTTTGCTGCTACCAGAATGCTCTGGACTGGGTGCTGGCAATCCAATGGAGCTTATTTTAAGTGAACACAGAGGTAACTTTGATACAATATCTAGCTCATGCTTTTTGGTAGAAATAGATCCAAGTATTGTGGTCTAGACAGTGTAGGTGCTTCAGTAAACTGTATAATTTTATTAAAGAAACCTTCCTTATTTTAATTACTATAAAACATATACATTAACTTGCATAATTCTGTGACTGCTTCAGGTTGATAGTATGAAAGTTTGAGGGTGATTCTGGGGAGCAGAGTGTGTATAGCTTTTTTTTTTAAGTAAAAAGACTATAGGCAGAAAATTTATTTCAAGATACCAACACGTATATAATTTTCTATTTGATTACATCCCTTTATTGCCTGTTTGTATAAGTCCTTTCACTGTACATTTTTCATTAACTAGAAGCGAGTGAGAGACACCAGTAATTACAGGTAAAGAAGTAAAGCAAATAAATCAGGCACTGCTTGGTATTCTAATTTGTAAAACCTACCTTCCCACTGCACCAATAACAACCAGGTCTGCTTCTGCAAACAACTGAATTTTCAGACACTAATACAAATTGCAAGACTAAATTTACTTCTGTCTGCTTTTAGATGCAGGATTGCTACGAGACCTTCTCCAGGGATTTGTGTCTGAGGATAAACTCAGTATTCTTGCTGAGAAGCAGCTTAATGAGTTGATTCATGCACTGAAATGTAAGTGTGCTAGTTTCCAAATTTCTGGGAAGACTTTGCACTATAAATTCCATTGTATTATCACCAGTTTTAATGTAGTTAAAAATACACTGATTATTAATTAACGATAAGCATGTAATCAAACCCCCTGAAAAATGATTTCCTCCAGTCTGAAGGTGTTTCTATGTCCACCAGACATTAATATAATACTCTTCAGTATTGTGTAGAGAACTGGCTTATGGCTTAGTTATACTCTGCTTTGGAAATTCTGCAAATATAGTCTCCCTCCATCTTCATGCTGCCACTTTTTTCCTCTCTCCTTTGGTAACTGTGTGAGCAGACTGGGACAGCTTTGACTTTGTGCTGAAATCTGCAAATATTTGAAAATATTATAATTATTTAAAAACACTAGAGATCAGGAGGGAAAAGTGACATAATTTTTATGATGCTTTTAATCCTTACCAAACCACTGTCTGTATGAAGAATCTGAAGAGTAAAAAAGTTGTGTTTTGTTTTGTAGTTAACAAAGTACAAGCTATTGTTTACTGCACTTGCTCAATTTATCCAGAAGAAAATGAACTTGTAGTGAAAAAAGCACTGGAATCTGGAGTGGAGGGAGATAAAGTACGACGATATAGGTACAGAATGAGTAGTTTTATCTGTGGAAAAATTAAAGTATGACTTTAAATTGTAGTGTAATTCTTATCCTAGACTGATATGTATCTTGCATGAAATTAAAATAGCTTTTCCTGCCTGTCATGCCATTCTTTCTGTTTATGAGATTACTTAGCAGTATTCTATTGACTTTCTCATCTCTATATTTTTGTTCATCTGAAATTCAGATGGGTGGAAAGCGTCACTAGTTGGAAATAACATTCTTCAGATAGAGTGATTGCTCTTATTATATTAATATTCAGAGAATGAAACTAACTTGCTAGCATGCTCTCCACTTCTCATGTAGAATGATCAATTTCAAAGGAAAAAGAAATTCAATTGTAAGAATAATACAGAAGAATAAGAACCCTTTGTTGTAGGATTGCTCATTGCTGTATTCAGATGAATGACTTCTGGGAAGGACAGGTTACAATAAGAGATCATTCTGTGCAATCGTGGAAAATACAAAAATATATGAAAAAAGTATGCATGCTGTATATTTCATATATAGTTATAACCTGTTAGCTGTCACACCTGTCAGCCAGAGGAATTGTTAAAAGACTGATGGGTATTTTCTGGATTTTCCTTTCAGTCACATAAATGCAAGCAGTTGGCCCTCACTTGCACATAGATACAATAGTGGATTACAGGATGCAGGTTTAAAAGTTTATGTTGTAAAAAGTACAGAAGAGTAATACTATATTTTTAGATTTTCATATTACCTTAGATGATGTTAATAGTCTGGCTATCAAAGGGAAAGGTACTGTGGCTCAAGATATTCAGTGTAACTAAATTTTGCATGATTAAAATGGACTGTGGCCAGTCCAAAGAAGGTTTAAAAGTTGTATGTTATTCATAAGACACAGTGCAACAAAGTGCATCTTTCTTCAAATTCACTGATAGAAAATAGCAGCCTGCTTGATTTTTTTTACAGTAAGTGAGATGAAATCAGGGTATGTCTTGCCAATGATGGTGTGCTAGAGCAAAAGCGTTTATAGCCTCTTGCTTGTGTTTTCCTTTGGAATTTGAAATTTTCTGGAGTCTGTCTTGACCTCTGTGCAGCTATTACTCTATGGGGAGAACTTGGGGGACCTTGGAATGTAATGGTCTCTAAATATTGAACATAAATAATATGTAAATTCATAACATATAAAATAATTTTTATTTTAAAAAAACGTTCCTGGAGCTTTAATAATTTTTTTAAAAAAGTCCCCCTTGTGTAAAACACCTCCCCTCCCCACAAAGCCAAGCCAAAATCTGTTCACTGTTTAGCAGAAGCATCATGAATGTTGTCAAACCACCAAATCAAATTACACTTTCAAAAAGGCAGACTTGGATGGTAAGAAAAGGACAATAAAATTACATTAGGATTTTTTCAGACATGAACAAATTTCTGACTGAAAACTGATTGAGCTTCATAAATGACCATTTCAGATTCAGTTCCTCCTTCAGTGTCATGCAGTATCTTGGATGTTTCATCGTAGTCCTTGCTACAATAAAGCTGCTGGTAACCAGCATGAACAGAGCAGTAATGGAACACCATAAATAAAATATACAGACTGACTATGCTTAAGATGAAAGCTCAAGCCATTTAAGATGCGTGTACTACTTACAGAAATTCCTTTTACACTTTTCTTAGAATTAATTTGAGAACTTATTTGACTAAAACAGTGCAGTATAGAATGAAAGGCTGTTGCAGAGTTACTAGCCCCCATGTTCACAGTAGTATCTTTGAGACACAAGTCATAATAAAACATGTTGTATGATCATCAAAGATCTACTGAATATTAATTCCCTTTTCCCAGAAAATTGAGGGCTTTCAGGAAACTCTTACAACAATTTTGCTTATGTGCATTTTATCTTTTGGAATTACTCTGCAGTACTGAAGTGGTGCCAGACAAGATAAGGCTCTGTTGGAGTGTGGGGTCGCACAGCTGGTCTTAGGGCTGTGCAGTTTTAAGGGTGATTTCAAACATGTTCACGCTGGTTAAGCTGAACTTAACTTCAGGATATGAGAGCTTACAGCAACAGCTTTACCTAAGTAAGGGTACACATGGCACACAGGTGTATAGAGAGTAGTCTAAACCACTCGTGCATTTCACTTTGGCCTATCAAATTTGAATTAATTTCTGCGTCATTTTTCAGGGTCATTGAAGGGATTCCTGGTGAACGGTAACTTGTATATGTCAATAAAAGATTACCACTGGGGTTTTTTCCCATTGAATAAGCTGATCTAAAATCAAAAATCTGTGTCATAAGACATAAGAGTTTTATTTAGTAATGCGAGGAGGATTTGAGCCTTGTAGCCTGTTTTATCAAGTTCCAAGGAACATAGAAAAAAAACTCTGTTGCAAGAGGGTTAGTGGAGCATTAAGGAGTAGGACTCTATCTTAACAATCCTCAGTGAAGTGGGGTTATAATTACAAAAAGACATTTTAATTGTTTTTATGTCCTGAGACAGCTTAGTACTAGTTTACCAGCCTTATGAGCCAAGTCCTTGAGACTGCTTTATAATAACCAGGCATTTCTGGAATACAAGGAGAACAGGAGAAGAGGCTAGTTCTTCCTTCCCCACTGATGCACTGCAAAACTGTAAAATTGGAGAAAAAGCCCTCAATTAGAACAAATTGCAAATTTTCCTAACCTAAGATTTTTAGCTTAGATAGATATTTATTTTGATATTTATTATTATTATAACTCAAAGTCAACACTTCTACAATTTCTGCAAGCTGCTCGGTGTTTTCAGACCATTCCTCAGCTTCAGGGACAACTTGATATCTCAATAATTGCACACCTGAGAAAGAACATAGTTTCTCATTGTCAGATTATGTATTTATTATCTGGTGCTTAATATACTTAATAATTGGGAAAAAAAGGAATTACTGAAAAAAATGGAAAAAATCCACTTAATTCTAAAAAGATGAATTCTCATGCCTTTCTTGAATTGCAGTTTTTAAAAATTACGATAAAGCTATATTATTGAAAGACATAATTTTAAAATTACTTTTAATGTATTCTTGTTTATTTCCTTTTATATTCTTAAATATTATTTTCTGGTCTTCCATTTCTTTTTTACAGGCTTATTCCTTCTGTTTTTTCTACTTGCTCAAATTCAGAGTCTTCCACTGAAATGTTTTTCAAAATGGAGCCATCAGAAATTTCCAGTGGTTGTTTCCTCGCTGTTCTAGAGAGAGAGGTAAGCTACAAAAATAACCATTTAAAATCACTTCACGGAAGATAAGTACTGCAATTTTCCACAGAAGAATAAAAAAAATGGAACATTTGAAATAAAATTCCTGGCTGCTCTTCAGTTAAGACCAAAAGGCAGGTGAGCAGTTGAAATGTGCCGCTTCTGGAGTTTTATGCTGAGCAGAGCTTTAAAAGATGTGCCTGTTCTTCTGGAGCTGTTCGTGATTAGAGCAGGCCCTTGATCCAAGTTAGTGCCAGCAAGATTTAGAGGAAATATATTGCTGTTATCACATTTTGGAATGAAATACACAGCTTGATTAGATGCATGATAAATGGTGTCTAGAAAATATATTTGTTATATGTGTCACCAAGATTTTCCAGTATCCGAGCAGCTGAAATCTTAATCCCTATGGTTGACACTATTATAATTTGAATAAAATAGGTATGAATATGTTTCCTTCCCAAACTAATGCATATGCAAATCTGGCTTGAAAGGCAGGGGGCTTTTGCTGAGTAAATGGAAAAGTCTTGGCATGACTCCTGAGGAAAGGCCTTAAAGGGCTAGTTTACATCTCTGAGCATCAACATTTTCCTCTTGTGTCTAAGAAAAAACACACTTTTTCCACCAAAAGTGGAAGGGCTATGGGGAAGAACTAATCAGAATTTCACTGCAAATTAAAGACAGGAGATCTTACTTGGTTATTTGTACCATTTTCTGTCATATTGCGATTACAGTCCTTGAAAGAAGTTTGCCTCTTGGGGGAAGTTAGATTTTATTAAGAGTAAGAGAATTACATATGAAAGTTCTTTCAAGTTACCTATTATTGACCTCTTTCTTTACAATATTAAATATTTTTAACTTGGTCTGAGTTTTAGTTAATCATGCTATGTGCATCTCTCTACCAGATTGTCTCTATCCAGAGAAACAAACATTTTTGTTGCAGGTAGTTAATGCAAGTAATTTTTTTGGGTCAAATTCTAATACAAAGAAGGAATTGCTCCAATGGCCAATTTTTAGGTGATTCAGGAAATGAACATTTTCCACAAAGTAGAAAACATGTACTTATAATTTAAACTGAAATTCCTTATTTACAGAAACCTTCTTCATAGCTAGTTCTAAATAGTTTCTCCCTCATCGTCTCTCTTTATGTACTTGGATGTTGACCTGGTTCCTAGTTTGAGTACTATGAGCAAGAATTTTCATTACTGTGAAAATTATTAATGTTTAATGTTACTCCTATTTCTGTATTTTAGTAACTATTTCTGATACACACACACACACAGAGGTAATGGATATGTATGTTCTTACAGACACATTACAGACACACAGGTCAGTGTGGGCGTGTGTTGGTTTTGGCTGGGGTGGGGGTAATTTTCCTCACAGTGACTGGTGTGGACCTGTGTTTTGGATTTGTGCTGAACACAGGATTGATAACACAGAGATGTTTTTGTTATTGCTAAGCCGGGCTTACACAGAGCCAAGGCCTTTTCTGCTTTTCATACAGCCACACTGGTGAGGGGACTGGGGGTGCCTGGGAGGAGACACAGCCAGGACAGGTGACCCAAACTGACCAAAGGGATATTCCAGACCATGTGACATCATGCTCACTGTATAAACTGGGGGGAAGGAGGAGGAAGGGAGGACATTTACAGTTATGGCTCTTGTCTTTCCAGGAACCACAGTCTTTATATTAACCCAGGAGTTCCCTAGCTTTACTCTTCCAGTTCCTTCCCTGATCCTGCTGGTGGGGGAGTGAACAAGCGGTTGCTTGGTGACCAGCTGGGGTTAAACACAAATAAGACACACATTACAGAGCCCAGAACTGAGTTCTGCCTCTTTGGGTCAGTAGAGAAGAAAGCCTCTGAAGAGCAAATGCTCCAGTACCTCTTTACACAAGTCAAGTTCTTAATTGTGTGAATAAATAGTTTGGTTAGCATTTATCACATGTGACTTACGTCCTTCTGCTACATTGTGCTCTTTTTCTCATGGAGTAAATTCTGAGGAGCTCTGTATTGTGCCTTAGATTCATTGTTGTTTCCTGTGAAATTTTCAGAAAGCTCCTTCTAAAAAAGCATCTGCTAAAGACATTTTGGCTTCTGATGCAGCAGAAAGACTACTAGATGGCATTGCTGAAGAAAAACCAAAAGAAGAGGTGAAAAAGAAGAAAGTAAAACAACGTAGACGTAAGGTTACTGCTAGTGATAGTAAGCCAAAAGCTGCAAAGCTCCTTCACCGCCAAACTGGAGCTAATGTTAAGGCTGAAGTTCCTGTGTCTAAAGCAGCCAGTAAGATACAAGAAAAGCACGTGTGCCGAAAAAAACCAACCAGTAAGATACAAGATAAATATGTGTGCCAGACAAAAGCAGCCAGTGACACACCACAGAAGACTGTACACAGGAAAAAAGCAGCCAGTAACACACCACAGAAGGCTGTGCACGGGAAAAAAGCAGCCAGTAACACACCACAGAAGGCTGTGCACGGGAAAAAAGCAGCCAGTAACACACCACAGAAGAAAGCGCACCGAACGAAAGCAGCCAGTAACATATCCACGTCCAAAGCAGTCAGTAACACACAGCAAAGGAATGTGCCCCTAACATACAGCCGTGTTGAGCTGAAGAAATCTGTGAACCCTGACTGACACACAGCCCCACTGGAAGTGCAAAGCTCACACCTCATCTGTCACCTCTGGGCAAGGTGTATGATACAGACACCTGCTCAAAAGGCATGTGCAGAACAGAACAGGGTTGTACTGAAGCCCCTGATAATCACTTTGCTTCCACTGATAACACCATATGAAAGGTTGTAATGAAACAAACCCAGGGTATCAATTTCATGTTGCTTTCATGGCCAGACTGGAGCACAGGGTCCAAGTGGCTGGATATTTCCACCATCCTGGTCAAAAATGGTCAAGCCAACTTGGCTGTATGAACCTTCAGACTCTGCCCTCCCTTTGTAAAGAAGGTAAAGATTCCTGTATATTAATCCATACTCTTAAATTACAGTATATCTTTATGCAAGGATAATCTGGCCTTGGGAAAGATATATTATGGGCTATGTATATGAAATATCCATGTTAGATAGTGACTTTTAATCCAGTAATGACACTTTAAAGTGAATGGAGCTCAGCTGCCTGAGGCTGATAGATTGTTGGGGGAAGTGAGGTCAAAAAACGATAGCCTCTTGTTATACACTTTGAAGTAACAAGTTAAATCATACACCCAACCCCCCGCCATGATCTAAACCTGTACAAGTAATCAACTTCAAATTGATGTTTTTAAAGTGAGACAATTTTTTAAAATGGCTTTTCTTTACAAGTGCTAGATACCATTTTTGTGAGTTTCCACTTAAGACTGATGAATGGAAAATAAGTCTTGGATTTCTAAAACTAGATGTGAACTTCTGTACAGGAAACTGGCGAAGTACATTAAAGCCCATGCATGGGCTTTCTAGTATGTGTTCTCTTGGTTTCTTCTTAAGTGTGCATTGAAATACTAACAGTGAAAAATAGATCAAATATTCTCATGCTAAGAACACTAAATTGTCATCATAATGTCACATCAGACTATGTCATGGTTCATAACTGCTTTTTATCAATTTCTTAACATAAACAGTTCTTAGTTGAAAAGAGCTGCTACTGTCAAAGTAACATTTTTATAAATGTTTCCGCTAGTCAGCTGAACAATGACTGGACAAGGAGTAGCTGCCTGTCTTTGGAAACAGCTGTGGGCTTCTATGCTGCTCTCTTTTGCTAGCAAAGATAAAGTAACTGTAAAATACCTACAACTGTCTTGTAATCTGAGTAGAGGATAAAAGGAGGCACAGAGATACTTCTAACAATAAATCTGATTTGTATCTAGAACTTGTAAAAATGAAATAGAGACAGCACAGCAATACAGAAAGACAAAGGTATCTGTGGCCCAGAAATTTTCCTCTAGGCAACCATTTCAGATACTTGGCAAGACTGTTGCCAGGAGCATCAATATAGTGTGAAACTTAACCAATTTGACATACAGGTCTGGATTTAGACCCTTCCAGAGAAAATGTTATAACATCTCTATTATGTCTTCAAAAAGACACCCACACCAATCAGTGTCACTGGATCAGCAGTACCTTTTTAAGAAAGGATGTGAATGATATTACACCAGCAGTGTATACAGCTGGCTCTTGTTCATCTGATAAATATGCTTGCTTTACTGAATCAGTGAAAATTTCTTTTAGCATTTTAATCTGAGCCAACTGTCCTACACTAAGACATCCCTCACCTTCTGCATATCCTTGTAAGCAATCCATGCTCCTTACCCATTCCAGTAACACAGTGAACTCTGTTCTTATTTCTGAACAAAGTTGTAAGGATAGATTTAGACCTGTACACATGCCATGTATAGAACTGGAAAAAAAAGTTCTTATTTTATTTCAAAACCACCTAGGAGGAGGAGAGATTCTACATGTTGGATAGAAGGAATGGATTTTTTTTCCCAATATGGTTGTTAAATGCTTAAAATAAACTTAAGAGATTCTGCAATTAAAGAATGATTTCTTTTTTAAAATCAAGACCTGCATCATTCATTACTGAAGTTAAAATTGCTTGTAAAACAACATACATGTGTCTAATAACAGAATTTCTGGGCTACTTACGTAATACGTGCCATGATGTCCCACACTTGGCCTCATCTTGCTTTCAGGAATTTGCATTTTTGACACAGTATGGAGGTTAAACCAGTTAGAATCTTGATGCCTTACCAAGAATATCAGAGAGTGAATATTTCAACTGCAGTTCAGCAGCTTACTTGTAAGCATGGAATATCACATGGTGCCAACATTTGGGACTGACTTCAGATGGCTTGTAGGTAGATGCCTATAACACTCAATGACTTGTTACAGTAAAACTGTAACTATTTTTCTGTAATCCAGTTGTCTATTTGTAATTTTGAAATAGAAACTGTTGATTCAGCTTTCTAGATACAAAACTCGTCACAGTACTGCTATTGCCTCTAAACCACCAGTATGTTTTTCCCTTCCCTCAACCACCATTTTGAACAAAGTAATTTCGCAGATTCATGGAGCAGTAACAGTTGAGACAATCACTTTATGCAGCTAAATTTATTCTCAGAACAGATTACATTTAAATGTGGAGAAGTGGTCAACAGCAGGGAAAATTGTCCTTTTTGTTGTCAGTCATGTACTTTTATGTAGGACTGGGCTCTGCTAATAAACAGTGGTGTGTTTCCTTCTTTCTTACTGCTGTTAAATCAAACCTGCACTGGCTGATGGGACAGCACACGTTGTGCCAATGTGTTAATTAATGTGCCCAAGAAAAAAGTAATGCATTTGGGGGTAATGCTGAAATGCTGAGCCCATACTGGCTCTTGAAATGAGAATGTTCTCTTTTCCATGGGTGATGTACTAACACTTTAAGATTCCATGGTAAGTGATCCACGAAATGCTTGATAAAATTAAGAAATGTAGAACCCTTAGCGACAGAGAACTGGTGTGAGCTATTAGATACTCCACAATTTCTGTTCCTCTGCCACTAAAGGGCATAATATTTCTGTAGGTGCAGGTGACTCTGCACAGGAAGTATATCACTAAACCTCATTTTACTGTGAATGGATTCTATGCTATTCCTATGCTATTTTTGTTATTCCCAGTTAACCACCCTGTAGGTGTGCTCCATAGCCTTGCATCTACCACACCTCCTTGCTCCCCTGTAAATGAAACAGTAAGTGGCTTAAATAAAACCTACAGCCAGCACTACAGATTTCAAAAGAAAGGCTTTTATCTATTAGTCATTGACTGTGAATATAAATCTCCTTGCTTCTGCAAGGGAGCGTGTTAATGACATGACTGACTGACACGTGATACCTCTAACATACAACCTGCATTGAAAAAAATTAAGTTAGCTTTGCTTTACATGATTCTTCTACAGACTTCAATAAAAATGTGACTACAAATAATTACAAAGCCTGCCTTTTTTTAGGCAACCTATATAGTATACAGAGTGGAGAATGTTACAAGAGCACATCCAGTAAAGACAATACATCAACAATAAAGCAAGATATTTCAGTAAAAATTGAATAAATAAAATAAAAATATTTTAAGCTGTATTTAACAGGTTAAGTTAGAATATGGCATCAGACATACAAGGCATAGTGAACATGGCTGCCGACCTACAGAATCTCTAGGTATTATAAAAAATGCATAGATAACTGAAGGGTTGCTATAACATCAACTAGAACATTTGCAGTTGCTCAAACACATACACACACCCCATACATACTTTTTTGGCCATGGTAAAAGGAGTGTCTGAATATATTGTGAAACAAAAGATAATAGGCTTTGCAATATTAGGCTCTGATTCTGCAAACACCTGGGTGTATAATAAATCTTTTGGAGAATAAGGAGCTCTACTGAAGCAAAAAGGCCACATATAGTCAAATCATTAAACACACTACTTAAATACCTGCAAAATCAACAGCATTTTGTTAACAGACATAAAACTCTTAAAACATACACTGGCGAGTGATGTACAGCTTTTCAAATACCTTTCTGTCTTCTCCTCAGCCCTGCCTGCAGTTGCACACATTGCTAATGAAAGCTAACCAGATGTTCCTAGCCTTGACAACACGGATGCAGAACCTTTACACTGCTGTTTGCTAAGTGTTGGTTTAGTTAAGAGAGTCTGGATCTCTCTTGGGGATAATCAGCACTGTGAAGATGCAATGACAAAATTTAATTATACTGTTTAAAATTAATTCACTGCTGTACAACAGTTGCCAATCCCAAATCATGACATTGTCAGCAGGAACTTTAAAAAGACACTGTCAAAGTATTTAATTTAAAATAAAATAAAATAAAATAAAATAAAATAAAATGTGAATCACTAGCATAATGATGAACAAGGAAAGTTTTCTGTCTTAACTTCACAATCCTACCTAAGGGTACCATGTTAGCCACCACAGTTTGAGAGCAGTCATCCCTGGAAATGTTCAAGACCAGGCTGGATGGGCAACTTTGTCTGGTGAAAAGTGCCCCCTGATAGGGGTTTGGAACTAGAAGATCTTTGAGGTCTCTTCCAAACCAAACAGTCCTGTGATTCTCTGATAGGAAGTGAGTTTTACACTGCTCCTAACAGAGGTGACTGGGATCAGTACTGGAAACTATAGAAGCTATATGCAAGCTGCCATCCCCATGCTTTGTGATCTGGCTCCATGGTCAGTTCAACCACAGGTACTGCTAAAAGGGGGTGGGTTTGTTTGCACCCCCTCCCCTCCAGCTCTCCCTGGGTACTCAGCATAAGCAGCTTCTCCAGCTGTACAGGCAATAGAGGTGGTGCAAAGGAGGTGGCAAGAGCGTGAGCCTTGAGAGGGGAAACAGTTGCTCCAGTGCCCGAGGTGCAGAATTGTGGTCATGAAGGGATCTGAGATCCATAGAGGATCAGCTCTTCAGAAGGTATTGTAGAAAGCTAAATTTAATTACAATAGTTGCATAGCCAGCCTTCACCTGACACTTGCTCATACATCACGCTGAGTTTAGTAATGATTTTCCTGCATTTTTCAATGCAGGAATTTCTTGAATCATCATTCTTTTTCTGTTGTGTTCCTAAGTTGCTTCGCCAGGTGTGGTCATTAATTTCTTCAAAGAAGGAAATAAAATGAAAATAGTTTGTTTATAACAGTCTCTTGCATAGTAAAATAAAAAAAGAGTTATTGTAACAAGAACTTTGCCAGTGCTCCTTTATCATTGGAGTATCACAAGATTTGCAGACTTGGGAGACAGTTACAGTTTGGAACCTAGCTATAAATGGAGGCAAAACATTTTTAACACTAGTTAAACATACTTAATGTTCCATTTCCAAAATCTGTACCAATCTGCAGGTTTAGACAGAAGATGACAAAGGGAGAGACTGAAGATGCATGACTGCATTTCAAAATCAGCCTGAGGTACAATTTTGCGGGCAATGCTGGGCTGATTTGTGAGGGCCTGCAGGTGTGTAAAGCAAATCAATTAGATGAAGTCTTCGGAGCAAAAGCAGTGAAATCCAATTGTACTACCTGAAACACTATCATGTTAAAAAACAACTCTCTTCTTATTTTGTTACAAGAGCATTAAAGTAAAACAAATTTCATGAAATTTTGTAAATAACAAGAAATGTAATTGCTCTTCTTCTGGTGTGCTAAGTATTCAGCAACAAACTCTGAGGGGAAGGGGGAATTATGCAACCAGACACTGAACTGAACATTTCATCAAACACTTGTATAGAAAAGGTATGGAATAGTTTAGTCCCTATAACAGTTGTAAGAGAATAAAATCTCTAACTACTTCTTTCTTATTCCTGATTGGTTTGAGCCCTCTATGAAACAAACTATTTTTGATGAATTAATGATAGATTTAGGAGAATAAATTTAACAGCCAGCAGTTGAATTTGTATGTTTAAAGCTGGATCACCCTGCAACTCAATTACTGAAAACACTTCTGGATTTTTCATCATTGGTTTGGTTTTAAACAAAATTCTTCTGTAAGACCATAATGTGTAACCAGAAGATGACATAATGACACTACAATTCAAAAACATGTCAGGGAGATGTTAAAATAGTTGCTAGACCAATGCTGACAAACAATTTAAAACTAACAGGTGCAGTTCTGTAAAAAATAAAACGTGGTATTTAATCTACAGTAATTCAATGGTAGCTAATACTTGATACCTATTCCAGTGTTGAAAACAGAGCGAAGTGCTGTAGGTTTTAAGACTGGTTTATGACAAATCCAGCTCAAGAAGGTGAAACTTTTAACTCAGGCATCATTCACTCCAAGGACTTTACCATGAGTTCACTGGGAGGGACGTGGCCATATTCTCTTTTTTGTGTGAGTTTAGGTAATGTTCATGTATTTACAATCAAACAGACCTTCCATTGCCCATGATGTAACTCACTGACAGCAAAAAAATTATTCATGCTTCTTTTCATATCACATGATGGTGGCAAGAACGAGAGAACATGCTTGTCTAACATTGTTTCGATAGGGGTAAATTCTCTGAAGAAAAAGCATCAGCAACTGAAATGGAAGGTCAGACATGGTCCGTTGATTTTCCTTAGTGTAGCTACTGTTATCTTCAGTCAAATGGTAGGAGAATCTTCTCTCTTACGCAGCTATGGCATCTCGGTGACCGGACGTTTCTGTTTCAAAGTGTCAATGAGAGACAAGACTCCTCTTTTGACGTTAGTTGTAACTCTTCTGGTCACCGAGTCTGCAGGCGGTGGCGGGGGCCGAACTTTCTGTGAAGGAGGTCTGGCTACCAAGCACTTCTGATACCGTAACTGCAACAAAGCAAAGCCCTTCTGTAGTCATTACTGCATCCAATTACTTCACAGACCATTTTAAATACACTTTTAGTATTTTCTCATTAAATATAGTTAAACCTCTGCTTTGGCTGTGAGAAAAAGCTTAGCTGAAGTTAATGGGAAATTGGTCCGTCAATGTTTGGGCAGAAACTGCCCATTAGCACACACCAGACACTAAATCATATATATATACCCATTTGAAAACTGAAAAATAGGTTTTCTGGGTTCAGTTACTCTTTAAAAAGGATTATTTTCACTATATTACCACTGGATTTCATAACATGACTCCAAGCAAAATGCTTTTCTGGCATTAGGTAATTTGTGTAGTGAAAGAAAAGATTTATAATTTACATAGATGTTGCAGAGGTTAGGAGAGAAAATAATTAAAGGCACATTGTTCACTAAGCTGGAACTTCAAACATTAAAATGTTTGGATTTTAATTGATTAAATAGATAATATTAATTTCTATTTTTATCTTTATTTTCTCTGCCTTGAAATTAATATAACTGCAAATTTGAAAAACTGATAATTTATGGAGGCAGTGAAAATCTAAAGTGCTGTTAGATGCCTTTGAAGAAGGTCACTTACCATACAAGCAGCCTGAACAGCTTCTGATACATTGCCTGCATTTGGTTCACACCAAAAAACATGGCACTCAAAATGCTGGTTTCCTGTGTCCATGATGAAGGCGAACGTGTGGATGTCTTTGCCTACTCCCATGAAGGACAGGAACCGCACTCGACACTCCACCATGACCTCCTCTTCATTCTGGTCATGGGTCAAAGGATTGATCATTACTACTGGATACTCCTTAGAACTTTCAATTTTGGTTAAATGGGAGGATATCCTGATACAGTGTTGGAATTCCTTCTTATCTATCTGCATAAACCAAGCATGCTCAGGCCTGGGCTGGATCTGCCCTTCTAGGCCATCATCAGAAAACTGAGGCTTTGAGCATTACCACAAAATTTTAAAATGTTGTACATTTTAGAAGCTGCTTGTTTTGTGAAGAAACAAAACAGCATGGCTATAATGACTCCAACATGCTCCCCTATCACTGGTATGTTATAGAGATGTTGGTTTAGTACCTTGTCAAAAGACATATATAAAATACTGCATTAGTAAGTCTCACTGTATTAAACTCTATGGAAAATGCTCTACATTTTCTTCCGTAACACAGATTTTTATATTACTCTTGGCTTCCATACCAAGAGTAAGGCAAATGCAGTCTGGAATTTATAATTGCTATTACTTTGGGCTTAACCTACAATATTTTAGGCTCAAAATTCCAAGAAAGAAAAATGCTGACTATCTAATGAATACTTGTAATAATTTATTTATGAGAACATGCTTGGAATGATAGTGAAAACTGAAGCTGATAAGAGCAGTAAGAGCCTCTGCAGATTCTGGAAAGAAATAAAATGCAAAATAAGCAAATGAATTTTAGTTTAAATTAACCAACTACTAGCATTTCTGTGTTCCGGGTTTTCAACACTCATTTTAACGGTGTTTTAAACAACACAGTTTCTGCCTTACTCTTTCATTGATGACTGTGACAGTAGCATCAGCAACGTTCATGGTAACTGGCAACCAGTCATCTTTGCTAGAGGAAGCCATTAGACTTTCAATGGCACTGTTCAGAGTATCCATTCCTAAAAGAGAATAAAATGCAATATTGAAAAATAATATATATATAACATAACAGATATTTTATCTTCACACAGTAGTATAGAAAACAGATTGTTTTGGATTCCTTATTAAAATTAATTTGATCATGGAAGAACGTATTGTGAAGTTGTATTTCTCCATCAGGAAAACCAAAACAGGTGCCTCTGGCTTACAAAAAACCAGGATAGCATCTTGTTTAGCTTTTGAACCATTTCAGTTCTTTAGCAGCAGAGCTCATATTCAGAGAAAGCTGTAGAGAGAAACTCCGCCTTCTTGGCAGCTCCCAGAATACCCTGTTTGCAAAACACATGTTCATGTGATGCCCTGAATATTAGATGTCTTCATGCCCGATTCATGTGACTGAAACAGAAGAGTTGCTGCCCTTCAAAAATCATGCACTGGCAGCTGACGAGCCATTAGAGTTTAAGCAAGGTACTCTGGAATTCACTGAGGTGTTACATACCCACAGGTTTAGCCACAGGTAGCATGCCCAGGTACTGGACGTGAAACTTCTGCACCAGTTCTGTCTTTGGTGTTGGGAAATCTACTGCATGGGAAAAAAAGGTCAATTTCTATTAATCAGCATTCACAGCAGGAAAAAGTACTTTAATTTCATTAATAACATAAAACTGTTTACCCATTAATTGTACTCTGAAGGTACTGCATCGATTTAAAGAAATTTTTATTCCTTCTAACAAGAACAAGCCTCAATAATTTCTAAAGGAAGTTTTGGTCTATGCTAAGAATAAAGTCACATTATATTGCTGGCATATTAAAATGCAGAAAATATAGATGAATGGGTCTCTGAGATGTACAGACCTAAGTGTCACTGCAATAACTATGTAAAATCTGCAATCTGCTTTTAATACCATCCTTGCTAATACATTAAACACAGTCTCCAAGTAATCAATACTACTGCCTGAACAGTACACATTACACAGACCATTGCACAAGCTGATGTATGGATTAGGAGTAAGATATTCAGTACAAACTGGTGGATCTAGAAGCATATAATTTGCTGCAAAGCTAATGCAAAGTATATTTGTTCTCCTGGAATAGTTTCAAAACAGCAACTACTAAGATATGACAAATAATGGCTCGCAAAGGCAACTTCCTTCTACCATGCAGTAAAGTGTGCAAAAGCTGGATGACAACCCACTTGCACCCTTGCCTCAGAAGTTGCTAAAATAGATGCTGAAACCTAGAAGGAGTACTCCTGTGGCTCTTCTGAATCCAAGTGAGTAACTGGAGTATATTCTGGTTTTAAGGAAGATTTGGCCAACTGGTGCAGTCTCAAGTCAGGAGGTATTTTGATTTGAAAAAGACAATATCCTGAGTAGCCACAAATAAGTAAGACTGTGTTTGAAACAGTTACAGTTCAAAATAAAAGAGGAAATGCACAAGTTGACATAACTAAGCAGGACTCCACATCTGTCAGCATAACCAAGAAAAATACTTAAATAATGCAGGAACAGATTACAATCAGCTAGATACATTAATTAAAAAGCAGGAATACGCTCCTGACTTCTCCACCCAGCATGCTCCATTTTTGTCAAAATCTACATCAGAAACAAAACTTATCTAAAACAGGACCATCCTGAGGATACTAGCTGTAACACACAGTACCTTGCAGAGGAACATCAAGGGTGACATTTGTCCTGTCTTGCAATGAGCTGCAAGCCATAGCTTTAGCATTCTTCCGTTCAGCCATAATCTGAAGAAGACAGTGATAATCCAGCATTAAAAAAAAAAATACAGTACAGCAGCAATTACACATCTACTCCTATTACAACCGTATTTCTGAAATCTGAAATAAGTCAGAAGCTACATGATTAAGCAGGTTATTCTTTTTAAATAACAACTTTAATTTTACTCCACTTTATTCACCATTCCTTGACTACATAAAGAACTTAAGTGGTGTCCAAGGCTAGGTGAA
The DNA here is from genome assembly GCA_013398275.1 of Promerops cafer. Taxonomy (NCBI): domain Eukaryota; kingdom Metazoa; phylum Chordata; class Aves; order Passeriformes; family Nectariniidae; genus Promerops; species Promerops cafer. Next base: position 1,390,328 of record VZSE01013631.1, read on the forward strand.
AGAGAGGTCGAAGAGGAAAAAAAATCAAGTCATTTTTATCAACAGCAAAATTATAGTGAGGAGTAATATAGCAAGAAATAGAAATATTAAACACACACAGAAGACTGTTCATTATGCATCTCCCTCTCTGAACTATCTTCTGCTGTGTATATTTTTTCCTCCATTTTTATGTTTATTCTGGAATTAAAAATCCCATGCAAAATACAACATGTGGTTCATTCAAAATGTGTAGTACTAGCAAAAGTGGAATAAAGCCCCACTTCTAAATAAACATTTTGGATGGCTATTCCCTACAAATATATGACTGAGAACGGATCCAGGGAAGCTGTCAGAGGTTTTCCGAAGCTCATATATGAACCATAGCTATCTGCTTCTTTATGTTACAACTGCTCATTGTAATTAAGCTATAAAGATAGCTGGTCTTACAGCAGATGACAGACACTTGGTCTGAAAATGCTTCTAGCAAACCTCTCTCCTCTGCCCCGCTCCCTTTTTTTTCCTAGGTTTTATATTCTGAAAGTATTTTCAGTTGCAGGGTCACATGGGAATATTCCTGTCCCCTCTGATGAAAAATTATACACACTAGCTTAGGAAGAAACCCTGACTCAGTGAAGAGGTACAGCATGTCAGCACAAGCCAAGTGCTTCCCTGAATCAGGATTATATCTATTGCTGAATTAACTGTGTCGCTGTTAGCTATGGTTTTAAATGCCTAGTTGCTCTCTAATCCAAAATTAATGTCAGAAGTTTCATGTCATAGTTACTTATGTGACAGCTCTGCTCCCTTTCTGATATTCCTGTGTAAAACTACCATGGCATTTACTCGATGTTGACCTTACTGGATAAGAGCAGCAGTAGTAGGGCCTGTGTAGCACATTCTTCCCTGCATGAATTGGAGAGTTGGAGGAGAGCTAGGAAGAACATAACAGGTCTCCAGTCAGTCACTGCTGCAGTGCTGGTGTTAAAATTCACCAGGTGCAGCCTGCAGCTCCTTGGCCAACCTGAGCAACTCTCCGAGTGCTGCCACTGGCACTCCCTCTGGAGCCCAAACCCACACAAACCTGCCAGGCTTTGCTGGGCTACCTTCTGCCTCAGGCATAACCCTGCTGCCCAGAGGGCTGCAGTAATGCACCCTGTGCAAAGGCTCATGTTGCCTGCATGAAACACCACAAACAAGTTCAATACCACATCTTCAGTGTTGCAAAAATGAAAAATATTTAGACTATACAACTGACTACAGGAGGGTTTGGCATCACTGATTCTGTTCACTGACATGAAAAAAAAATGTAAAAAGCAAATGACAGTCATACAGCAGAATTTTAAACCCTGAAGGTTTCCTAACTAGTATTTCTAGAAGAGCTGTGACTCATGAGGAGACACAAGTTACACAGGGATAACTGATAGGATTATTCGCCCCCACAGCCTACTTTTTATGTGATGCAAGCTAAAATGTTTTAAGGAAAACCAAAACAAGCAGCGTAATGTCTTAAAAAAGCGGGATGCAGTCTCAAGACCACCACAGTTCAATAAAAGAATAAGAGTTTAAAGTAGATTAGTTTAACTTCCTCTTTATAAAGCATTTCAGATCGCCTACTGTAAAGGATGTGCTGCATTGTTACTGCTGCATGAAATGACTGTACAGAGGACACTCATGAACTGATCATCCAAGAAAACAAAATTAATAACCAGGGAATGGTGTCAAATCTGTAAGGCAGAATGACTGAAAAGAACAGTCCTCCCCAGCATTATGGACAACACTATCAAAGCAGGAACTAAGATCCTTTAGTATACATAACTAGAGTACCTTAAACCCCTTCTCCTCCATGATTTTTTTAAATACAGTTAGCAATTATTTTCCTCTGTGTCCTGCAGGATACCATTGAATAACACCATTCAAACAAGGTCTGATTTATTTATGGAGTTTAACATCATTGTTTATTATTAATTGAACCTCTGTGTTCCTTTTTAATTTTGAACCTGCAGCTTCTTTATTATTCAGGAAAGCCTTTGGCCTCTATACACACTTGTCAAATCAAAAGCACATATCATCCTCCTCAAATCTAAATGCCCACTCTCCCATAATTCCCATCCATTTGCATTCTTTCCCTTACAAATTCTCTACACTGTGTCTCGTTGCCAGTTATATAAACTAAACTAACTGCATACAACTGCTGATTAGATGTATAAGGCTCAGGGCCCTCTGAACAGACTGATTTTAAATCCACTTGCCTTTGAGCAGATTTCGTGTAAACTTGTAGCAATGGCTTTTGCAGGTGTGTCACATCGAAACACGTGACATTTCAGAATTCTTGTGTCTTTGTCTCTTGCCACGTAAGCAAAGTCTCTGTGTAAACAAGATAAATGGACACATTAGAAACATGCAAAACAAATTTGATGACATTAGAATCAGTAGTATTTCCAAAACTGCAAGTCCTACTTCAGTTTAACAGGTGTATGTCTCAGCTCTCAAGGTATAAAATACATACCTTCGACAAATCAGGTCTACAAATGTAGTAAACTGCTTACCCATGAAACATATACCTAAAGTTTGGTGTTTAATCTATATAATTCAAAAGCTCACTACAGTTTCCTAACCATGCAACTTACTGAAGTTACAACCCATAATTCCAAATGCAATTGTAAATAAACAGCAAAGTTTACTCAAATACGTTACTGAAGATGAAGTAGAGAATTACATATTAAGACAGAAAAGATATGCAGCTCTTAACTGCTAAAAAACGCCAAGAAACAGCATACAACACTGTAGTCAGAGAAAAATCGTATTTCAAAGGACTGTATAAAGTGTTTAAAATATGCAGCTAGTAATTAGAGATCTGGTTGCATAAGGGAGATGTGAACCTGCTGAGCTTTGCTCACACTAATTGCCCTAAATTTCTGACCTTATTTTTTCAAAAGTTAAATAAAGCTGCCCTACAAAAGACATTTTTGCACTGTACTGGCTAGTCACCACAGCACAGTATAGCTTTCTAGCATGGATGAAGGAAGTGCCACCACTAGGTTTGTTTGTTCTCAGGCTGCTTAAGAGTTGGAGCTCTTCTGAAACAGTCAAAGTGATACATACTGAGCCAGGAAGAAGCCTGACTTTGCCCAGCTGCCATCCTTGCTATACCAGACTCTCTGTTGGCTTGTCTTGCACCTCTGCTTTTTCATGTCCTCCAAGCTCATTTCTACTCTGCGACCCTCTTGCTACCTTCAGGTTTCTCTGGGACTTTGCTCCAGCCTCTTTTGCCTGAAGTCTCTTTTCAGTGCATTTCTGCTTTACACATAAATAATTACCAGCAAAGCCCTCAGTGGTGAAGAGATAGGAGGGATATTCCTAAGCCACAGGCCCAGTATAAACTAAGGTATTTCTGTATATCAAAGTCTGTAAATATTCTGAACAGGGTTTAATGTAGCATGGATGGCCAATTTTTAAATTCATTTCAAATGCCCAGTGAATTGAAGAATTTTACACTGAAGCTACCCTGGGGGAATCAGAGACTGTGGCAAATGGATTGCTGGCCTTCCTGCTCCGTACAAGATATGGCACATTTTGCTCTTCATGAGCCCTTGCAATATAAGGGCTGCTCAGTAACAGGTACAGGTGATTGCTCCATCTAAGTGCTTTGCAACCTGACGCCTGACAAACAATATTTAAAAATACCCAAGTCACACAAAACTATCAGAGCATGAGATCTGAAAGCAATTCCACATGACAGAACCATGCAGAAACACAGGAAGCTGGAGGCCCTTCTCCATCTCGCTGCATCCCAACCTGCAATGGCACACGTTAGGGCACAGCAGGGATGGGAGGCAGTGGGGCAGCACGTGGAATGTGCTGCCACCTGAACCCTTCCTGCATGGGGAATGCAGCCCAGGGGCTGCATCAGCTCTCACTGGCTGCAGCACTGCCCTGCCAGCATGTAAGACACAGGCATCCTTTGGGACAGTGTTTTACCCAACTGATGGTGACTTGCAGGAAAAACCACAAAGCAATAATCCAGGAAGGTGCTGTCTATTATAGAAGATGCCCCAAGGTTTCCTCCCCAAGTCCCTTGGCCACAAAAGCTTTTTGGCATGTTGTTCCCTTTTTCTGCACTGCAGGATGCTGAGTTTCAGCTGGAATCTTGCTCCTGGAAAAAGACTGATGCTTTTGGCTCATCTGGACATGTGCCAAGCCTTGCTTTAGAATGGTTTCCTCCCTGCTTAATGCACCAAAAGCAAGCTGAAGACTCCTAGCTGGACTCGAAGAGAAGAGGGTATGGATCATCTGTAGCCTATGAAAAATTAGCAGCTGAGGGGAAAAAACATGAAACAAGGTGCCATATAAAAAACCCCACAGGGCTGGTGGTGGGTGCTGGGAAGGAGCTGCCAGGAGCACCTGGCCCACACCTCATTTCCACAGGTGTTGCCTCAGTACTGCAGTGCTGCATGCAAGGCTTGTGCCCTGCCTCTCCAGCACTTGGTCCTGCAGCTTCTGAAAATATTTCTGCTTGTCATGGTATGCAATCATAAACAAGGCTGTATAACACAATTACAGAAGAAAATGACACACCAGCCAGTACATCAGTTTCAAGTACTGAGAGCTAATAAAACCCTCGTGGTGGTGTTGCAGACTCACACATTAGTGTTTCACTTTAAGTACCTGAACAACTTGAACAAAGTAAATCAGCTAATTATATTCATGGATTGTGAATGTACATAAAGCTTTAGGTGATCAGGGCTTGCAAATACTGAGACAAAGTATGAAATGTGAATTCTTCTGAACCTGTGGTACCATATCCCACTCAACCCTGCCAGCACCATCTGTTTTCAAATTTATCAGTCAAAATTCAAATCATCACACAAACCATCCCTCCCCCTTCTGGCAGTGCACAGACAGTACCACTGATGTCATTAATTCATGGAAGTCACGTAGATGCCTGTGTGCTTTCACGAGTGGCCCTGCATGGCAGCCCAGCAGCCAAGACCTGGGGATGGGATACCAGCTGGTGGCAGCTGGCTCCTCCACTGCCAGGAGGAGCCTTGCAGCCTTGCTTCAGGCATTTCTAGGCATCTAGAAAACAGAGGTCCACAGTTCATCTTGGACAAGAAAGGTATGGCTTTCTGAGGATTTCAGAGCATCTGCTTCCTACAGCAACAATAAAACTTAGGAAAAGTTTTGTATTTCCCTACATAAGACCACAATGGAACAGCTTCTTTTTTGTCCAAAGCCTTGAATCCCAAGTAAGCCAGAAGACCAGTCTCTGATTCTTCTTCCACTTCAGATCCTTTCTGGGTTGCTTTGTCTATAAACCTTTATTTGACAGCAGCTCACTTGAAGCTGATTAACATTTAAGTGAGATTTATGTGCAACAGGGCCCTGAGATAATGAAGAAGTGCTGAGCAACGTGTTTGCAATAGAAATTTACAGAAAAGGGGAAATGCCTCCTCTTACCACTCCCCTATCTTTACATTCTGCTTGGAAAACATGTGAAAAAAGAAATTAAAAAGCCGTTACAAAGCCCACAGCTAGACAGAGAGTTAGCACAGGGTTAACATCACATCTCATCCATCTGGATGAGTCTCTGTCTCCATTGGGTGTGTGCACGTGAAATTGGGGGGATCTGAATGACAGCTCCTAGTAAAATTTCATTCCATGTCAGTGGGACGAGCAGCATGGTGTTTAGTGGGAGAATGATGTAGCAAAAAAAGCTGTATACTCTCGAAATTTTATAACACAAGTGCAACACTTCAGTTGATACAGGATTATAGAGAAGAAGTACTTCATAGAAGGTAATTTTAAATTTTTTAAAATCATTTGCACATATACTACATCATCCATTAATAACTTTCCAGTTATAGGAACTGGATATAAATCAGTATTCTGGACAAAAGCTAGAAAAACAAAAAAAATAGATAAGAATTACTTTGTGCAAGAGTGGGTAAGACTGGTTCTGCTGAACAGTGAAGAATTTGTAGTAATTTATTTTGAAAGCATACAGAACTAGAGAAAGACATTTTAAAAAGCAATTTTGAGAGTTAAAAAGACAATGTAAGGTGCTAAGTAGAAGGGAATTTAATTTCTATTTGCTCTTTTACTCTCTTTAATTGGCAAATGTCTACAGTCATTGACTAAACCTTAATCATACCTATTTAACACCTGGCTAAGCATCACATAGCTGCTCAACCCTGGATGAATATAATCACATTAAAAGCAATTTATGCTAATGCTGTCCTGTTTGAGTAGCAGTTATATCCATTTGCCACTATTAGGCTAAAGTCCTAGGAGGCATCCCAATTAAGTACAGCCTAAAAGATTAGCACATCCTTCTTTACCATCTCACGTTAAACTTATTTCTTCAAAAGACTGTAGAAGAATGTAGAATTGCATGTATCCTTTCTTTGTTTTTGGTTAAAAACCCCTAACATCCTAGCCTTAAAGTATGAAATAAAATTTTTTTACTCTTCTCAATAAAATTAAATTGCTGCTATTTAAAACACCTACATTAAAATGATACACATGCAGGAAAATGTACATTTCTTTCCGAATTTATGTATTACATGTTGTAACAAGAATCCAGAAAATTATATTCTCTGGGTTTGTCTTAAAATTGATTGAAATTCATCCCGCATAGCCTACAGAAGATGATTTCTCTGTACTGGTGTATAGACTCTGTAACTGCAGGTTCAGAGAACAGATATGCCAGGCCATGGGGAAACCATCTCCTGAGTCTGTAACTTTCAGGCTTCACTTTGCTTTCCTGCTCACCAGAGACTTATGAAAGCAGGAAACAAAAAAGGGAGAGCAGCCACCACTACATCACCTGGCAGGGGGTTGCCATTCACTGTCAAGACTTGAACGTCCATGGGAGCAGAGAAGGAGAAAAGCAAGAGAAGGGAGAGGAGGCACATGATAACAGCAGGTAAATATAATGCCATCAAGACCATCCTCAGGTGCGGTTTTTCCATGGCACAGAAATATTCTAGATGAGGTGCAAGAAATCCTGCAGTAATACGTATGTTAGAAATTACAGATCCTCCGGATTAACATTTCAGGCTTCTTATCCAGACTTCTTATTCACATAGAAGAAAGGAGAATGGCTTATAGCTGAAATAATATTTGTGACTCTGTTCGGTTCACTTGTCTTTTTATTATGGTCACACCAAGGAACTTGCAAAGTTAGGGAGAAAAATCCAAAGGTAAGGAAATGATAACTAGACGAAACAAGCAGCATTCACAAATGCTGCAAAATCTGTTTCTAGAAGATTTACTGAGGACCTTTCAACTACCAGATACCAGACAGACCCCAAGTGAAACCACTGCTTCCCTTCCACTGGTTCCAAATGAAACTCATAGCCCCTGCTCCAGGTGAATATACACCCAACACTTTAGAATCAAATCCTGGAGGAGGAGGAGGAGGAGGAGGAAGAAAAATATCTATTCCCAAGAGTCTTCTTCTTCCCATTTCTCTTATACAGTAACCACATCTACCCTTCTCTCCTCAGTGATGAGAGCTGGAAGTGATGTGGGGGAGAAAGAATTTTCCCTTTGTTTCTGACAGTTGCTGGAAATCCTAAATACACATTAAAGCCTTCCATTTTTCTTCTCTGCAAGCGCTGCACCTCACAGAGCTCCTCCACCTCTTTAGTTGCTCTCCAGCTACAGCCCAGAATGGCACACTTGGCCACCATGACATTACCCTGGTAATGAATTTTGGATCCAAGTAGTTAAAATGCCCTCCCCAAGAAGAGGGAGGGAGACTTCGGGGGAGACTTTTCTTATTTCAGTTTTTACACAATGTGAAAATTCATTTCCTTGCAGCAAAACATCAGTTCTGCATTTTAATAAATTCTCCTCAAATGGTCTGGCATTGACAGAGTGTAGCTTGTTTTTCTAATTCAAGCATAAAGTTTGTAGGGCAAATTATCCCCAGCTGAAAGGCTGTTTGCTTCATTCCTTGATAATGTCACTTGCTAACAGTGAAGGAGGAGCTATGGCTACTTTGTGTGATGCTCAGAGGCTTTAATCTGGCAGCCCTAAAACTCACAGCTGCCGGTTTTTCTTTGATGTCTTATCATTGCCACAGTTCTGCGTGCTTCCAAAATTTGTTAAAACCCTATCAGAGCTGATACGTCTGATACCCAGCTCAGCCCTTCAGAGCCCAGCACTTCCAAGCCTGAAAGCATTTGCGTGGCTTTCACTCCAACTCCCTTCCTGCAGCCTGATGCTTAGGCAGCTGCAAAAGCTGCTCCCCCAGATGGGCTTCCCAGGTCTCAGTGCTGCCCCACCACCTTCTCCTGTGCGGAGGGGACAGGAGTCCTGTCAGCCTCGCCACCACTGCCTCACTAGCGTGACAGGTGGCTCTGAGATGTTACAAATCATTTCCCTCTCTGCTACCAAGGGTTTTATTCTACTCCTGCAAAGGGCCACGAGTTTGCATCAACTGGAGTCACGTCAAAGTGCAATTCTCCGGATCCATGAGCTCTGTTAGCGCAGTGACAACAGTACAGATTGTACAGCTTAAATGTATATCCCATGCTGGTCCTCATTCCCAGCCTCGCCTCACAATCGCGTGGCCAAAGCACCACCATCATGGCAAGGAGGACAGTCTGTCACATGTGCCATGGTCACCACCAATGGGGTGCCCTGGGAACTGAGCTCCTGTAGGACTGGCAGCCCAAGGAGGCCCAGTAAGTGTGTCACTTACTTCTGCTCACCAACTGCTAGACAGGCATGGCAAACTGAAAAGCCAATCAGTAGCTTAGACCCCTGCTTGTTTTATAGATGGATTTAACAAAAGACAGAACTTCTGGGACAGATCATATGAAAAATCAGTGGCCACTGACTTGGTCAACACAAATTTTTCAGGGTGTTTTGTTGGTTTTTTCCTTAACTAGTTCACAATATTTTTGAAATGTGCATGGGCAGGGGACTGCCTTCCTACCCTTGTGCAGCAGTTTCAAAGAAAAGGCACACTAATGAGGTAGTTTGTCAAGGCCATTATAGTTGCTTCTTCTCCCTGGAAGCATTGTAAAGTGGTGGTTTAACTCCTCAGGATGGCCAGTGTGATGAATCCTGAATTTCCTTTAAGTAAATGAATGTGTTATTATGCCTGTAAACCTCTGAACAGCCTCTTTGCAGCAGATCCTGTAAATTTGACTTTGACAAATTAGCATTTAGATATTTTTGACAATGCTTCTGTCTTCCAGATCTAATTGGAAGACATGGGATTTTGTTTAAAAGGAATATTTAAAGATTTAATAAAGAGATACATCAAACTGAGATGCTCAAAGCTCTATAACAGATTAAACTGAAGGCAGCAGACTACACCAGAATAGTTAATCTCTCCAGTGTGATTTGCTTTATAAGCAAGGCTTCCTAGTTCTCCTTTGTTCTTTATAATTCAGACAGAGAACACAGCAGTTGTGCACAGACACTACACACAAATCTGCTTGAAGCACACTTTTGCCAGTGCTAGGTTGGATGGATCATCGCTCTCCACACGCATGAAACCTACATTGGACTGCAAAACCATAATCAAGAAAGTTCAAATATTTCCCTAGGCCAACACTACCTGAAGAATTGATTAAAAAAAAAAGGCCTGGAAACCATTCTCATTATATTCCACAAAGCAAACATGAGGAATAGTCTGCATCTCTAAACCACATTCCTTCCACCCAGTCACACTTCCAAGTTTTTGCAATTTAGAAGAGCAAACAAACCCCAAATCTCATCTGAGGGATGCAATTCTATTGCTAAGAGCCTTTGGAGTGGCTGCAGCGCCTGTGCTGCAAAGCACCTGACTACAATGCCTTACTGTCTGTGCTCCCATGAAACAGGAAGCATTGTAGAGAATTCCAAATGACCCCTTTGTACATCCAAACAAATCAAATATACTGGGAACAACTTTTCTTCAAACTTAAAATACAAGCAAGCAACCCAGACAGGCTCAAAACAAACACCAAAAATATAAAATAAATGTTTACTTTTTCAAATCTCACTAAACTTAGCTCTGAAATCCCCTGCTTTCAGTATTGTGTTTTTTCAATTTTTAAAATAAAAGCTGGGATTTTAACACTACTGTCCTGCATTTCAGATTCCAGAGAACATCATAATCTGAATTTAAATCCCAAGACCAGAAGCAAATACTAAAACCCACTGCACTGCATGATTTTAAACTGTTCTATTATTAGAGGGTTTGGGACCTGAGGGAAAAAAAACCCCAAAACAACCAACAGCCAGTATCAATTGGACAATTCTGCTAACAGCAAATTGAAAAGGTGATAGACATGAATTTACTCACTTAAGTTGAGCTTCTGTTCACTGATACAAGCAAACCAATACAACATTTTTCAGTGCATGCCGGAAGGATAAACACAAAAATGGAAAAATGAAAATAATTTACCTCTCTCTGAATCCAGGGAAGCATAAAAAAACAGAAAGAGCAAGTTAGAAAGCACTCAAGCAGACAGAGCTCCAGCATATGATAAGACAGGGTAGCTGAAAAGTGCTGTACATTTAACATACACTGTTTGTAGCACAGCGTATCTAAGCATACGGCCACTATTTCCTCTTGACACCTTTTTTCATTGAATCTTGTTGCTCTGAAGTTTGTGTTCCCAGAAACATGCAATGAAGCCAACAGGCATCAGCTGAATTCAGTGAAGCACTGCAGACATATCAATAGTGGGAGGTAATAAAGCTTAAAATACCACACACAAGTCTGGGAAGTAGTATGCAGAAAGTATAAATAGACACAGAATGTGCATGAACCTTCCTTCTTCCAAAATAACACTTTCTACAGCAGACACTGACAAAAGAAACAAGAATAATTCTTCAAGTTGTGCAAACCTTACACTGTTTAAACTCAAAGAGTAGAAAGCAGGTTGTGCAAACCTTACACTCTTTAAACTCAAAGAGAAGAAAGATCGTCATCACTTTTTAAAATGCCTTTTCCAAAAGCTCATGCCCCAAGGTCACTTGGGGTCCTCTGAAAGCTGCACCCTGAAGAAGTGACAGACAGCCTGGGGAACAACCTTCCACGAGCACTGAACTGAAGCCAGGATGTATAAAATCACCACACACTTTCATTTCTAAAACACTTCAGCAACCACTAACTCCTGGTATGACTTAACCAACATCCCTTTCCCACAGGCGAAGGCAGTCAGGAGAGGCACAAGCTTCCCTGGCTGGTGGCTGCCCTTCTGTCCCCTCCCTCAGACCTGCTCTGCCTGCCTGCCTCCTGCCCTGAAGCCCTGGAGGGGGCTCCCTGCAGTCCTGGCACCTACCACAGCCTGCTGCTTCCCAGGTCCTGCCAGCCACCACGAAAGCCCAGCAGGGTGAGCTGGCAGGGACACGTGTGTTTCTGCAGCTTGTCCTGTGAAGAAAGCACAGTTTCCTGGGATGTCACCACAAGGGGTTGGCTGGGCTGGGGAAGGACGTGGGTTGCTGCCTCATTCTTTGCACCTCTCCGTAAACACTGGATGCCACTCTACGCAAGGCATAGTGTCTCTACAGGGATAATGGCCATTCTCAGAAGAGAGCTGCTTAGTCCTGCTCTCCCACTCCTGCCTCCTGCATGCACCTCACAACATCCCCTTTTTAAGAAGGGCTTTTCTCTAGTGAGCACCTGAGCACGGTTCATGCACTGTATGCAGAAATGTGGGACCCTACATCATTCCAGCTTGTAACTGACTCTTGGGAAAAAAAAAAAAAAAGAAGTGGAGTGGAAAAATCATCATGTAACAAGTAATAAGGCTAGGATTAAAAACAGAACACGCTGAAGGGATCCAATTCCCATTCGACATCTCATGTCAGCAAGCTTACAGTGATTGATCTGTTGCTTAGAAGTGGCTTAGTAAGTAGATCTGGAATAAACATAAGTTTTCTAAGGCAGGTTTTAGCTAAACATGCATATGGTTCCCTAATGCATCTGTCCAAAATGGATGTGTATGTACATAACTAGAGATTTAATTTTTTCTCATGTTGAGATGAAACTCTCCTGTTGCAACTTGTACCTGCTGTCCCTTGTAATAATCTCGATGTAGCTCCTTGTGAGGAACACGAATTCACTGCAACAACCTCTCCGTGGACATGTCAGAGTTTGTTGTCCTCTCCGTGGACATGTCATCACAGGTTTCACTGGACAGGGTGCTAGACTATTTCATTTAGGCTCCCTTTCCCATAAATGGCTGGATCAGATGGTCTTTTCATATTCCTTCCCGTCTGGGCTTTTCTACGATTCTATGAAAGCAGCCAAGTTGGAAAAATGATCTATATTTACAAATGTAATGGACTTTCCCATAAACTTTACAACAGAAGCATGAAACTTAGCTTTACTGTAAAGAAGAAACACATGGTGCTCTGCTCACTCCTGTCAAACACGGAACTGGGAGTTTCCCCTTTTCAACATGCAGCAGTGACCTGTGTGGATCTCCCCAGCCAAAACCCCACTCATTCCTTTGCTTCAGCTACATGGGCTTTCTCCTGGGCTTTGCAGAATCAGCAAGCACTTGAACTATTTCTAACACTTCATAAAACAAAGGGTTAAAATATCAACATTGCAAATATTGGAAGTTTTTCAAACCTAAACACCTTTGATACTATATGTCAGTGCCAATATGAAAATCAGAATTGAAAAAGTAGTATCACTTTCACTTTCTGAGAAAACACAGTGTTTCTAAGTACTATGAGAAGTAAAACATATAGGATTTGCTTTGTCCATTAATCACTGGCTTTATATGAAGTAGACAAACAGAGATTTCCATCTCTCAGAAACAGCATTATACTGGAGAAACTGTCCTGTAACTTAGACACAGCATACTGGGGGGAGGACAGGAAAAGAAATGTCTTAGAGACACAAAACATGACCTGCTGGAGCAAACTCTGAAAGGGAGATCTGTTAATCCCCCAATTGTAATGCAAGATACAACCAGACAGAACAATCACCAGAGCAGCTGCCAGCCCAGAGAAAAGAGCACTGAAGGAAATTCAGGAAGGTGAGAGAAAAACAGGCAGCTGAGCTGCTGGACTTCCTCAGGCATCGAGGAGAACTGGCTGCCGTGGCATGCATATGGATCAGGGGAGGCTACCTCCTGCTTCTAGCCAGTTAATTACAGCTTTCCAATTAACCCAACAACTTCTCATAGAGTGTCTTGTAATTCATTAATTATCTTCATACAAAAGATTATTTGCCTGTATTCTCCTTACATTCTAGTAGCTCAAATATGGTTGAATAATTTACCTTTAAACTTAAATAAACAAATTTTTTAAAAATTGCTCCAAGGCTAAAAAGTAGATATGGAAAGTTTCAGTTCAAGTGGCAGACTTTGTTGATTGCTCTAAGTGCCAGAAATGATGCAAGAGCAGCTGTACAAGTGCTTCGGTGTGGTGCCCTACATATCCCTTTCCAAGCTGACTGAGTTAAAACGGGTCAAGCCAGAGCCTGCCAATAATCTGGGAAGACAATCTCCAGAAAATTGTGCCAGGGCTGCTACACAGGATTTGAGATTAATTTCTGATGGGAAAAGGCCAAGACCAAGAAAAACAGCCCATGACCTTCCACCTGCAGAGGTGTGAAAAAGGAACTCCCTCCTGGAGCAAACCCTGAGAGGACACTGCCTTCCAGGGAAGGTGGTAACAGTCTCTTCCTCCCCATCACTTCTGCCAGGCTCATTTATTCCAGACTATTTTCTGATTAGTGCCTTTAGGGTCAGAGCATTGCAGTACTGAAGGGCACCTGCCTCCCTGATCCCTGCTTTCCTCCAGAGAGTCGCCAAGCCCAGGGATGCAGTGGAGGCAGGAGAGTTGTAGAGTGCTGTAACTGATAGGGCACTGCTTGAGTACAAGACTACTCCTTCTTTCAGTCCCAGGTTTTGTACATCAGTGACTGATGCAAATTCTACACTGGGGGCTGACCATTGATGTGCAATGCCACCCCACAAGCGAAAGGGTGACGGAGATTTCACTGAGAGGTGAATAAACACCCTTCAACATGGTGCTCGTGAGGCTGTATCTGCACTTCTGCATGCAAGTTTAGGCTCACCAATCCATGGAGACTGACAAACTGGAGCGAGCCCAGCCGTGGGCAACCAAGGCTGTAGGAGCCATGCTTGTTTAGCCTGGAGATGAGGTGGGCTAGTTTAGCCTGGGGACGAGGTAATGGGAGAGGATCTAATTAATGTCTCCCACTTGCTCATGGGAGGGTTTAAAAAATAGAGCAAACCCAAGTTTCTTTGCCAAGAGAGTGGGTAAACCCAGAGATATATACTCTAAGAGGCTGTGCAATCTGTTGTTGGAGCCTTACAGCCTTATCAGCCTGAAGTGGCTCTGAGGTAATCCTGAACCCTGCCTAGGTTTGGGCAGGAGGCTGGTCCAGATGACCTGCTGCAGTCCGTTTCAGGGCAACTTTTTTCCCCTGGCTCTGTAATAGAAACACCTCAAAGCACAGATCTAAGATGTGCTGTGCTGATGGACATGGTGATGCTGTGTTTACGCCGATGACCAACCTACGGGACTGTCTCAAGAGGGAAGAAGGAAGCTGGCAGGGATGAAACAACATGCCCAAGAGCTTCAGCAGCTCAGGTGCCCCACACATCCATCCCTGTGGCTGGGACAGCAGGAGTTGTCCTGGACTCCAGATACTCCACAGTTGCTACTGTGGTGTTTTCTACTTCAGCAAGGGCCACTGTAAGACTACAATGTGATGGAGAGCAAATCACACCAAGAAACCTGACAGGTTTTGTTTCTGTCACCTCCAAAAAGGTATTTAAGGATCAAGGTGATGTTCTCATGCTTGGATGATGTTTTAGTGTGGCACTGCACTGCACATAAGCCTGGGAGAGAGTTAGGAGTTTAATTCCCTGTACCTGGCAGAGGTCTACAGCCCAACCATTTTTGTGACTGATGCATTCAGCTAACTTTGTGAAGACACGGTTAACTCTTCACACCTCTTCATTCCTGTAGCTTCCCCTGGAGTCTGGCATACTGCAACTTCCTCAGTTGTCTTTTTAAAGCAGATCAGAAAAAAAAAATAAATTAAAAGGCTGCCATGTGTTAACTACACCATAAAGAAGTACAAAGGTCTGCCCTGCAACTTCCATGGCCCTTCAGCATTTTCACATGGGACTACACACACCAGCAGCAGCCCTGACCATCTCTCTTCCTAAGAGATAACAACCAGCTGAAATGTCTTTGCTGTCAATTACTGTAGAGTTTTAATGAAGTAAAACATATTTAACTTGATTAAAAATTACAATCCATTCCATGAGCCTTTCATCTTTATTTACAGTTGCAAGTATTTGCCTGAGCACATTCTCCGAGGCACAGAAGAGGTCCTATTCTGGTTCTCTAATTTGTAATTACAAAGTCTAGTAGCACTTAATGCAACAAAATCCCTATGTAAAATGTAGCTACACCTCAACAACACAACATGAAAAAATAAAGGAAACAGCCTTCATTTCTGTGCATTTGAAAGCTTCCTGTTGCTTAGAGAATGATTATGTCCTTCACCTTTGTATGCCATTAGAGAAGTAGTTTCTTTTAATGAAAGGAAAATAGCTGTGGTTTATAATTTTTCTAAGGGTTTGGTAGCTTTTTAACAGCTTTTTTTTGTTTGTTTATTTTGTTTTGTTTGTGGGTGGGTGGGTTTTTTTGCTTGTTTGTTTTTTGTTTTGGTTTGGTTTTTTTGTTTGTTTTTGGTTTTTTTTGTTTTGTTTTGTTTTGGTTTTTATTTTTTAAGAAGTCCTCAAGCCTTTTGTCTCTCAACAAGTATTGAAATTGCAGACTATTCCAGCAGACTGGTCTTGAGTTTCTGGGTCCTTGCCACCAGCAGGATGGAGACTGAGTAGAATTACAACTAATGCTTTCTGCATGAATCCCCTGTTCATTGTGGGCCAGATTGTACCATCAATTTTTAAGCAATTCTCCACTGGTAGCAAAGAAGAGCTCTGCTTAAAAATTGATGGCTTGATCTAGCATTCTGTTGCTAATTATATATTGTGAAGACTACTATAACCTAATCAGATTCTATTTTTAAAATAAAAAGAAAATATGAGGCACCCTGACAAATCCATGTTTTGTAAAGACTAAATTGTACTCTTAAAACCAGAAGAGTTTGTTTCAGAGTACAGACTTTCTGAATCAGCAAGCCCCACTTACTAGGGCTTTTGGTATTTTGTCAGGTATCAGTGTGACATCTAGCACCCAAACTATGAAAGTTTCACAGTTTGGTATCTGACATCACATTGGTATCTGACAGCCAAACTGGTTCCTTGTTATTCTTAAGTCCTCTCCATAAATAAGCAACCTCAGGACATTCTGCCATTCCTTCAGGGTTTCCCTCACCTGCACACACTCAGTGACTGAAAACCTGGGATTAAAGAGTGGGTGCACTTAGAGCCCCCTGAAGCATACGGCCACCCCAGGTGACTCCTATCCTGATGCAAACCAGAGACATCTTTCATAATACACTGCAGATCATTTCCCTCTCATGAGGACATGTTGGCTTGTTAGGGAAAACAAACCCATTTCTGGGAGCACAGAAAGAACGTTGAACAGCAGGCCACCTTTCCCCCAAATCACTAGAGCATCATTTAAGATGGATTGGTTGGACATTCCCAGGCAACCAGCAGTAGGACAAGAGGACACTGTCTTAAGCTGCACCAGGGGAGGTTTAGGTTGGACATTTAGGAAGAAGTTCTTCACAGAAAAGGTGATTGGGCATTGGAATGGGCTGCCCAGGGAGGTGGTGGAGTCACCATCCCTGGAGGTGTCTAAGGAGAGACTGGATGTGGCACTCAGTGCCACGGTGTGGTTGACAAGGTGATGTTCAGTCTCTAGAGGTTGGACTCTCTAATCTCAAAGGTCTTTTCCAACCTAGTTGATTCTGTAATCTGTGATATAAATTCAAGTTATTAAACAACTATTAAATTAAGCCATGAAGGCATTTCCAATTTAGGAAAATTCTTAAAACATATAAAGAAGGTTTTAATATCACATTGACATCAAAATACTACCAAAAAAAAAAAAAAGAAAAAGGTTATGTTGTTTCATTTGGCAGACACCAAAAAAAGTTCCGGGACATGCCAGTTATTTTCTAATAGGTGGAAATGAAACAGAACACTTTTTACTGACTTGATATCCCTGATTTAGAACTGTTGAATTTCAGAGTTGACCTATATTACCTTTATCAAGAGAATAAGGCTACTGTGGCAAACATAAGTTTTACAGTGCAGTTGAATCAATACTAGCACTCTAATATCAACTGTGTCAGAACTTAGTCCACTGTAACAGTTTTACTTCATGTCATGAAATACAGGAAACTGTGAATGATGAATCAGAAAGCTTTGCTGAATTCCCAACAGACTGCAACAATACAAGAAATACCACAGACCTTCATTACACACCTTTGATTATCTAAAATACTAATTCAAATGGTTTGTTCTCCATCTGTATTACAACTGATCTATGTTTAAAATATTTTCATATAAAGGGTTTATGTATATACACCCACTTGTTGTAAAAGGGAAAACTAACCTGTACTGAAAAAAAGAAAAACTAAAACTTAAAAAAAACTCTTAAAAAATTATAACTGGTATTGCGTAAGAAAACCCCACTCTCTTTCCCTTTCTCTCTTTTAAATCCTTATGAAAATAAATAGGCCACTTTTTACTGAGAAATGCTCTAGGGCTAAATAATGCTCTTTTCCTCACTCACAAGTTGTTATAATTACATTAACCATAAAGCAACAGCTACAAGAACATAATTAAAGCCATAGTTTTAAAAGATGAAACAGATCGTGTACTCCCCTCATAGACTCAGCTATCCTTTAAGAAAGCAAAAATTACTGCACAGAACAGGGAGAGCAATGAGGTTCCATAACATGCAAGAAACCTAACTGAAGAGTGAAGCTGCTGAGTTTAAAGAAAAAGATAAATGTGCCTGTCTCTCTTCCTTCCCCATGCACCCAGCATAATAAGGATTCAAAGCTATATATCAATTAACAAATCAATGAAATTTCTCCTGCTGCAATTTCTTTATAAATTCAGATAGGATCAAGCAAGCACAGAGACCTCAAGGCAATAGATTACATTTAATCACGAAGTTTCCTCTTCTGTCAAAAGAGCTGCTAACCATATCACTTCAACTAAATATATTTAACATGCATGTATATCCACATATAGTGCAATAGTTTTGCCATTAAACATGTTCACATCTTTTGAAGATTTACACAGGTTGTTCAATCTTCATTGTCAATTATGGGCTGACAAAAGGAAGCCCAGACTGTCTAGCTAGAAGTTAGCTGGGAATTAGACATAAATAATTATACAGGTGGTGTATGTTGGGAGCAAAAACACACAGAGCTTTCTTCGCTTTAGCACATGAGGTTTCTGCTGTTCTTAACTACAGCATCTTTTCATACATTAACATGGCATTACCAGGAAAAACAAATTATGATCAGCCTCTACAGAATCAGGCTGGTCAGTATGCAGTCAGTAACCATAGCCAGTTTAGGAACATGTAATTCTGAGCTGAACACAGCCCCCCAAACCTATTAATCATCAGGATGCATTAGTTAGCTTACTGCTCAAATGAGCAACATCTGAAGGGATAACGGAGAGGGAGAACAGCATCAAATACTCACCGCTCAGCACACAGTCCAGCATTTCTGCTACACTGCTCTCCTGAAGGTTTTTAAGTGTCAGCTCTTGGAGAAAAGAAGTCTGACTTGCCTTTGTCACACTAGGAGCTGTAATTTGCCTTGCAGGCATCCACACAGTAGCTTTAGACTAATAGACCATAGCTTTGAAAACACAGCTCGAGACAAAGGCTACACTAATGCAAAACTGTTGTCTGGGGGGGTGGAAGGGGGAAGGGCTGAGGTTTTTTTCTTGTCACTTTTTAAGTTTCTTACCTTTTTGTTGCAGCAAACAGGAGTTAAATGCCAAGCACGTCACACGAAACACCCAAGCCAATGCTCTGACTGGTCCCCGTCGCCGTTAGTGTGTGTCTAAGGCACCCAATGATGCAAGTGCACTTGATGCAGCCGCGTACTTGTACTTCAACGACGGGGGCCAAATACCCCTGAGAACAGCAGCTCATTCATTTTGCATCGAATTGAAGCACATCATGTCAGCTCCCACTCTCCCCATGGACTGTGCATGCTTGTGTTTGCCGGCTCCAGCTGTGAGTGAGGGGGTGCTTCTCCCTGGAAGGCCGGCTCCGTCAGGGGTGTGTCTTTTCCTCCCTTCCCACCTCTTCTACCACTTGCGCGCTCCCTGCGCTCTGACCCGCAGGAGAGGTGTCTCTCCTCCCTGCTACGCATTGTGTTTCTAGCCAGTAAACTTCAAAGATTAATCTTTTGTGACAGAAGTAATCGTTTGGGGAAAGCTGAAGTGCACAGGGAGTCTGCCCCTCTCAATTTTCCAAAACCTCTGCAAAGCATTCAAAATGTAGCTGTGTACTGAATGCAATAGAGAAAGAAAGTCTCCTTAAAAAGGCAACAAAGATTACAGCTAAATCAAAAAATTCAGACACAAAGTAACAACTACATTTACTTCAACAAAATTACATCTGCTTATGCTGGAAGTGAGATTTACCCTTGAGCTGCAAAAACAAGCACGCCAAATAATTTGATTTTCCAGAACTGGCACATGCAGTAATAGTAAATCCAATTTAGAGGTGTTGCTTGCACTAAGGCTCCTGGAGCTCTAGTTTTCATCAAAACTCCCCATCAAATGTGCTCAACCAGCAACAAAGAGCGGCTTCTGACAGTGACTGCATTTAAAATGTATCAGGGCTTAAACCCCATTTCAGATTATTCAGCTTTCACAGCTACCTGCAGCATTGCACATCACTTCTCCTCAGCGCAGGGGGAAGACTGGGGGAAGGCAACTCTGACCAAGGAACAACGCCAAGTTTGCAAGGTCATGGGTCACCAACCTGTAAGTCACTCTTCTCCATCTAAGGGAATTTCTCCTTCAAATGTGCCAGCAGAGCTGTCTGTGGGATCACACCTGTCGTCTCCAAGGAAAATGAGCCAACATGAAAATGCCCACCAACAAGTCTCTTTAAATTATCTGAGCCCAACCTGAGTGAAAGTAGAGCAAGGAACATGGCCACGGATATTTCCATCAGCAGAGCTGAGAGGGTGAAAAGCAGTTAAGGACAATTTTCTGGCAGTCACTTCTTTCAGCCACACAGATGCATAAGGAGCAGGATGTTTTTTCACCACCTAAATATACCCCAAGAGTCTAGTGTGATTCCTTCCTTCCTTCCTTCCCTTCAGCTTATCATCAACAAGGTTTGGCAGGACCAGTTATGTTCAAGCAACAACCTGTGCCATCCCAAAAGCTTTCCACTGATTTCCAGGGAGTAACAGGAGGGAATTTAATAAACAGATCTGTTGATGCTGCCTAAGATAAAACAGCTCCAGCTCCTCCTTGGATGTGCTGAATGCCAAGTGCTAAGAAGAATTCAAAGCCATTTAATAATTTTTGCATTGTCCACGTAACTTCTCAAAAGTCTTAACACAAGTGTAGAATTCACTTGTGGGAAAAGAAAGGGGCATTTTATGGACAAATGAACTGGCACCTGAAACTAGTTAATGCGGTAAAATATAAACGCATTACATTTATAATCTAGGTTCCAACAGGCATTCAATGTAACTTCTTTACATTTGAAAATGAGAACACAATTAATTTGATAACTATTAACTATTACAACAACCCTCTTCATTGCTGTTGTCCTCTTTTAGGCTTGGTAAGTAGGATACAAGAGGGTATGGTAGCCTTCCAGCTGGCCAAACAACAGCACTCATAAGAACAATGTCAGACTTCTATTTAAAAGGCTTCTAAGGAGAGAAGCCAGATTTTGCCATTTTAATATGCTGGAACAGTTTGTGGGAGAGAACTGCTCTTCTCTGATCCTCCTTCAATAGGAAGAGAGAAAAAGAGATTCAGCAAAACTTTATAAACCTGTAAAAAAAGTATAATTAAAACTAAATCTCAGTTTTCAAGTTATCAGTTGGCTTTTCAAAAAGTGAACTGGGGTTAAATTCTAATCCTGTGTTGGTTTTGATATTTTGTTAGATGCCACACTTACTGCCTGTGCACCTGTCAGTAATGATATGGCTAGATACAAACGTGTTTCAAGGAATAACTTGCCCTGGTTTCAGCATTACATCTTCCTTTGCCCTACACTCTCTGGTCCTCCAAGTTTGTTACTTCTGGTTGCTACCAGAAGTAGGGCAACAGATGAAAAGGGCAACAGATTTACCTCTGCCACTAGATATAGGAAAATCTCCTTGGGCTTGACCAGCAGGCAGTTTCTGAAAATGAAAAACAATCTGAGCCAAATCTCTTCCCATTTGTGCACAAACAATTTGCTTAATAACTACAACTGTGTTGCTGTGGCAAAACTTAGCTTTACCAATTCTCAGTCACACCCAAAAATGTGAATTCAAACATGAAATAAAATTTTAGGTATAGGCTTCAGGGTAATGGTGGTGGCATCTGGTTTCTGATTTCTTCCAGTTTACTTGGCCAAGTATCTTTATTCTGAAAATGAAAGGTGAAACTCACACAGAAGTCTTCTTTCATGAACTGTATTGTAAAGAATATTCATCAGTAAGCTTTGAGACCAGTCCTGGAAGTCACAGAACTCCCCACTGGATGCCAAGTTTGGCTGACAAGCTCTCCCTAGCAACGACTGCTACCAAAAACACAGTGAAAAAGTTTCCAGGGCAAATACCACACTGAGTCCCATTTCCCACTGCCAGCCAGGCGCTGCGAACTTACAGCCAAATCCCTTGGCAGGAAGGAGCTTTCTGCTGCAATTTACCTGCAGGCTGCACAACAAATAAGATTACAGCAAGTAATGGGTCAAATTTACACTGACAAAAACATCACAAGCAGCCAGCCCTGGCAAGGTGAAATCAGCCCAGGAGAGCTCTGGCTCATGAAGAGCTGACAAATTCAACTCCTGCACTGCCAGAAGCGCCAAATCACGGCAGAAGGGGTGTTTTAGAGCATGCATGGTGCATAAATAACACCTGTGTTGCTCTAGGCTCTCCCAGCTATCATGTGCTGCCCTCTCATGGGTCCACAGCAGGGGTCATTTCCCAGGCTGCTGTGTTCCTCACTGGAATGAGGTTCAGCCAAGCTCATAATGAGGGAATGGTATTTAACACTGTAAAGGATCTGGGCAGATCTCCATGCACTTGGTGGCAATGACGTGCCCAATTCTCTGGTTAAACAGCCAGGGAACAGCAGGGCACCTGAGTAAATGAAATTAGCTTATCCTCTAGACACGCGTGGGATCATGTTCTCCCTAAACTGATCAAATCTTCCCATTGCATGGCCAGAATCTGTATCTCAGAGTGAAATACCAAGTATTCCATCACACACAGCCCCTGTAATACTAGCAGAGCTATAGATGGGCTGAAGAAACAAAAACACTATCTGTATCTGAGATCCTCACACTCATCCTGAGCATGTGGCAAGGACTGGATCCAAGGGTTTCACATACACAATATTTTGAGGGAAAAATTAAATGAGTTTATGAGTATGCAACTTGGATTCAGGTTGCAGTTTGTTTTCCTTTGAGCAAAAGGAAAATTATATTATAGCAATATATTCATACTGTGAGGCCAAGAGTGTATTTTAGTCAGTCCTAGCAGCTGCACTCACACTGTTGGCTCACAACTGTACCCTTGCAGTCCTACTCTTGAGGTAAAAGCTGGAGCAGGTTTGCATCCCAGCTCATGCTACTGCAGCACTCAAAGCTCCACTTCTGCCCCACAGGAAGAGAAACAAAAGCTTCCCAAACTAGCCCTACCTTTGCTATTCTGAAGCATCTGTCCTATCCCTGACACAAAACATTTTGACACTTCCAGGAAACAAAAAATTAATCCTTTTTGAAAACCTCAGAGCACTACAATATTCTTTAGTCTTTAACAACCTAGAAACTTAAAACCTCCCCTCATTGTGATCATCTCCTTCCATCACAAATTATTGTGCAGTAACAGCAGTGCCAATCTTCTAATTTATCTGAAATTTCCTATTCTTTTCGAAAAGAGGAGAGAAGGAGAGAGGCAAGTGAGGAAACATTTCAGAAGGTTTAAATCCTTGATTCAGGCAGCTATGAAGGAACCTCCATACACATCACAAAGTGAGTTTCCAAAATCCATGGAGAGATGAAGAAAATTTAAAATACTACCTTGAATCCTAAAGACTCCAAAGGGACAAAATGAATATAGCATTTGTGAATACCTGAGTTGGCAATACTCTAGAAGAGCTTTCTTTGTCTTTTTTACATTAAGGCCCCGAAGCCATGTATGTACTTCATAAACGAACAGAGGGCAAGAACAATTGCTCAGTTTGCTTTGTCTAATCCATCTCATTATGTTCCTGATGGTGGTTGAGTAAAAGCAGAGATGAAAAGCTATCTCCCTAAATAAATACACACAATTGTCCTCCAAATAGAAAAGGAAAAAAAAAATTGAATCTTTCTTAGTCATTTATTTTCTTGTGTGTGTGGGTACTATCAATCTTAAACACATATCTACATTGTTGGAAATACATACATGAAGTTTCTTTAGGTTCTTCAGACACTGCAAAAAAGGAACAGGCAGAAAATAAGCTTCTTAATCGATGAAGAAAGACTGATGAAGCACAACTGCAAAGCAAATGCAGTTCAATTTACTCTCAGTAAACTGAATGACACCCGTGATAGCTTGCCAAAGGAAGGACCTTCACTTCTCCGAGATTGTCTGCCATAAGGACCAAGGCAGGCCCTTCCAATCTGAGATACTAAAAAATAATTCTGTAAGTAATCTACAGGACCTCTTTCTGCATATTGCTGGCAAATACAGCACCATTACAAACACTGCTGTGTCAGTAGGAGGTATCCCAGAACACAGGCAAGCTGACTTTCACAGGGTCTTGTCTGAAGTGGAAAAACTCACTTCACTGATGTTAAACACAGGATCAGGAGAATACCATGTCAAATACTGAAGACAGCCAACTTGCAGACCTTTAACTCTTTCATACTCTTTTAAAACCATAGTAGGGTCCTTACTTTTCCTCCTGCTATTTTGTGCTTGTATGAGAACCATAGTCCTGCTAAAGAAATAACATTTACACCATCCTGATGCCCCCAAAGGTACTAACTTGATTTTGCTGAGCAGTATTCAGGTCTTGGAGGTCCACCTCTGTAAGTTATGGACTAACTCAACTCATGGTGAAGCTAATAAAAACTTCTCATCAATTATAAGAGGAATTTGGTCCAACTCAGGGAGCACAAGTGTACACACAGCCAACTTTGAAATTAATCAAGATGCGGAGAGGGGAACTTCAAGCAATAAAATATTGAAATTTTAGAGATAATTGAGTTCTATGTTTAATGCATTAATTCAGATTAGAAATTAAAATCACTTTTATGGGATTAAGAGGAACAGCATTTGTGTGACTGTCATCAGAAGGGGTATAATGCACACGATTTTATCACTGTCACTAAGCACAAATTTCTTTAAAAAAATACAGATGTTAATGTAACAATATCCAAATACAAAACCAAGCCAGTCAGTAAATAAATCCCTAAATGTTTAAGATACTTGAATTATCTGCTGACAAAAATATTTTCATTTGCTCAAATTATTGTTTAAATTTCTGCTAATCAATCTGCACATATCAAAGAGGCTTCAGCAGGCAATCTACCTCCATTGCCAGAGGCCAAATTGTGCTGAATACCCTTGACAAACAAAGGCCCCTTCCCCTGGTGGAGCCAGTGTTAGGAAAGAAGCCAACATACTATTCTCAGAATTAAAATCTTGAAGTGAAAATGCTTTCTAAATACATGGAATGGATAAGACAGTATATGCTGTGATTTACATAAAAATGCATTGGATATAAATATTTGAATTGCAATCATCTAGCAGTAAATGTGAAAAAGCATCCAGAGGTAGATGTGACACTTAAATAATTGAAGTGCTGAATTGATTGCAAGAGACTCCTCTTATATTTTAAAGGCACATTTCAAATTATTATATAAGTGCAGGTAGTCGAGTTTGTGACTGTGCACAGACGGTGACACAGGTCAAAGTCTGTACCTTGTTTTACTATTGCACATAGCAAATGCCAGAAGACAGTCAGTGGTCTACAAATACACAGACATGTCACAAATCCTCTTGATATCAGGAAAACACTCATGCAAACATCAACAGTGTTTTTATGCAGGTGGATATAAATATTTACACAGTAAAGGTGTATATAGAAACACCCTACTCTCTCTCTAACCCACCAGTACAATACTGGCATAAGAGGTTTGGACAGGAAGAAGAGCTACACAGGTCACTTTCTGTCTGTACTTCCACTTTTTAATTTGCTACATTAGAAAGTTGTGAATCTCCCATATTTTATTAACTAGCATAACGGTGAGATAATTGAATTAAATACTTTCTGCTGCACAAATATTTTTTTCCTCTCAATTATTTTTTCTGAAATTATTTGCCTAGTAACAATTTTTACGGAGTCAAAGTTTTGCTTACAACAGAAAACAATAAGCAAAGTAATTACATGTCTTGCAAAACATTGACATTTTCAAGTGAACCACTATACAGTAGAAAAGTCTTTTACTGCTCATACAGACATACTACAATGAAAGTTGCAGAGAGCTTCCCAGAAAGAGTGACTAGACATTGGAATGGACTGCCCAGGGAGGTGGCAGGGTCACCATCCCTGGAGGTGTTCAAGACAGGATGTGGCATTTGGTGCCACGGTCTAGCTGACAGGGTGGTGATTGCTCTAAGGTTGGACTCAATGATCTCAGAGATCTTTTCCAACCTAATTGATTCTGTGTTTCTATGTAATAATATTTCATCTCATCAGTGAAATTACTCAGAAAGGATAGAGGGATGTTGCCCCAGTTGAAGCCACCAGCAACAGAAAACTATTGGTGCAAAACTACTTCAAACTATATAATATTTCAAGTTAATACTGGCCTATTTCAATGCATCTTCAGTCTACTGTGTCTTTCATGTTAAACCCGGAAGCTAAAATAAACCAGTTTAATGAATCAAAGTATGAATACACACATGCAGCTTTTTGCACCCACTTGGCCATAGTTGCTTTAAAACATATTAATTCTGTAAGCTTGACTGGATTCTCCCTTTCACAGTTGTCTTGTTTCATTACACCATCCTAGAACACACTGCAACTCCAAACAATAATGCCAGAACTTATGGATATAAATGAGAAGTTTTGCATAACTACCTAAACTATTTCTTAGTGAGAAGGGAAAATGCTACCACAACTTACAGAACAGGATCTTCAAATGCAGCGGGCTTAGGGAAGAAGAAAAAGCAAAAGATAACTGTAAAAACCCAGCTAAGAAGAGAGGTCAGAAAAGCCTGTAAAATCCTTTTCCTCCAGTGTAATCCTTCACCTATGCCCTATTTATGTGATTCCTTACAGTGTGTTTTGTCCTTATTCCAAGGTTACAGGGGACCGAAGGGAATAGGCAATATTGATTAATGGTGTTTCAGAGATTGAAGAGCTCAGCTGAAATTACACATTCTTTGAGAGGTGTTATCTTTTCAGAAGAGCAGGTGCAAACACCATTTCCGTTTTAATTTATTTTATTTTCTGCTTTTCTTGACCATGTCGCTAATGCAGAAGACAAAGTTTATTATTCATTATCTTGTGCAGTTTGATAAGCTTCTTTTATAGAATTGAAGAAAGACTCAGAGCACATTCAATCATCACCCCAGAGAGAAGGTAATCCAAAAAAACTTAAACACCTCCCTGAATGATGCAGCTAGAAGCCACTAAATCTGAATTTAGACACTTGATTTTCAAAGACACTGAATGTGCAGAGATCCTACTGAAGTCACTGGACAGCACAGGTATTAAACACTTTGAAACCCAGACATTTTTGTTAACCATGGAAAAAGCAAGACAGCATATTATTTTTAATTCCCCATATTCTGAGGAATTTGAGCCGTAACTTTACATCATATTGTCCTCATTTTCCACAGATTTGTCCCATTTTTCTCTTATATCACCCCAAAAGTTTTCTCTTGTCCTAACAGCTCCTGAGATAACAGAGCCCAGATAATCCATATTGTTATCAGGACTCTGATAAGTCTCTTTTAGCCTTAGAGGATTACATCCATCTGACCTGGGGCATCTACTCATTTATAGTTGTCTGCTCTCCCTTTCTGAGGCAGCTTGAGCCTCATCTTTGGTGTACCCATTGTTCTAATTTTCTTCAAGGCCCTGTCTGCCCTTCTCCCCTTTTTGAATCTCGGCTTCATTTTATTCCTATGTCTAGGCAGCAGAAAAACAGCAGCAGTTCAGAGAAGCAGGGCAATGGACATCCCCACCAGATAAAATGGGCATTATTAAGGCAGAGGAAGGAGCATTATAGATTCACATCATCCAGTAAGAGTGTCTGTGGTCAGGAAACCTTAATATCAGTGAATGTGCCTCTCCCATTGCTTAAGAACCAGAAGCAACCAGGCTCCCTCTTCTGCCTGTCAGGAAAACCCACAAACTACACATTGAAAACAAACCCACTCTATGTGGTGACAAAGCTAGTGGATGAGTAGACACCTGCTATGTGTTATGTCCAAGGTGCCCATCCCATCCAGTTCCATATTCAGATCCATCAAAGATGTCTCCTGAATTCACCAGCAGACCTCCTTGCCAGCCAACTACAGAATATTTCAGCTGGGTATACTGCTGTTGTATGAAGTCACCAG
This sequence comes from Promerops cafer, assembly GCA_013398275.1. NCBI lineage: Eukaryota > Metazoa > Chordata > Aves > Passeriformes > Nectariniidae > Promerops > Promerops cafer. The sequence continues at coordinate 1,418,070 of VZSE01013631.1, forward strand.
GAGAGATGAAACTGTGATCTTTCAAGCAATTAAAGTCCTTTAGATTTTTTAAAACTTGAGGTGGGTTTTGGACTGGTGGAAGAGCAACAAAGATAAAGGAGGATTCAGGGAAATGTGCTAACAGAATCTCATTTATAAAACTGATGGGCCACTGCCTTTTCTCTCTTCCTTGTTAGTGAGCTGCTCAGAAAGCAAAGGGCATGCACCAGCAGTCCAGGAGGAGAGACAAAACCCAACCTGAGGAATGATTAATGTACAGTAGTGCAGCTCACAAGTGAAAAGAACAGCCCTTTTACAGCCTCAGTAGGCTGAGGCTATAAACACGCTTTTAATGACAAGGAGAAAAACATGGCATGTATGGCTTGTTAAGGAAAGGAAGGAAACACAGCATTGACAATTACTCACTGATACACCTGTGATGATGACCTTAGTGATCTTGAAATCAAACTATCTATGCAACTGCAAGGACTGTTCTTATTTACAAATAATACTAAATGAATCATCGTGACTGTTTTCAGTACAGCAGGAGAGGAACACTGTATAAAGGACAGTAGCTTTTGAATTATAAAAATCACAAGGTATCACCTAAGAAACCAAGTCTGCCAAAGGATTGCACACACACAGGACCTTTATTTTCCTTTAATGCCCATATATATGTATCAAACACAGGAGCTCAGTGTACAAATACATGCATACCCACCAATTTTTGGGAATCTGCTTTTGTTCACGATTTTATGAAGGCACTCCAGGCCTTTTAAAATCAAACCTGTTTTACCAACTGATCAATTGCAAACAAGGGATGAAACACAAAATCACCACACAACCCAAGTTAACCAAATGAGGAAGCCTTTGCTTACTCTAGAATTGTTAAATAAGAATCTCCAAAGGTCAGGATAATAGTGTAACCTGTGGAGAGAATGATTACAGTCTCCTGGAAGATGCTTCTGCCTGAGGTGAGTTAGCAGCCACATGCTCAGATTAAAATTTCATCAGCAGATCTCTGTATTTCATCAATCTTTCATTATGGCAGGGCTTAGAAAATCATCTGCTCATGTGTCATTAGAAAATCTCTTCATCTTCCAGAGCAGAAACTACCCAAATAAATTAGTACGAGCAAAAGAGTTAAAAGGAGGGCCTGCAGACCATTTTGGGGTTCAAATAGATCAAAATACAGGAAAATACACATTTCTACAGTATTTTAAAATTGAAATACTACCTTTCACAACAAATCCAATATGTTTTATTATGCAGGTTCTTGGACTACATAACGAATGAATGAAATTCATGTGCAACAACTTCTGGAAGAATTTCCCACCAGAAACTGGGATTTCATCCACTTCGTGAACATTTAACCACCTAAGCAGCAATGTGATCACCTTGCTTTTCTTCTGGTGATGGCAAACTCAATCAGGGAAAGCTGCTTTTGCAGTCAGTGAATGGCTTTGGTATTTCTCACCTCAGTAGCAACAGGTGATTTTACCAGGATGAATGCGAGGACTGTGGGCTAATGTATACATGAAAAGAGTTGCAGTGCAGTTTCCAGCTCAACAATATGGTTTTCTCAGCTTGCATTCCCCTTCTGTTTTGTCTCCAAATACTTTTTTCTTGTGTTTTAGTGCTTCTTCAGCAAATGCTACATCTTTTATGCTACCCCTCAAAGCATGTTTCGTACACTGAACATCTCTACACCCAAAACATATTGTACATCTGATTATACACTCATAAGTTTGTTCTTTCTGCTTGTCGTTTTGATCTTCTTTTACTTAACATCACATGCAGTCTTAATTTACTTAAAAGTAATAGCTACACTGTTTTTCCTACAATCTTATTTTTTAAAATGTGTCAATAAAACATTAAACAAATTAAATTTCAAAAAGAGTGGGCTCTAGTCCTGAAATTCATTCTGGACTCAAAATTTCTGTAAAAGCACCTATCAAAATTCTCACAAATGGCTATGAATAGGAAAAGTTCTGAAATAAAATTTCTTATGATGAAAAAACCCCAAATTCCAATAGAATTGGCTAAGAACATTTGTGTGCCAGCAAATGAAATATTAAAGCTGGTTTTGACTTTGTGTTTAATACCTAAACCACAATATGTATTAAAATTTAATAAACTATTTCTTGCTGTTCCTTACAGCAACTGGACAAGAAATGTCATGCTCTCTAGAAACAAGAAATGCTTACTTTGAACACAGAAAGGCCTACTCCCACTACTAACAGTAGAAACATAAGAAAAAATTAGTTTATTTCCTCTGCCAGTTTCTCTGTATTGTCAGCGTCACGTATAAAATTTCCTTTCAGGAAAACAATTGAGAAAGTGGTTACTTTTTATGGAGAACTGTGTTTAAGGGGTTCTTGTTGCTTGTATTTTTCAAATTGGACCTGTATTTCTTCCACATATTCCATATCTAAATGCTTTTTCTTTAATAGAGACATAAATTTCTGCAGAAGTCTTAGTAGAACTGGAATTCATCTTTGGCCCCCAGCTATGGCATGAAAAAGGGCAGGAGTGGGATCAGAGATTTCCTATGTCTTGCATGTAGCTTTTGGTAAATGTTGTGGCGTACCACAGCAGGTCAGAGCAGACACTGACCTGTGCACACGCAGCCTTTCCCAACAACTCCTGCCCTATTGAAAGGGCTTCTGTTCACCTAAGAAAGTCTGCTTTTGCCTCCCACCCCCAGACAGATTTCACCAAAAGCATACAACATTGTTGGTGCCACATGATTGCAAAAGGTACATTTCTCTAAAATGTTTCCTAAAAACATCCATGACCAGTTATGTCTTTAGGAAAATCAGGTACCCAGCCTAAAGAAATATGATTCATTGTCTTATTTTATGGAGAACATAATGGAACGATTTTATTTCACAAAGGAATGTAAGTATTTGGGAAAAGAACTGTAAATGCTTAAAAAAAAAAAAAAGAAAATCAAAGCTGGCATCCTTTGCTCTGTAAAGCTGCATCACATTTAGGTGCCCCTTAAGACGTTCTATTTATTTTCTGACCAAGGCAAGGTACTACAAAAACTGACTTGAAGGGAAACGTGTAATGCACCCATTTTCTAATGCAAACAAAGAACTCTAATGGTTTATGCATTAGGAGTTGAAACCTTTTACTTCCCAGCATTTCAAACTGGATTAGCTCCTTTTAGATCTCTCAAAAATCTGTACCAATGGGAGTGAAAAACAGTTAACCCATGTCATTTATAAGAGTAAAAAAATCACAAACCTTTAGTCACCAAAAAAATTAGTCACCTTTCCTTTTAGAAATTTAGCCATTGGTAATCAGAAACTTTGAGGCAGATAAAACAAGTTTCAGAAAATCTTTTACTGGGAAAGATTTTTCATGTTTGAAATTACATTTCCTATCAAAAGTTAGAGACAAAAAACCCCAAACCCTTACTATTGCAAATATCTTGACAATCACAGAATGGCTTGGGTTGGAAGGGACCTCAGAGATCATCTAATTCCAACTCCTCTGCTTTAGGCAGGGACACCTTTCACTAGACCAGGTTGCTTAGAGCTCCATCCAACCTGGTCTTGGACCCTTCCAAGGATGGGGCATCCACAGCTTCTCTGGGCAACCTGTTCCAGTGCCTCACCACCCTCACAGTAAAGAATTTCTTCCTGAGATGTAATCTAAACCTACTCTTTTTCAGTTTGAAACCATTCTCCCTTGACCTGCCACTACATGCTCTTGCAAATTGTCTCACCCCATCTTTCCTGTAAGTTTCCTTCAGGTACTGAAAGGTCACTATTAGGTCACCTCTAAGCCTTTTCTTTTCCAGGCTGAGCAATCCCAGTTCTCTCAGCCTTTCCTCATAGGAGAGGTGCTCCATCCCTCTAATCAACTTGGTGGCCAAACTCCAACAGGTCCATGTCCTTCCTGTGCTGGGACCCCAGAGTTGGATGCAGTGTTCCAGGTGGGGTCTCACCAGAGCAGAGCAGAGGGACAGAATCCCCTCCCTCCCCTGCTGCCCACAGTGCTCTGGATGCAGCCCAGGACACGTTTGGCTTTCTGGGCTGTGAGTGCCATGGCTGGGTCATGTCCAGCCTCTCACCCACCAGCACCACCAAGGCCCTCTCGGCAGGGCTGCTCTGGGTCTGTTCATCTCCCAGACTGTGCTGATACCAGGGGTTGTCCTGACCTAGATGTGGCACCCTCCACTTGGTTTTGTTAAACCTCATGAGATTTCCATGTCCCCACTTCTCGAGCCTGTCCAGGTCCCTTTGGATGGCATTTTGTCCTTCAGGAGTATCATCTGCACCACTCAGCTTGGTGTCATCAGCAAATTTGCTGAGGGTGTATTTGATCCCTTCATCTATGTCCTTAATGAAGACAATGAAGTAACACTGGCCCCAGTGCAGATCCCTGAAGGACACCACTTGTCACTGATGTCCATTGGGACTCTGAGCCATTGACCACTACCCTCTGGATGCAACTATCCAACCACTTTCATACCCATCTAACAGTCCACTCATCAAATCCATCTCTCTCCAATTTAGAAAGAAGAAAGAAGTGGGAGGCTGTGTCAAAGGCCTTTCAGAAGTCCAGATAAATGACATCCTTCAACCCTTCCCTTGTCCAGTGATGTGGCTGCTCCATCACAGCCAGTGTTGGTCACGCAGGACTTACCTGACCATTATCAAACACGGACACAAAAAGCAGAAGCTTGCTAGTGCTACTCAATCCTTACTATCCTTGTATCAGGATGGGTACTGTCCTAAGATCCTGGACTTTCTCGATGTGAATGGCAATGTTTTTGCTACATCAAAATGCCCAATGAAACTGGGAGACAGCTCACTGTCCTGCTCCAAATAAGTCACTTTCACAGCCCTGTTTCCACAGTGATGTTAGACGACAAACAAGAATGCTACCAAGAAACCAGTCAGGAAGGAAACCTAAGGAAAGACTGCTCTGTGGGCAGGAAGGCCTTCAGCACACACTCCTGGCTGCTCCCTACCACAAGGAACAACTTCAGCTCGCAGGCAGCACATTTCAGGGACAAACCTCAGTTTTCTGCAACACTCTTGGGGATTTTCTTACATCAAGAACTAGAAATAATAGTAATGACTTAAACCCACTACTTTTCCCTCAGTCCAGCTTTTTTCTCCATCTAATGTGATGGAGCTCAAGAAAGCATAGCTCAAGAAAGCATGAACACACTCAAACAGTCAGAGCATTGATAGCACATTTAACTTGGACCAGCAGGAAGATATGCTTTCACATAGGCAGGAGAAACATACTATGAGACATATTTGAAAACATGCTTTTATACCAAAAAGTACTACACATATCTGAAACAATTCAATGTTACACGTGCAGTTTTACACCCCTGACTGAGTTAATCTGAAAGGCTTGTTCAATGCAGGTTTAACAAAACAGCATATAAGCGATACACTGTGAAAAGCAGAGAGTTTAAAAGGTAACACCAGCAACAAAGAGAAGAATTTACCCACCTTCTCATAGGCCCTGGGACAGAATAATGTGTACTATGTATCAGGAGACCCAAATAGCACAGACAAGAAGAGGGAACACTCACCGACCATTGTCACGGCCCACGCCCCAGACTCTGATGCTCACAATGGGCTGCGAGTGCAGAACTGTGCGGTCCATGGGATCAATCAGGTTCAGCATGTCATTTTCCAGTATAAGGTACATGTCTTTGCCCTGCAGTTCCAGACAAAGTACAATTACATCACCCTCTCAAACTGGCTGGGCTCAAGGTGTTATGTCTGTGCTGTTCAAACTAGCTTCATCTTTACTCAAAGTTTTGGGTTGTTCCAAGAGCAAATGAAAAAAACTTCATATACTTCAGGTGTGAAAAAGATCTAAGATGTTATCTTGCTACTATTGTTCTTGCTACTATCTTGCTACTAAACTACTGTTTTAAACAATCCCAATTACAAAAAGCTTTGAGGTCTTTTAAATACAACTCCATTCAGATGCAAACTGAGTTACTCAACAAGCTATGTGTTTATCTGTTTTTCAGTAAATTCTTCCAAATATATGAGAAATCATGGTCTGTCCTCATAGTAAAATCTTATATCAAAACCTGCACTTTTGAGGCAGAGCTCCTTCCTTCAAAGTGTTTTACCAATGGATTACAGGAACAGACAGCAATTTGTACGTGTCAAAGGATTTACTCTTTGAAGAAAGATGAAAGGGGAAAACCTAGCATTAAAACCTGAATGTGAATTCTGCTAGTGATTGCAGAATCTTGGAGCCAGGACTTCTCACCAATTCTTCTGGCATGTAAGAACAAGCATAATGCTTTCTTCTCTTACAGAAAACAAATTTGGAGAAAATTTTCCTTTTGATGCTAATTCACAAATGCTTATCTTCCTCCTCTTGACAGCATTTGTAATAGGTCTGCTGCCTCCTCTATCACATGTAATATCCCTCTTCTTGGAGGCTGTACACATGTTCTTCAGAACATGAGGTCCCACAGAAATGATCCTGGACCTATTGCTGAGCAGTAAGACAAACTCCTGCTGATCAGAAGGTGGAAGCTATCAGCTAAATACAAAGTAATTAGTTTCCTCCCTTTTGTGCCAGAATCTATTCATGAACAGAAAGAATGGAAAGGGTCTGAATCCCTACTGACTAATGTTTCAAAACTGACCTTTTTCTTCACCTCAGTGACACAGAAACCCTCTTCCCACTTGGTTACAGCGCCTCAAGTCTTTAAGATGCCTAATTTTGAGTCTGTATAAGAAATACATTCATGTCACTCTGTGAGGGCTTTCTGACACTGTTTGAAGGCAAGGCAGCAAGGGGCAGGCACTGCCCATCTCCCCTCCCAGCCCTAGATCTCCTCACAGGGATTCCAAGGGAAGCTGTGACACAGAGCAGGCAGTGCAAGTACCAAGAGGGATGTGGGAGAGATAGGTGACACCTGATATGAGCAAAGCCAACACAAGCATATTTTGTCTGATGGAAAAAGCACATCTGTGGCTGAGATGCAAGGCTGGATATACAGGCTGCTCCTAGAGAAGCAGAAACAGATGTAGCTCTGATAGTCATGCAAAAAAATGGGGCAAACCAGCCCCATCAGCCCTGAGATGTTACTGGCAGACAGAAAAAGAAACGTCACAAAGAAAAAATGGGAGAAATTTGCTTGGAGGTCAGAAGCAGTAAACAAATTGTATGAAGAATGCTACCAAGTGTCACAAAGATTGCTTTTTGGACCCATTTTATACTTATATATATGTTCCAGAAAGAAATTAATACAAGAAGGAAATATATGTTATTCATGCAAAATACACTGAGATTGGAGTAACAAAACAGAATCCAAATTAGCTGGAAAAAAATTGGAGAATGGGCAGATAAGCAACATAAGTCACAGGAAATGATCCTTGCAATGCTCAGGGGATCACTTGTCTGCAGCCAGAAGCAATATATTTTGCTAAATTTTGTTGCCTTATTATAAAAAAGCTATTTTAGAGATGAAAGCACTGCATAGGTCAAAAAGAAATTATTTAGACAGGCTAGGAGCTTGCACATAGGCTTTAATGTTTCAGACTGCTGAAGAGCTGCAGAGATCTGATGGTTTGAGATGAGGAAGAGCCATGGAGGGAAAGTGAATAAAGGAAAGAGAGGCTCAATCACAGCAGTTTTTCTGGAAGTGTTAGAGGCTGCAGTATATAGGTCAATGGCAAGAAGATATCTTTTTCATGTAAGTGATATTGTAATGTATAGAAATGTAGTTCATGGCCAAAAAGCAACAAAAACAGATGGATAGCATTTTTCTGTTTAGATTTTACATAACAGTAGAAGTTCAAAATTTATAGGTAATTTCTTTTGGAGCAAAGGGCATGAAATCCCACATTGGAGCCACTAACAAAGCTTCTGCAGGGTCAGGATTTTACCCAGGGTGTGGGAGGTTTTGTGGTTTGTTTTGCAGTTTTTCAAATCATGAAAACTTGGGGGTAGTCCTAACCCAAATTTCACTTTCATTACATTCTAGCTAAAGTAAATCTTTAGGCAATCTTAAAATTCCTACATGCAGTCATTTAGCTTCATAATAGATTCCTGCTATAATTGCTCCACCTGACACATCAGTGATGGAGTATAAGTTTTTCAGGTTCCTCTCTGAAACATGCCTCCTCTAATCACTCTTGAAGCCTTACATTGCAGGCAGGAAAATGTTGTTGGATGTAACGAACTCTTTTAAAATCAGGAAGACAACTTACTTCAGGAGCCACCTATTCAAGCACAGTGTCTCTATTGTTTTGTTGGGCTGATTTTTATTTTTTTAATGAATAGCACTCTTAATTTAAACATCCATTCAAGAGGACCATAACTTTTCACCAGCTTGGCTTGAAAACTAACAAGGGTTTCCAACAAAGAACAAGGGGATTGACAGAGAGAAATAGAAAAAATGTCACCATTAACTCTTAAAACAAATCATGAGAGTTCAAAGTAAACAACATATTTCAAGTTGATCAAAGTGCTGCTATCTGAAAAATGGATGAAATTACACACATGTAAAGATACTGTGTTTTTTTCTCTGCTGGGGTCAGCAGGAAGTCCTAAGTCCATGATTGACAAATCTCTAATTGCTTGTCTAGCTATATTATCTAAATAAAACTGTTCCCAGGTGTAAGAAAGAAAGGGAAACAGTATTATTTTGTTCATTTATACGTACAATATATACTTCTTACAAATAAAAATCCTTCTGAAATTACTTTAAATAGATAGAACACTATAAATGTGTTCCTTTAAACAATTTAAATTTTTAAGGGCACTTTGTCCCAGTTGCTCCCCCACAGCTTCTCAGCATTGCTGTGGTCATAGTCAGGATGGTGAACTTGAGCCATAGACTGCAACAATAACTTGGGAGATTGAATGTTATTTTTTCCTGAAATTTTTACTGAAATGTAGACAAGTCTTTCTTTTGATTTCTTTTTTGTTTGGCAGTGCCACTTCTCTTAGATCACACAAGGGAAAGTTTCAACATTCACTCTTTTGTCACTTTCGCATTCAGATCTTGTGTGGCCAATCCACATTAGTATAACCCTTCTGAAAATATGTCAGGAGAGAGGTAGAAAATTAGATTTGGCAGAAGTTTAAGTTGTTCCATGAACAATCAAATAACAAAGATGTTTTACTGTGGCTTTGTCTCCTACACCCTCTGTATGTCCCACCTTTTCCCTTCTTGTTTCACTCACTGACCCCTCAACATCTTCCACTTCTTCATCTGTCCCCAGCACACCCATTTTCCACATCACAGAACCTAAAGCTCCCTTCAATTTTCCCCGAGTTCCCACAGTTGTCCTCTCTTTGCTGCCAACTCAGAAAGAAGCACAGAGCAACTGTGGTTCAGTCCATGAAGGCACACTGACCCTTCAGCAAACCAAGAAAGAGGAAAGCTGGGCTCTCTTTTTCCCTCAGTGTGTGGGAATCTGACATCCTTTAATACTGGATGACACCGGTGCAGAGATTCAAGAGTTATTGGAGAGGAGCCAACAGACAGACTGATGACATATAATTAATTTCCTTCTGAAACACTGATAAAATAATCACTGTAAGATAAACCATCTGTCCATCAGTTCCAATCTTCTCATACATTCCAGAATTACAACCCTGCCAGTGTGGGTTTCCTTAAAGCTCTTTGTCATTGTGAAACCTTTGAAAATGTCGTTAAAAGTGTCACTTTTGGACCTCTGGTCAAGAGGAAGACTTCCACTGAATTCCAACAGTTTGGCCTGTGTGTCCCCAACCCTGCCACTGCACAGGTGTGTACTAGCACAGATGTAACACGAAAGCAGGCTCTTTGTGGCATCTGCTGTCCTGAGCAGTTTGGAACAAAAAAGTCAACATTTTCCCTGAACCCTTTTATATATTTGGCAGTGCCAGGCTGAGGTAGTGAAATCCCAAACACAGAACATGGACATGATTGTCTACAGAATTGTTCCTTTGAGATGTTTTATGATGTGAGAGGGATGTTCCAAGAGGCAGAGAAGTTCACTCTGTTCTTACCTCTCCCCAAATGCCAACAGTGTCTCTGATGTCATTTTTACAGTAAGAGAGCTGTCTGATGCAATTGTTCACAGCAACACTGCTCTTTCCAGGAGCCAGATCTTCTTCTGCCATTTCTACCCAGCCCAGAGATCGCACAGCAAAACACTAAAAATAAATCAAAAAACATCTGTCACACAACAGCAACCAGGCAATTAAGGTTAAAGGCCTCCATCTAGAATGGGAAAAAAATCAAGGCCTTGTAGATGGGCTTATGCTCAATGATAACTACATGAAAATATAATTTGTGAATGGCAAGGTAAAAACATTCAAAGGAACAAAGAAGAATGCATGACTTGCTATGAAAGGTGTCTGTGGAGGTAACAGTAATGCCTTCCAAAAAAAAAATTTTGTTAACATAAAGGAGGAAACAAGAGAGCAGTAAATATTAGGATGCACACAAATACAAAAAACAATAAAGGGAAAAACACAACTATAGGTAGAGTTGACTTGAAATTTTAGCTAGAATCTAGAGCTGTAATTAAAAAGAAAGAAAACACTACTGTATTATGTCTCCTGTGAGATATCCACTCCAGCTTTTAACCAGAAATTACACTTTTTTGTGGATTACAGCAATCACTTCTAAAGTAAGGTTAGCTAAGGTAGCAAACAAATTCAAAGCTAAGAAGAAGATAAGCTATCATAAGAGGAAATCAGGCTTTTTCTAGAAGAAATTCAAAATTACCTTTAAAATAAACCACTCTAATTATACATTTTTTAGCAGAAAGATGTTTAGCCAACCAGAGCACTCAGTTGGCAAAACAAGCCAAGGCAACATCATTTTGTACATATGGTACTTTTTGCAAACAAAACAAAATGGAAGAAATTGAATGGCACCATCTCTATGCTACATCTACAAAGGCAGAGAAGAAAAAGCGTTAATTCTGAAAAAAGACCAAAACCTGCTCATCTGCTCTCAGGCATTATGGTGGGAGAAATACAGACCTCACACTAAGTCAATAGGAGTTTGTCTACGAGACCAAGACTTCCAGAGAACGTTACAGGGGTTTCACTGAACTACAGCAACAGGCTCAACAGGCTTCTTGTACCTCCTGACCAGACACACCAAGTGCTTTAGATGGTCCCTAAAGGTTCAGCAACAGCAGACCAACACTCATGGTTGAGCGCTGCTGCCTTGTGCCACACAGCTTTCTTTGCTGTCGGCAGCATCCTGCGGGTCCTTGGGAAAGCAGAGTGCGATCCTGGGAGCTGCTGGAAGGAAGGCAGTGCCTCCAGCAGCACACTGCCACACAGCCCAGGAGCTGCAACAGCAGGCCCATGCTGCAGCTACCATCCTTCTTAAGATGCAGTAAATAAAGCAGCTTCAGAGCTCAAAAGCCAAATATTCACTTGCCACCTTCTAAAACCTGCCGTGAAGTCAGTGAGTTATCAAGCTCACACACCATCACTGGTGTGCCGTTTGGGAACAACTGCCCTCAAAAAAACCCTACCCCAGAACACCAAGGTATTTTAAATATGCATAGTGTGTCAACTTTGGCAAACTAAAGGAGGAATAAAATTCACCAGTGGATAAAAAGATTAATGAGTTTCTCCCTCCCTTTAAAAATTCTCTCCTCCTTCAACCTTCTTTCAGTTTGCACAGTGTGCTCCAGGCTCACTCCACCAAGCAGGAAACCCAGCTGAAGAGCCTGCTTCCTGAACTTCTGGTACCCACTCACGAGTCACTAACGATGCATCTCATCTCAGGTATCAGACAGCAAACACACTCTGTAATTCTGTAAAACCCTTTAGTGAGTGTAGGTAAAAAAATTAAAGTCTTTCATGCCTCCAGATTTTTTTTTTTTTTGCTTTGCAACATGCAAATTCCCCCACACTGCTGCTTCCTGACCCAGCTCTGCTGGAAACCCACGGAAGTGCTGACTTCCAATTCTAAAGGGCCATGAAGGAGAAGGTGAAAGAGGAGACAAAGGAGGGGTCAATACTCAGGGGTGCTCTTCACTTCAGGGCTACACAAGACACTAGAAAAAAAACCATTTTTTAGCAATTATTAAGGTGGTCTAATCTTCAGATTGCAGAATTGTTTCATGCACATTAGATGCTTATGAATCTTGCTAGAAGTGCTGCTATACTCACTGGGGTATTAAATATTTATCTTCGCAAGCTTTAAAAATACTGATTTCTACTGTACCAGAAGAAAGGGTTTTTTAACCAGTATTTAAATATTAAATTGAATAGCAGAATACTAGCAGAGAGAAACATTTTCTAAACCATAAGAGAGGTGAAGAACTAAATATATACAATAAGCATACTGTTTCCTTGTTGCTCTTCACATCTCAACCACATCTGCAATTTGTTAGCTGCTTTCTGGACACAAGGATAAATATGGAATCACAGAATGCTTTGGATTGGAAGGGACCTTAAAGATTGTCTAGTTCCAATCCCCCTGCTGTGGGTGGGGACACCTTTCACCAGACCAGATTGCTCAGAGGCCCATCCAACCTATACAGTCCTTGCACTGAACAGAGTGTATCTTAAGAAGGCCAAAAATGATGAAAGACTATCAATTCAACTTCACAGCAGATGAATCTCTTATTAGTAAAGATGGTGAACTGTTTTGCTATTTTTTTCCTGGCCTTTTTTTATTCTATGTTTGAAATTCTCGGGTGGCAGCATCGACTGTATTTATGCAGCCCACTGTCAAAACAGTACAGTGAGGTGAATGCAACACTCTTGTCTACCCCACATATTGCCCTCTCTGTGAAGGACCTGGCTTCCTTCCCTGCTTCTATACCCTCTTAGTGCTTCCAAGTGAGGTAGACATGAGAAAGCCCTTGGCTTCTGGCACCTGACAAGTTTTTGTGTATTTCACAAGAAGCCCTTACCATAACCCAAACAAAATGCTTCAGAAAACAAATCAATTTCCCAGAAACTCACTGCAAACAAAAACCTCTCAATAAACCCTAAAAAAAGACTCAACATTCTACTCATGAAGCAATGCATGTACTTGAGTATATACATAAAAGTAACTTTCTTTCGCTCAAAATACACCTAAAGACCAAAAACTTTGTATTTTGTGGTTAACTGAATACATGTGCTGATGAGGCTCAGCAGTCACGGCTGACCTTCACGTAGATTTTCAGAACGAGAAAAGAGGATGACCCAGTAACATGTGACACGTACCAGGGTCCACTCAGCATCAGGACAGCAGAAGTACATAAACACACACCTGAGGAGCAGGAGAGAGGTGGAAGTCTGAGCATGCATGCCTGCATGTATCTCTTCTCTGCATATTGCCAGCAGCTGCATTGTAAGAGCTCCACTTCATGTTTTATTGGTTGCTTTTTTCCTCTTTCATTATTTGACTTAGAGGTTCTCTTCTCTTTAAAACAAAAGAGCACAAAACCCAGCAGAAACAAACCACCTAGTGTGTCCTGTCAGATATGACCTAATTTTCAGACCATGGCTGGCTGAGCTAGGTGTGACAGCAGAATTGCTCAGTACTCTACCACATTACCACAGCATCGTGGCTCCCTGCCTCCCACCGATGAGACTGACAAGCCAAGAGACAAAGTACTTCCTCTGACCCCAAGGAGCTTTCATAATGCACTCTGCTGTCTTCTGGAGCTAACACCTAGAGGCAAACCAAGCCAAGCTAAAAAACACAGCGTAGCTTTTCTTCATTAAGAGTTTGTGAGCTCAGTAAAACCATCATTCCTGGCAATGCCAGTCTGGTATGCATCTCTACTTGAGGCTTAGAGATAATTAATGGCAATTAATAATTATTGGCCTGTCATAATTTCAAAGTAATCCCAGTGCCAACTTTTCTCTCATGGTAGTGTATCTAATTTATTTTCTCTCTTAGAGAAGGTTTTCTGTGCCTGGTCAGGCTATCTGCCTACCCCCAGACTCTTTTCAAGAGCTGGCAAAGAAAAATAAGTTTGAAGAAAAAAAAAGAAGTTGACAAATACAGCAGGCTGAAAGATACTTAGGAATTGTACACTGTACAAACATTGCTGTTTGGCATTGGGAAGATCAAAGATACTACCACAAACTGCGTGGCTGAGAGAAGTGAATGAAAAAATGTCACTTAAACCACGGTAAGTCAATAATCTTGTATTTTTATCTTGACTAGAGACTTCACATTTCCTTCCTGGCTACACAGGACATTGTGTAAAGAAATTACACAGAGGAAAAAAAAAATCCACCTTATCACACACTAGCCCATGAAAAAACAGGTGAAGAAAAATGAAACACAGGTATTGCTGCTTGGTTTTACAGTTCTGGGGAACCTATGTTCGAATAGTTGCAAATCCAATTAATGTTTCAGGGTTAATGATTTGTAACCTAAGAACCAAACTCATAAATGCTGTCATCTGAACTCTGTATATAACTGTAAACCTCTCTTGCAGTGCAGTTCTGATCCAAAACATTGCCTAAAGCTGGGGAACTTTAGGACTGAAGAAGTGAACAAACCACAGATCACACTTTTGCTCTTTGGCATTGCAAACCCTTCACCACAGGGCAGGGTTCTGCTCTGCAGCAGCTTTTCCAAGAGGAACTCTGGAAGGAGCTTTGGCAGGGACACAGAACTGTGACAAAGTTCTATCCATAGCCAAATGCACACTGATAAAAATAATCAAGAAAAATAAAGCAAATACAATCCCCTACTAAAAAGAGGACAAGATCAAGTGCACGACTGATGCCAGAGTTGTACTGGAAACTGGATGGATCATAAAGGCGTGGATAGAATAGATCCCACAATAGGGTGAAAATGAATTAGAACATCAGTTTGAGAACAACAAACTAATATGCATTACAAGACCACAGACAGATTGCTTTTCATATTACATAGCTGTTGGCAGCCACAATGAACACATCTGCATTAGGAGTAAGTTTGCCTTGATGCTTTAGATATGTGCTACTTATTTCTTCTCTACTTCCAAGCCCACAGGACTTGGTTTTGAGCAGTTTCCCTTTGTTTCCTTTTATATTTTCCCTTTTTAAAGGTTATATCTGCCTGCAGACATGTAAATCACTACAATATTTAATAAGGCCTTTTATCACAGACCACTGAGCAGGTTTGTGCCTGAGACACAGCATGTAGGTCACATAATTAACCATTTATTATGCAGCCAACATAACCTTCGAAATTTCACTTGCATTTTATTTGATAGTTCGAAAATAAAAAAAGCCTATCATATTATTTTATGCTTTGGAAGATCAAGTATCATAACATCTTTCTATTCTGAGGAAGAAGTATGTCCCAGTTTATTTGCCTGCTACATAGCAAGAAAGATTACATTGATTTCAGATGAAAATACTGGAGAAGATCAAAGATAGAGTAACAAGAGAATAAAAAGAACTTAGGCAATTAATGAACAAGCACCTTCACTTAATTCACATGAAGAGACTGCAGTGCATCTACTTTCTCTAAGAAATATTCACAGATGTCACATAAAAGTTCTTAGCTACAAAAAATTCAAAATGCTTAATCAAAAACATACTAATAAGACTTTTCAACATTTCCAGCTTCCTGTTGTAGTTCATCTTGTATTACTTGAATTACTGAAAATGCACATGAAATACAAAAATAAGGATAGAAATATTCAGGTCACAACAGAATTCAGAAACCACTAATAAATGCTATTTCAGGCAGATGATTATAAACTAAACTCCCCTAGAATTAAATATGGGGACTTTACAAATACTATAAAATAACCTTTATAATAAATTACTTCTTTAGAGGAGGTCAGTATCAAACTTACTGCTCTCACTCATTCTCCAAGCCACTACAGTCTCATTTTTCCAGACCTGCAGACTTCAATGTGTAGGATGACAAAAGTTCCTCTCTTGTTTTGAGCTTAATACTTCTGTTTCAGTGGTTCCCCCTGGCTTACAGCCAGAGGTCAAATCTGCTCTACCAAGGCAAGAAAATGTTGCAGGAACATTGTGCTGGTTCAAGATTTTTAAAAATCCAGTCATTTGAGCGAAAAATAGAATGGACACTACTCTTCTCTGCTAACACCCCCTTCTTAAGAAGAAATTAAAATCACCTTATTCTTTTCTCCAGTCTTCTCAGTAAGAACAGGTTTTCACTTTAGATGCTTTACAGATTCCTTGACTTCAGATCCTAAAGGGATGAGTTTATACACTTTGCTTTGAGCTAAGAGTGGTTTGGGCTTCATTTTAATGCAGTGAAAAAAAACCTGTGCTTCCTCATTTAGGAAAGACAGTCATATTTTTCACTAGAAATTAAAAAAGGATGTTTAAATTCATGTCTATCTTGCAGAGTAACTGAACTGTTAGGATAACTGAAGCAGATTTCACTGTTCTGTGACACACAAACGTGACCCCAACAAACACACACATATGCTTTGTCAGTAGAGAGATGCCCTGCAGGAGTTCACAGAGCATAAAGGACATATGCATTTATTTCTTTAAAACTAATGCCCTGCACTTGTTAATTTAAACCTTAAATGCTGTATTTTCCCAATGTAGGCTCTTCTTCAGGCTGACAGATATAAGTCCTTCTAATGGCAGCAGTAGTTCATTTATGGTGAATAATTTCAAAGTGAATATGCATGACATCCAAATTAAAAAAAAACAAAACAAAACATCAAAATGCACAAAGAAACAAAAACCCCTGAAGAGCTCCCAACCTTTAAGTGAACTCTTGACCTTATGAATCAATGGAGAAAAACCTTCCAGCTTGACTAAAGTCAGAATTTCATGTCTCTTGAAAAGCATCATTATTGCAAGTAATTTGATTTCTGCAGAAATTATGTTTACAACAGGATCCAAAGTCAATGAAGTTAAATCACTATTGATCAACTCACACTTTTCAAAAAAGACTCAAATAAGCACGAATCCAGAGTCCAGAAATCTTGAGCCCTGGTGGACCTCCCACACCTGAGGACCCATTTACTGTCATGCTGTCTCCTTGAAGCACCATGGAGTCATCATCTCCAAACATATGGAATAATGCATAACTGTGCAACATGGCACTATGATGTATGGCACATCTCATGCTTTTACATCTCGTAAGAGATAAATATTATCCCATTTCTCTTGGATGAAATGCAGAAAATTTTGACAAGGACAACTTCTCATTTTTTAAAGTGAAATTTATAAGTAGAGCTAAAAATAAATATGCATGCTGGCTAGAGCTATCTAAATATTGCTCTGTCATTCAACTCAATGTTCCACTTTAATTGATTTTTAAATGAACTTCCTCCATCAATGTACCTTTCAGCCAGTCCACAACAGACAAATAACTCACTAAGTTTGTATCATGCTGGTTTCAAAACGTGTATGTGCAATGTATCATAAATAAATATACATATTTATATATACACATAAATACAAACAACACTTTTTTCCATTAAAAATCTATGCCATGGAATGGTAAACACTGTAACATTTCAAACTAGAACAAGCTATTTCCCCGAGCTGCCCTAAACTGGCAAGGTAATGTAAATAATTGAAGAGAAATACAAAAATATCTGTCAGTTCATTTTGTAGCAATACAATGAACAGACATTCAAGAGGCAGCTCACAGCCAACAGGCCATTCCACAGCTGAAGCTGACAGAGGCTGCATAGATTGTTTGAGAGGTGAAATGGTCTCAGGTGGGGAGCATGAAGGGTTACAAGCTGTGATTACCTCTGCACTGTACTAGCAAAGATGCTGGTGAGCTGACAGGGAGCTCTGCCAGCAGTATCAGCCCAGGCTGTGCTAAACTGGGAGCTGCTTGCTGACAGAATCCATTGTTCTGCAGAATGGCCACAGAAACCTTTTGCTCATGGCACATGAGCATGATGAGCTGCTGCTTCTCCCAGTTTCTGTCCATTCCTGAGGGTTCCTTCAACAATCACACACACATACTGCTGGACCATGAAAAGTTTATTGTGTTGCACCATAAAACAGTGAATAAACTGTGATTAAAAACTACTAAAATAAGCAACACTAAAATACTAAAAAATGAAGATTCTTAAAAAAAAAAAAAATTGCTTAGATAAGCAGGCTGGGGTTTTCTGTGTTCTACTGAGCCACCAGTTTGTTATATGGTTGTACACTGCAAGATGCTGTACACAGACTCCAGCCAAGAAAAACTGGACTGTGCACCTCCATGGGAAAAGTATTGAATATGACACTGGCACGTTGACCTAGTGAAGGAATAGAAACCTCCACCATGGAAGAAATAATATAATTTTAAAAATAAATTAAAAAATAGGTATATTCATGTTTTCTCAAACATAGCCAGCACTTCCTAGTATACCAGGCCTGAGCACATTGGGTGTCCCACAGTTGCAATTCCAGAGGCAAGGCTGCCTCCAGTGTCACCTCACCTGACTGGCAACCAGGGAAGCTGCCTCCCCAGAAGGACAGTGGTCACTGGCATGCACCTGAACTGCCCACACAACCTGGCCACTCATGGCAAAGGCAGTAATTGCTCCAAGGGCAAAGCATGACCCACACAGCTCCCATCTGCATCATTCATCCTCCTGTAACGCATTTGGCATCTGTGTTCTTACTCACCCCAACAATAATTCCTGGTCAACACACCTGTGGCAGACAGCCACTGTCAATACTGGAATTTTACTGGCCATGAAGATATTTCAATATGATTTGAAACAAAGGTGTTCCTATGATTTATCTGCTCTTTTCCCCATCCTGCAGAAATCTCGCAGCCCACTGCAAACCTTTTGTACAGTGTACCTTAACAAAGCAAATCCTGGTGATGCCCCCAAACTCAAGACATAATTCTTGCATTATGAACCTGGAAACTAATGGTAAATATTCAAGCAGTTTCCATTCTCTTTCACATGAGGAATGGCTTTGTGATGTGTTTTTCTAAGGAAGACTGCAAGTAAAATCTCTCCTCTACATCCCTCCTACTGTTTAGGCACTCATGTCCTGATCATGTGTGTTGGGCTCACAGCTAATTAAATCCCAGAGATACATGGGACTCCTAGGAGTGAAAGACATGTAATATTTTTCAGGATCTCATTATAATCTTGAATGGCTTGAGAAATTAGGCTACATTATCCCAGATATTCAAATTTTACATATAATATAACAAAAAGCCATACTGTAACTCTGTATGCCCTTATAAAGTAAATCCATGAGATCTGGGAAAATGCTGCATCTTCCTTGCCCTGAACTCATCTTCATATTTGATTAAACAAGACTCCATTTAGGAACAAGGTGGAAGCAAATATCCTCTAGACAGAAATCTGTATTATGATGTACATCACATCATGACATTAGCAGTTTTTACCTAATGACACAACAGATGTCAATAGTAGTAACTATCATTCACAGAGATAAAGAACAAGCAAACACATTCTCTGAAAGGTCTAATGTACAACTTGAAAAAGACTATTTAAAAAAATAAATCATTGAGGATATGTATTTTAGTGTTTTATTTGTCTACTTCTAAAACTGCTTTTGAAGCAGAACATTTTCAAGCACCTGCATCATTTACCTGCAGCATCTCTATAGATGGGAGGGTGCCTTAATGCTGCTAATGGCAAACAGCCAAATTCAGAAACAACAAACCAGTTTAGAAACAGCCATCCCCCATCACTCACCATTGCTACCCAGGAGCTGCAAAGGTGGAATGGCAGACTACACTTGAATCAGTTTGTCAGGAATACTAGTCAAGGCAGAAAAAAGTCCCACAATACTTAAGAAGAAACTTGAAGTTAATACATGGGATTATATACTGTGGTTCCCTTATAAGGGTGAAGAAATGGGTACAAGATTTCTTCCAGTGCTATTTCCTACGGAATGAGAACAAAAGATTGTTTTGAAAGAAACAAAGTCCTAATCCAAAAACCAAGCAAAAGTACCACTTCAGAAGAAAAAATGTTGAAGATACCCTATTTCTCTTTTAGATTTAATCTGCTTTTGTAAAGAGACTTAAGATGGAATAAACTCCTCAAATTTAATTAATTGAAATTAATTGAATTGAGACTTTTTGCAGCATTTTGTGACCTCATGAGAGGACTGTAATGCAGCCTGAGGTAGACTGCTGGAAAATGCTGAATATTCCCTACTTGCACCAAGAATTTTAGAAGCTGCTCTGACTGTAAGAAAAGAATCATTTCTTGGGATTGCTGGACATGGCAAAAGCTCATCTCAGGTTAAGTCTTCACTTGGATCAGAAATCAGATTCATGTCCATCCCCAAGGATACATGCTGATTATTTACACATGATCCTGTGTCTAGGCAGGGTGTTTGCTTCAGGAAAAGACCAGAAAGAAGCAAATATAAAATGCCTCCAAAACACATACACCTGCTTCCATAGTAAGAAAAGCAGCCAAGATATGGATATTAAATCTTTGAGGAGAACATAGTATTTTGTAAAATTATTTTGATAATGCTTAGATAGATTATTTTGATTTACAGGTCACTTTCACAACAGCCACAAGTCAGCTTGCCAAAGGCCATCTGGTTAAACCCTAAAGGCCAGGAAATCCATAAAAATTCATCACCAACTGATTTTACGTGTCTCCAAGTGTGTTTTCATTCACCTACAGGTGAATCACTAAATTTAAATACTTGTCATCAACATCTCCTGATGCTCTCCCTCGGAAATAGTCTCATTCTCTTCCTTTGAGATCCAGAGCATTTGTTGGTTTCTAAAGTAGAAAACAGTCTTTTGGAGTACATACCTAGGACTTCCACAGGTTTAAATACATTATTCTTAGATAACAGTATGTAGCTAAAACTGCTCTAAAATGGTGAGGCTGGAAGAGCCAAGCTTTGCTGAGCAGACCAGTGTGGATAGGGAATCTGAAAACCCGTGCTCAAAGAGAAAAGGAGAGAATAAAGGCATGTCCAAATGTCAGGCCAAACAGGCCAATCTGGAAAAGGTTTTAGAGAAAGTCAGTCACATGGCCTTTCCATTTTTCATCCATTCCTAGGGACAGTGACAGGTTTCCCAGGAGATTCTGTTTCTATATACGAACATAAGAAAAAATTCAGCACCTTCCCATGTTTTTACATAGGGACATCGTAGTTTATGAAAAAAAAAGACAACCCAGTAGAATTTACAGTCTGGGATTGGTAAAAGCATCTTTTGCCTTCCTTGAAACTCAATTAGGAAGGCATACATTGCTCTATAAATTAACCAGGAAGGTTACAATCTGTCTCCTGGGAAGCAGCAATTCAAAACTCATTTCTAGCTGCACATGTTTCACATGCAGAATTAGGATCCTCATCAAGCATCATGAGCCATCTCTTCAAGAAATTTCTACCAAAATAAATTACTGAAATCAAGAAGCTGGATGTAATTCTCCTCTTTCCACTTCTCCTTTATGACCTTCTGCAGACAACCTGACCAAGCGGCCATGGATATGAAACTATGAACTGCATCTTAAGGACATGATACATAGAGAAACATTTGTTCTTTACTGACAATTATGAACACTTAAACGTCTTGCTGCATAAGTCACTTTTCTTACAACAATTACATTAATTATATGACATGCTTTTCCCAAAACAGGCATTTTTGCAGTGCTTCAATCTTTGCAGAAGCTGACACTCTGGGGGAAGACAACTACTAAAGCTTTCCACGAGGTGGCACAGTTCCCTTTGCTGAAATACAGCATTAAATGTGCCCTAGAGAAGCTGGTTTTTTCCACAAATGTACTGGCCAATGTCATGATTAGGTTTAAATACGTTTAAGATCTCTAACATACCTCTAAAAAAATTCATTTTAACAAATTCCCCCAGTAGACGGTTTAACGAGTTAAAAAAACCCTTTCTTCTCTTATGATGAAATGAAGAAAAAGTATTTATCTGTGCTTGCTGCCACACAA
Organism: Promerops cafer; assembly: GCA_013398275.1. NCBI lineage: Eukaryota > Metazoa > Chordata > Aves > Passeriformes > Nectariniidae > Promerops > Promerops cafer. The sequence goes on from VZSE01013631.1 coordinate 1,439,885, forward strand.
AAGCAAGCTTCAATCAAAGATAGTTAAGGCACATAATACGGCAGGGGAGAGCCTAAAAGGCTAAAAATATCTGATTTTTCCAAGTCATCAGTTTCAAATCCTATCAGACTTCTTTCAGTCTCTCCATATTTGGGGTAAAATGGACTAGGCAAGGAATCCACCTCCCCCATCCCCTTCCCATCCATGTGAGAAATAAAGATCTCAGAGCATTTTCCACAGGTGAAGATTTTCCCTGCTGTTTCTGGGCCACTTGCCATTCCAGTGACATATGGCCATACTTTCCCTGTCCTTGGGATAGAGGCAGATGCACTGAACAGCTCTGCCCTCAGCCTCTCCTGCTGCAAATCATTGTCAGTGCTGCTGAGCTTCACCTGCAGGACCACACAATACCTGCTGTGGTCACTGCTGCCCCTGCACAGCATCTGCATTGGGCAGAAATCTGGTCACGTGCTTTGACTCAAGTGGTTTTTAAAAAGGCAAAAACATGTCTAGTTTCTCCTCTATTTCTTGTCTTGCCCCTCTCAACCACTTCTGTGAATGTTTCAGTGCTCAGTTTTGATTACCCATATAAACATTATCAGCACAGTTTCGCCTGAAATGGAAAAACAAAACCAGTTGTGATAGACAAAAGAGGACAAGCTTGTGGCACTGTCCCATCTCACAGACACCAGACAGGTACCTGATCCATAAATACTAAAGTTTAAACAGCAAGTGAGAGAGGGAAGGGAGATGATAAGTTATTTCTCCACAAAACTATTGCCATGGTCCTTCATGCAGGAATGGCTCAAAAAATACTCAGTGCAAATCACCTGGTAAAGTCACAGACATATCAAAATACTGCCTCCCTTTAAAGCTTTCCACACCATAAGGCTCATGATGAAAGGAACAACTCTATCCTTCTCAGGACTGGAACCCAATGCTCCTCACTCCTTCAACTCCATGTGCTCAGAATTTAGTGCTTGTCATTGTAATGGGCACAGCTGACACCCTTGCTTTTAAAACTACCAGCAGGCCAAGCGAAGTGCAACTATTTACCTCTGAATTAAATATCACAAGCCAAATAAGCAAGATGACAAAGTAAATTAAGGGCCCTGCTCAGTCTGTTTTCTCTCTTAAAATATATCATTAATGCTATTAAAATTATCAACTCTGTTACATACATATTTGTTCCTGCAAATGAGTAGCTTCAGATCCTGTCAGTTGCTGCAGCTGTATGGCACAGCCAAAATATTTATTTAAATTACTTGGCTTTTCAATTATATAGATTCATATACACCCTTAATAATAGATGCAAGCAAAAGGCAAAATTATCAATAAGACAAATCTGGAAATAGATATGCAAGCATACAAAACTTTCTGCTGCTTCTTTCTCCTCAAACCCCTTAGATTCCAACAGTAAAAGCTTTGATTTAATTATGGTGCTTTGTCACATAATGGTCTAATTTTTCTCTGTGAAGTGCATTCTCAAAGCAGGTTGCCTTCTCTCTTCCAAAAAAAGGAAGTTTCTTGTTCTAAAAGGTAACTTTCTTGTTAGTAGCTGTAAGTTGAAGCAGACACATAAAAAAGGAAGAGTACTTTAAAAAGGGACAAACTTGAAAATAAAGAGCAAATTCTGTCACTGAATGCCCCCAGAAGCTATATAGAGATAATAAAAAACAGAGTCCTCTCTCACACAGACAGTTGTGCAAGAGGACAGTTATTACAGTTAGACAGCAGAATCTTGAGCTCTAAAATCCAATTTCCCGGCTTACATGATTTTAAAATAAGTCACACTTTCCTGACCCAACTGAATGAAGCTTTAGATCTGCAAATTCCTTTGATGGAATTAGTCTTGCATGGTCAATCCACATTGTGCCAAGAGGAGGGGTACACTTAATTTCATAACTTAGGAGACATTCTGCACCTTGCAAGTTTATGCTTACAACTGCTACATTTTTAATTGTTATACCATTGTGGATCTTCATACAGACCTTGGCTTCTGGATCACTGTTGATGCTACAAGAATCATCATCATCAGATTGTGGACCATTTCTGTGACATAAAAAAGACAAAACAAAACAAAATCAGTCTTAAAATCATATGAAAATTACAGCACAACACAAAACAGAGCTGGTCATTCCACTGAGACTTCTGAAGTCATTGTACCTGAGCTTCAACGAGGCATAGCGTAACGTTGCTCCTTCAAACTCTTTTAGACTGGGGTCTGGGTTCACAGTGGCTGCATGCAGGTCCTAGAGACAGAGGCAGTGCTATTAGTATAGTTTTAATATTATTATAATAGTATTAAGCACACCATCATGTTATTTCTTATCTCAAAGGGAAATTAAATCCTCCCTGCAAAGAAGCGATAGTATTTCTGGCTGAAGTTGAAAAGAGGCATGCATATATATATGTAGATATATATATTTCTCAAGCTGCATTTCATTCAGTGCAGGCATCTTATTTGTTACATCATGGTAGTTGCCCTGCTAGTTTAGATCGAATCCATTCCAAGTGGAAATATCAGAAAAGGCAGCATGTTTGTGAGCTAGACATCCCTAGCAGCACCCCCATTCACTTTGGCCTAGGTTATGAATGACATTCATGGAAAAATAAAAGGGGAAAAACAGCCACTGCCATGCAAAAAACAAGGGTAATAGTAGTAAAGGTTCTAAAATCTGACAATATACTTGCCTTCCAAATGTCACTATTAATCTTTCCCCCATTCAGTACAGCAAAATCACTCCATGGCTGTTTCTAGACACATAATTATTCACACAGGAAGAAGCACATTGATAAAAAAAAAAAAAAAGAAAAAAAGAAAAAGAAAAAAAACACAAGACACTGTTGTTAGCATTGATATTTACAGGATGGGTTAGGGAACAGATCACCTCAAACTTCAACTACTTACTCCACTATACCATGGCATTTGGAGGAAAGGGGAGAGAAGACATGCCTCTAACAGCTACTTACCAAAACAAATGATTGAAACAAGGAAAGTTAATATAAATTAGGAACAGACAATGAAATTACTCCTTAGCTATGATCTTAAAAGCAAGCAAAATGAATCTGAATATGAATGTTGGCCACAGCTGCTACAGCCTTTGATCAACAGCAATTAAGGGGAAACATTAGGATTTCCATTTGATTGGCACTTCTGTTAAAAGACCCTAACGGTACTGGAACTAGAAATACTGAAACACAAAAAAATATATACAAAGATAAGATACATACAAGGTAAAAATCAAATATTTTTAGAGAGAAAGCACAAGAAAAGGGCAAGGAAGGGAAGGAGGATTAGTAAGGAGTGCAGAGATTTCTTGCTGGAAAAGTAGTTTTGAAAAGTCTGTCAGCTTTTTTTAAAAAACAACCGCAAACCAAACAAAGCACCCACCCTCTCATTTTCCATTCAAGTTTCTCAAAAATTTTCATAGGTGTTCAGTGGTACAATCAAGCAAGTAGAAGTGTGTTTAACACTAAGCAACCTGAGGTTCAGGCTTTTCTGTAAAGCTTGAGAGGAGCAGCTGATGCTGGAGTGTTTTGCTCCTCTGTCTCACCAGGAGAGAATTCCCACAGTCCTCAATAAAAGCCAGGAGAGCTGATTGCTGGGAGACCCAGAGCCATCCCTTTATAGCTTCACCAAACCAAGAAATCCTGACATTAATTCCCCTTTTAATATGAGCTCTGCTGGGCTGTCCAGCTCAGCCTCAAGGTGAAGTGGTACCCACTAACATGGCCCAATGTATTAATCTGCAGGGTGGACTTCTCACCCCAGAAGGATTCTCAATATATCCCCACTGGAGGAATTATTTTGTGAGAAACAACTCCCAGGAGTAACCCTTTCCTAATGTGCCTTTGAACTAATTGAGTTGTTACCTTTTCCTCCCCTTCTCTTTCATTATTAGCTGCTAGCGGTTATGTTGCTACAGAAGAACTTCTAGACCTGGGATGAGTTAGGCTATAAGAAGACACAACTACCACCACCAAATTCTCCTATGATCTCAAAGAAGGTCTTATTGAAACTTAAACACTACAGCTTTTTCTCTGCACAGGAAATGGGAAAGAGGCAGCAAAATTTCTAAAATTTGGAAGAGAATGTTACAAAAGACAAGGATTCAAAAAGGAAGTAATTTGACAACACACAAGAGAAAAGAGGGATCTAAAACTAAGTCAAATTTAAACAGCTGTGCAAAACCAGAATACATTTTCATGCTTTTGAGGGGGAGGAAGGGAAGGAATGTTACAGGTTATTCATATTTAGCATTTATTAGCATTTTTGTTAAATCAGCAGGATTTTCGCATAATGCTTAACCCACAATTGCTTTGGATTGAAATTTACTGATTATCTCGTGAAAGAAAAATTGCTTTGTACTTCGTGTAAAAGTACAACATTTTCACATTATTTTCCTTTTTATTTTGCCATTTGTATGCATGACAGCATCATTCTTCCCCACCCTTTTTTTTTAATTCACTGTTCAACAGTAATAACTGTTTTTCTTTATGCTAAATATCCAGAGTAAGCTACAGCATAAAAATGGCTGACTTGATCTGTTCTTTGTTGACTGCCCTCAGCTGTGAGCCACATTCTACTAAATGAAGCAAAGCTTCTGTATATTACATTATTTAAGAGACAGGGACACAAAATAAAATGAAGGAAAAAAAAGGAGGAAACAAGACAAAGGGTAAAAAGGTGTTACTCGGGGGGGTGGGAAAAATGGTGTTTCTAAATGTTTGTTTGACAAACTCATAACCTGAAAGAGCCTAGGTAAACTCATTTCAAGACTGGCACACGATTCTTTACAGAAAAATGTGACTTGGATAAAGTATTTTTATGGACTCTCAGAAGCCAATTGGTTCAGATATGAACCGTGCCAGTCCTCAATCCTAGATCATACTCTTCCATCTGCCTAAAACCTAGGTATCTCCCAGCCTTTTCAGAATGAAGCTAAACCAGCCCTCTCAAAACACATTATCTTGAAGCACAGGCTTCCAACAGCAATGAGGGAACCAGCAGTACACAGCTCACACATGGGTCCAGCTTGGAGGTGGAAGCTCTCCACCACAAGTGATGCTGCCAGTGGTAGTGCTGGGATAAAGGCATTTGGGAGCCCCTAGTCTAGACTGAATTCCCAATCTTCTGTGAAGTGTCAGATTGACCTTATCACAGACACCTGTATTACTCTTTCCCAGGGAGGGAAAGGAGGAGCACTTGGGTATGCAGCAGTGCAGTGAACAGGAATTGAAACAAATATTGCCTGCCAGTGACTTGGAGATGATGCAGTGCTGGCATGTACCCATTGCAGAGAGGCTAAAATCCAAAAATTCATGGAAGCTGACACTGTCAAATTATTTCATTACTCCTATCTCTTAAACATACACTATGACTTATTTCTCCCTTACTGCTCTGCACTGGGCTTCTGTTCAGAACCAGCTGAATCACAAAGGATTCTTCCTCCACTTTCTTTTAATAAAGCTTGGCATCTGTGGTTTCAAGAAAGGCAAGACTTTTTCTAACAGTTCCCACTGTAACTCCAGCTATGCCTGGAGCCTCTGTAGCTGTTTCAGTATTTGGAAGTGGACAAAACCCTGAGCCAAATTCATGCTCTTGTTTTGAACTCCAATACTCTAAGTCTGCTGTCTTAATGACCACTGAGTCAAAAAGCCAGTACTCCTTTAATATCACTAAGATGCTTATCAATGAATGCAGAAACCAACAAAAAGCAAATGCTTTTGCCTATATCTACAATTAAAATAATTACATGATCTCATACTAATATGAATTTTGGGGATGTGCTTACTTTTGTATCACCTTTTACAGCACAGTATATGATCTTGGTGCTGCCATAGAACTGTCTCTGCATAAATCTTTGCTGGAACGAATTCCTTGCTGAATTAGAACTGCCATATCAAAACTTAGATGAGCCTACTATGTACTCACATACGTGTATGTCCTACTTAATACATTTATACTGTATTAAAACCTACGTTATGATAATTCATACATTTTGTACTCTCGTGATGCTAAGAATTAATGATTATTATTCATAATTACAAATTATATTTTCATTTAAAGCAAACAGAATCATGAAAGGTTAAAAATACGCATAATATATTACCAGCAAGTCTGAAATTTTAGTTGTTAAGTCACTTTAGACAAAAAACAGAAAAGTATTTCAAATTAAGATACGCCATTTTTCCTCTGCAGTTTACCAACCATACTAATTTCTGGGGTTTTGTGAAAACCATCTATAATTTACTAATCAAGGTCCCATTCTCTACATTCTAGAGTAAGAAAAATAACAATGGTGAAGTTATACCCTTCACATCTACATTACAGGAATTTACACTAGAAGCTTGTGTAGCACTTTACATTTAGTATTTCAGATTTTTTTCTTGTTTTCTACCAGAATGGTAGCAGTACAGTTCTTTCTCCATGAATCCTCTCAGAAATTATTTCCAGCATCCCTCATGCACAGTATGAGAGCTTGACTGATGTAAACCATAACTGAAATGTTGTGGTCCAGTTTGCAGACCTTACAAGATAGCATTTATGAACCTGTGGGAACAGCCTTTCTAAAATAATGAACACGATTGTACATATTTAAGCCTACACAGGATAAAAGTTTCAGGGTCAAGATAGTAATACATACTTGAATGTCCTTAACTCCTCTTAAATTTCATGTAAGTTAGTTTGGTGCACATATGAACAAAATCAAGAACAGGAAAAATGTTCTCTCTAAATGAATTAAAAACCACAAAACCAAACCCCTAGGGATTGCCTGATCCAAAATTCAGAGCCAGTACAAAGACTTCCCTTGAAAGACCTGTGGACATTTTTCTGAAAATTCAGTATAAAAATAATTTAAAACCAACCTTATTTTACATTAGTATTTAATGCCACAGAAGTCTTCCCAGCATACTAAAACAAAGTGATTTTTTGAAGCATACTCTTCTTTATGAGAACTGATTTTATTTTTCTACTTACATGACACCAAAGAATTACATGACACCAAAGAATCCACCCTTGGATTGTGCCTGAAAGCATTATTTTAAAAGGCAGTACCACGTACTGCTCTTTCAGCACATGTGGAGGACAGAGTGCATCTCTTTCTGTTTCTAGTTAGAGCCTGACTGCAACACTGATAGCTATTTGGTACTGTCAGGATGTACAGAGACTTACACCTGAGAACACTACACGTTTATTCAACAGAAACTACCCTGTAAAGGAAATAGTGTCTCAAATGAAGACTCGTATGTCTTTCATGATACTCCTACCAAATGAGCCAAAAAGAAGATGCAAACAAAGAGTCCAGCCAAAAGTCTTCTATCATGTGCAAAAATTTTATGTATCCTGCACACATATAATGCAGCAATGCTTCAGCCTATGATACAGAACTGCCAAAGTTTCACACTCATCAGGCACTGCCTGTTGTATTTACCAGAGACATGTCTGATTTCATCCTACACATCCAAAGTTTAGGGTGTTTTATCAGGCACCACCATTATAAAATGAACCTAGAGGAAAGATACTTACGAGGTATTATCAGCTAGTAGCTACACTTTGGGACATTATCAGGCCAGTTTAGCTAACAGCTAAACCTGCAAGTTCAAAAAGTTATTTCAATTTTCCTTACAGTATGTAGCCCACAAGAAGACACAGCAGGTTACCTCAGTTTCTGGAGTAGGAGATGGAGTAATGGAACCAAGAGATCCTTTTCGTGAGCCCTGGAGATCTGTTGGGATGGACACAGGACGCTGCCACTGAGTTGTTCCTGTTGGTATGTGCCAGTAGTAGATCCCAGCAATGTCATTTATTTTTTTCCAACCAGGCGGTAAGTCTGGGTCTGTCTGAAATGAATGATCACTCCATATATCTGCTGAGAACAGAAAAAAAGAAATCACACAAAGACACAGACAGTTCTTCCATGGGTCTGCACACCTGGTATTGCTGTTTTACAGTTCCTGTGCAAATGAACACCAGAAAAACATATCAAATTAGGGAGACTCAATGTAACATGATAGATGAATAACCTCTTGTCATACTGCTGCTCTTAATCCAGTTTTGGAATTAAAAGTTCCTTGTTAGTCTATCCTTCAAGCGTTCTACTAGGCATTTTATTATGGTTGCTTTTTTCTGACTCTCTCTCATTTCTGCCACCCAAATTTATGCACACACACACAAGCAGACACATAAATGTCATGATAACTTGAAATAACTCTTACACTCCAAGGTACAAACCAGACTATTTCATCCCCATAGCCACTTTAAAAGTTCTTAAATTACTGACTTACCACTTGAAGACTAATCTAAGAAAGTTCTGCAGAAGAAATGCTAGATGATAAAAAATAATAAATTTAATAAAAAAGCCTCACCTATGGCCCAAATCTGAAATCAGCAACATTACCATAATCAGTTTCAGAAGTTCACAGGTATTCTAAACATTTGCTTTTAAATGTGTCCTGTTGTGGCCTCTATGGCATTCAAATACATAGTTCCTAACTCCAAGGTCTTACATATGTTAAAGCCTACATCTTCAACCTTGCCTACTTTTGTTTTCCAGCTGAATAAATTGACTACACTCTTCTCAGCTGCATAAAAGGCAAATAAATGCAAAACACTTTCCACAATTTGGGCCACATCATGCAAGAAGTAATGTGATCAAATATCTAAACATCACAATGAAGTATGTGTGAAACATCTGCAATTCCAGTTTAAGCCTTAAGTTTAGTCACAGCTTCTGCCCTTGCTATACATACATATGGATGTATACACAGCCACTCAAACATACAGTCAGGAAAGTGTTAAGCTATGGTTGCATTAAACTAATAATTTCAAACTAATGAACCAAAGATGCAGAGGAACCAACATACTGTTATTTATTGTTGCAATGACATGCAGTACCAGAAAGACCTAAACAGGAATTACTTTGAAGTAAAAGCAGACAAAACTCACAGCAGAAATAAAATTTTTAACCCAGAGACTTAACAAAGACCATTTCTGCAACAATTAGTTACAAGAGAAGAAATTATCTCGTATGTGAACGAACAGTTGGGAGGAAATAATGTAAAATATCTGGGATAATAAAATACCACGTAGCTGAGCAATACTAATTTATTTTGAAAATTTATCCATTAGCAAAAATAAAAACACCAAAATGTATTTTCATATGCTGAGAAATAAAACAGGAATTAGATTCATTTTCAATTAACATAGCTCAGGACTTTCAAAGAGCAGCATTTCCCACACCAAATGACTGATTCATGTCTGTGTGCAGGTGCTCCTCATGCAAGGGGACTGGCCTCAGACCATCTGATAAGCATGGCTGAACAGGACAGCACCAGAGGGCATGTGTTCATCCTGAAACACCAGGCCTCATGTTTGCTAGGCAAACCTGCTTTAAAAAAAATAAACATACGTGTCCCAGCCCATGCTGCAGAACAGCAGATTGTTGGGATAACCTTTTCACAGGCTGTGCTTTCCTACTAGCATGTACTGACTGTTCTAACATAAAAGCACTCAGCGTGCAAGTAAAAGGTAATGCGGCATCACAAGAGATACCAACACAAGAAAGACAACAAAATAAGCATCAACATACAAAATCTAACAAGACAGACGAATGTGCTTGAGCCATCAGAGAACTACTACAGGATATCAGGACATCAGTGGCTTTACTCTGTTTGAACATGGAATTACAGGTAGTAAAATAATTTTCCTCTGAATTTGAATGAGCCCGTTCAATAGCATGACATTTCAAAACATGTAATTCTTGTTGCACAGCAGCTAGGTGTTATCTCCACTTCCAAGAGAACTTGGTGGTGATGATAAGCAAGGTGTGGGGACAGAGTCAGTGCCTCTCTGCTTAGGTCCTTGTGCATGAGGGACCCTGGTTTACTGAAGGCCAACCAAACTTCCTTCCTGAAGAAAATACTCTTAAGTAAGGCAACGTATCTAACGCAATAAATTTTGTATTGAACTGGGAGCTGTACTTGGAAAAACAGGCCTGTATTTTGCACATGCATCTCTTCTTCAGGTGAAAACAAACCCCACCAATCAGCATGGCTAGGGCACTAATTTATGGACAAAAAGAGTACTCTGGACTAAGAGGAAATGTAGCCCCAAAGGGCTTGAGTTTGGCAGCATACATGACTTCAAAACAGAGACTGTAATAATACTGCACAGAGTTATCAGAGTGCTGGGAGTTCTGTTCCTGGGAAGTGCAGTACAGTAATAGCTCCTATGGCACAGGACAATTTTATCTGTTATTTCACATGCTAAAACCACATTTTTTGAAAATTGTGAGACAGCAGCAAGTTAAGAGTCATACTAAGACAGAAAATATAATCAGGGAAATCTGAGAGGTATCATTGCATCATTCAAAGGACACATGCTTTGCTTTTCCAGGGATTCATTTCACCAGAGGGATCTCATTTTGCCTCCTTGGAAGCAGTAGCAGCAGATGTGAGTGCACAGCCTCTGGTTAATGCAAATGCAGCTCTGCTGGAGTTAGTGCAAATGCACCAGACTTTCAGTCAGTCTTTCTAGCTTAAAGAGGGCTTATTTCACTGCATGGGAGCAGAATGCCCAAGTGAGACTGCTTGTCTGCAAGGCTCAACAATACTTGCAAACACTTGATCGACACTATCTAAATAGGTGAAGTAATAAAATACCCACACTGTACAGAGATAAAGAGGAGACATCTCTTTTTCTTTTTGTACTTCTAGCTTAGCTACCTCAATTCTTATGATGGTTTTGTAACAATTTTTCTTCTGTTAAGATCCTCTGAAGAAAAGACACCATCCCAACACTGGATTTGATCCAGACTGATTGCCTATCACCATCTCAAATGTATACTTCCACAGTAAAAAAATTAACTGAAAAGGAGTGTTCATTGTCCAGGCTGGAAGCATGTTGGTACAAAGAGGAACACTTTCAGTGTTTTCCAAATGTGAAAAACATAATCTAGCTAATAACAAATCTGTAAAGTCCCTTCTAATCTCTGGCTCTCCCATTGCTCAGATTCCAGCAGTGGATGCACAATATAAATAAAGAATTCAAACTGAAAAGCACCTTGTTTGTAATAAGAGATCTGCATCAAAGCTTCCTATGTCAAAAATTGCAGAGAATGGGACAGCAACACTATCCAACATGTTGTCCTAGTGTTTGGCCACCATGGGAAATCTCTAGCTTCATATCTGATGTCTGTCTTCATAGCTGAGCTGAAGCATAATGAAGAGCTGGCCCACCATATCACATGTATATTACAGATGCTGTCCCTCTGGGCAACCAAGGGGAAGCACAAAAAGGAGCTGGGAAGACAGGAGGATAAAAAGGTTTTAATAAAACTAAAGAGGTGGGGGAAAATATTGTTTTCTTTTCTGAAATTCCAAAATCTTGAAATGAAAATGTTTTACTTCTGTCTTCTGCATCTAAAAAAAAAGCAAAACTAAAGGAAAAGAAGGCCACAAAAACTTAGTCTTTTTGAATAGATGCCAATGACTTCAGCAGGTCCAGGATTTTATCCTAAGGGAAACATATTCCCCCCTACCCCATACACACGCTGAAGATCAAGTCAGGCACTGAAGGGAAAGGAAGACTTTGTATTAATAACTGAGGGCAAGTGAAATTCAAGGAGCACTCTCCATTCAATACCACAATAGAAAGAACATAGGTCATGTATATTTCTATTCCATCTATTTCCTGCAGTGGGCTCAATGTTCAAGTTTAAATTGTTTGGTTTTAACGAAAAGAAGTCTCCAAAGATAACTTCTCATTTTTTATGCACTACAGCAAAATCAACAGCTTCACCTACTCACACGATTCACACCAATGATGGCCAGCAGGCAGCCTTGCCTAAGCATCACTGCAAGAAGCAGGACTGCTAGCTCAGAAACAAACGCAGCAAAAATACAACAGTCAAATAATCATAAATCAGACACGTCTGTCTAATCTGGGGAACGTTACTCAACGAGGAGTGATAACCAGCCAGAAGCTGGTCATTTGTCACCATCTTTGCTCACAGCATGTAACTGGTTGTCATGACAACCCTGTCATCCTCCTTGCCGAATTGCTGAACCAGCCACCAGCCACATGCACTTGGGGAGAGGAATATTCTCTAACACTTTCCAGGAAAACAAGCTGAAACGTGGGATTTACATGCATTCATGTAACCAAACTCTGTGCCAAAATGATCTGCTGTTTTGATCAACTGTAAAATCAGCCATAATCAGAAAAATCCTAAGGAAGTTTGGGATGAATTGCCTGTACTATTTTTCTTTTTCATGAGATGGGATATCTGTCTGGCTGTATAAATGAGTTACTACAAGCAGAAGAAGCATTCAAGAAGAGATGACTAATCTAAAGGAAATGAGAGGAAAGAAGATTTGTCAACATTCAGGAAAAAGAATCCAAAACCCACAACTAAACCCACTTGTTTTGCTGTCTTGGCTTATTTTCCCTTTCAATGACCAAAGCCCAAGCTGCTGATACAAAGACCATAATACTAGCACAATTACCAGAGAAAACAAGGGCAAGTGACTTCAGCAGAGGGGCTCTGAAGAACTGTTGATGACAGCCGTGGATGAGGGCGATGGATGATACTAGCTGTCCTGCTTAAATGGGAGACTTTTGGGGCTCTCCAGGTTGTCTGCTCAAGGGCAATACAGTCTGAGGTGCAGAGGTGAAGGCGTGAGAAGCCAGCTCCACAGCTTGAGTTTAGAGGAGCTGATAGGAACAGCAGCAGCAGTAGGAAAAAGTACAGCAGTAAGACTGTGAGGAAAGGTCTCTATGATTGTTCCTGGAAAATGGGCAAAAAATAGGTAAACACTAGGGGACTAGCTGGTTCACCAACCAAAAACATCTATCAACAAAACAAGCAGAGTCTGGTAAAGTAAGGAAGGAAGACTTGGAGGCAACCTGAATTGCTGTCTCAAGGGAGCTGTTGTGGCAACAGATGGACCAGGAAGAAGCCAGCCTCTGTCCCAGCTGGAGGAGAGTGACTGTTTAGCCAGGTGAAGCAGTGGTGACAACATGAAATTATAGACAAGTAGGAAGTATCATGTCAGCTTGAGCAAAAGCTGATGAATTGCTACCTGAAAAGTGCTGTACTGGAGACACATTCTGCAGCTCTTCCACAAACTTTACTGTGTCAGTCTCTTGATTAGGGTGCTGATAGACATTAGGAGAGCTAGGCAACTAAGAAGACCTACTGGGTCTGGTTGGAATTGGTCTAATTTTTTTTCTTAGCAGCCTGTAAGGTATGGCACTTTACATTTGTAATCAAAACTAGTGCTGGAAACACACCAGTGGTTTAGTTATTGCTTACCAGTGCTTGCATAGGCCTGAGATTGTCTCTGCTCTCAGCCTCGAGCAGACAGGCTAGGCATTGACCTGCTAGTGCTAGTGTTTGCATCACTTTTTATATGATTATTTCTTTCTTCACCGTGAGTCATGACTTCTTCTCACTTTTGATCTTCCAGTTCTCTTCCCCATCTCACTGGTGGGAGGAAACAAGCCACCACAGAATTCAAAGTATGTTGGCCAACCTAAGATCCAGAAAAAAATAAGCAAGTACTATCTGGGGTGGAATAAAAATGAGTCCCAAACAAGTGAGGGCAGCATATAAATGAATGCCCTTTCCACCAACTTGGGTGCTTAAGTGAGATAGTATCTGAACAAAGTGCACCAAATACCTTAGAAGATTTCTACTAATTTTCAAAGCAGTCAGAATAATTTGCTACTGTTCTAGCAAGTGATCGACTGCTTATAAATACATTTTGCATAGCACAGAATTACAGGATCATTAGGGTTGGAAGAGAGTTCTGGAGATCATCTTGTCCAATCCCCCTGCTAAAGCAGGTACACCTACAGCAGTTTAAACAGGATTGCATCCAGGTGGGTTTAGAATATCTCCAGAGAAGCAGACTCCACAACCTCTCTGGGCAGCCTGTTCCAGTGCTCTCACTCTCACAATAAAGGATACAACCAGCATAAATGAGTTTCTAGCTTATTTGAAATGCTAGCTCTCTATTCCTTCCACTAGATGGCAAAAGATTTTACTTAAAGAGTAGTCCAAAACACAGCAGACTGTATACCTCTAAACTGGTCTAAATCCACTGTGATCATGCATTGTGTGATTATGACCCAAAGGGCCTCCTCACCTCAAAGGACTCTGATCAGTAAATAGTTCATCAAGAGCTATTAAAGAGTTATCATTATCATCATTAGCAAGTTACTAAAAGTGGTACTGCAAGTGAGCTTTCAGTGCTAAACCAGTCCAGCAGCAATCTGCATCTGCTTTTCTGATTTTTCTTTTGCATAGCATCTCTTCTTCCCATGCCTTTCCCCACAGAGAGCAGAACTGCAGCATATGATCTCATGTTCTGGGTTCACAACATGTTTAACTATTTTGTCTTGTTTTAGAAGCAGGGTTTTGTTTGGTCTGAAGCAGAAGAATTAAATGACCACCCCACCCAAGGGACTGCTAGACTCACAGAGCAAAGCCTGTGCACACACTGTCACACCAGCAGGCACACTGCACAGCACACCAAGGGAAAGCAATGTGCATATGCATGGAGTCCAGCCTTCCTTCCCTTCACAAAATATATCTGTCACAACAGCAGCAGCCAGGCATTTGGTAGAAAAACCTGGAAAATCACATGGGTAACAGCTCTGGATTTATGTATCTCTCTTTTAAAATAAAGAGTCTGATTCTCCTGTCTCCTCAAAGTGAATTGGTATGCTAGTGTCAAACCACTCACAGAACAAACCATTAATTTTGGGCAATGAACAAATATAGTCAGGAATTTTCACACAAAACAGAAAGGTTCAGTCTATAATACTGACACAAAAGGTATTAAACACAGATGTCCTTCTGCCTTCAAGACACAGGATGCCTGCAGAGCAGGAGGGGCTGGTGTGCCAATGTCTGGCATACGGCAGTAGGGTCACCTCAATAGCTTCACTCTCCATAAAGGAACTCCAGCACCGTAGTGCTTTACTTACAACTAATACTCTTGTTTTGGAAGCTTCAAACAGAATTCAGTATCTCCCAGCCTGTAACTCTCCATTCTACTGGGACTGGCTGTAGACACAAGTAGTTCCCATCTCCCTTACACTTTTTGCTAGTAGCTGGTGCTTCTTACCTTGATACAAGCCATGAAAGACAGGAATGGATCCTAATCCCTCCAACACACTTGCCACTAATCCCTGGTACTACAGAATGGCAACAAGGTTGGACTCCACACTTTTAATCCCATTTGTTTGAACAGAGGAATAGCTTTCTATCCTCTCTATTCTATTTCTATTGTATCCTCAATAGTTTAAATTGAGGATTGGTGATGTCAGAGTGCCTCTTTAATCTGAATGACACGAGTAGTAAGACTGAGTATGGAAGAAAGAATCTGACTAGCAGTCACCATTTTTTTCCCCCATTTTAGAAAAGGAACTGCATAAAAAATACTTGCATTAAAAGTCAGGTACTGGGCAAAGGTAATTTTCTTCATCTAAAATATAATGAAGCCTGCTGACTTCAGGAGCCAATATAGAGAAAGGACTGCACTTCTCTGGAGAATATTCTGTATAAATACATTGATATACATTGAAATTTTAGGGATATACTCTTTAGTGTTTTTGTGCATATGACTGGCTAATTAAAAGCAAGTGAAGTTGCTCAATGGCACAAACATACAATTCAACTGGTGGCTTGATTAAATCTGCTTTTCTTCGTCAGCTTCATTTAGAGCTCTGTGCAAATACATTAGAAAAACCTTTTTCTGAATTTAATGATTCAGTGAAAACAGAACATGAAATTTAATTACAATGGAGCTACTGTCTGAAATTAAATGTTTTACTTCACAAAAAAAGAACAAAGTTTGCTAGATCAGTCATTTCCCTTCTCATATGCAAGCTCTGCTCATCCTTCAGTTCACACACTGTAGCAGAGGCTCTAGGATGCCACAAAAATGACTGCTTTATCTTCACACCAACCTTGCGAGGCAGGAGAGTGCAAGCCCTGTTTCAAACACAGTCAGGGAGGTGTAGGAGGAGAGGTCTGAGATGCATTAAATAACTCCCTGGAGTCATGCCCACACTCCAGGTCTGTGCAGGCTCCCTGCACCCAAGCACCAGACAAACACAGTGCACAGAGATCAGCCACTGTGCTCCAGTGTGTCTACACACCAGAATCCCCTTCCATCCTACAGTATGGACTGCTCTTTCTAGTATGGCCAAACTTGGTCAATTTGGTACTATCAGTAAAAGCTGGAATGTGACTCTTAACAATCTATATACTGGATTCGTTTGCCACTTTAAAGCTGTAGTGAAATGTGCATTAGAAAGCAAACTGAAGGCTCCTGGTTTTTTCCAACACAGAAGCCAAAGACCTAATATTTCCCCATCTGCAAATTAATTTCATGTTGCTACAGTACTGAAGGGATGGGAGAATTTATTATGGTGAAAATCCACTTAGAGATGCACAAGCATGAAGTTTTGCACAAGCCTAGGAAGCAGCACAGTGGCCCCATGGCCCATGGCCTGCCTGCAGTGAGAGACACTAAGGGGGAAGCTTGGGCACCTTGGGCAGCTCCAGCCCATGCTGAGGGCCTGTAAGATGGTGAACTCAAGCTTCACCTCCCAGCCTTCAAACTTTGAGACTTTTTATTAAAAAAAAAGTCAACAACCAAACAACTTTAACCTTTTCAAAAGTAATTTTGCTTCAGTTGAACTAAGTATTTTCTTGCACAGTGCACAGAGCCATACATGAAGCACAAGGTACAGATTCTACAACAGGAAGGCTTTATGAACGGGGGCTTCTGACAGCAGATGGAAGCTCCAGAGGAGCTGGCTGTGTTTCACCCGCCGTGGGAGAGGGAAGCGTGCTGACAGCACACAGGGGTCTCTCAGCCCTGCAGTTTTTCCAAGTATTTCGTATCACTCCATTGGCATATGAATTTTCTATTAAATCTTTAGTTATACTGTCCAAATACCTTCTGGTATTAGGAAATCTCAATGATGTTAATCATCTCCAAAAGCACCCATCTAGCATTAGAAATACCAGTATTTTCATCCTCATATCTACTTCATGGCACTCCAGCACTAAAATTCTGTATTTTTCACAGAGTTGATTCATATATGTAATTGAAGCTAGACTTAAAAATCTGCATTTAAGGAGATACAAATGGTATCACTGATATAAGCACTAGCAAGATAGAAGAAAATTCAGAAAAAATAACTGTGGCCTAAATCACCCTGGGAAGTCTAAGTTAGCAAACAGTAGCCAGGAACAAACCCAACACACAACAACTAGAGTCCTGTGCCAGACAGCATTTGAAAGAGCAAAATGAAGGGATTAATTTCAAAATTCCACAGAACCACAACACAATTTCACTTGCAATTAGTATCACCTTCAATTCAAAGCCCATTAGCAAAATGGATGCTTTGAAAACAAGGATAAACTTCCCTTAAAGATGCATATGGCCAATGCACAACTTGAGAAGTTTTCTTTATTGTGAACCCCGAGAAAGAATACCCCTAAACAAAAACACCTGCTTGGTAAGAATAAAAATATGCCAAAGCACAGGAAAACAATAGACAAAATCTCCAGTGTGTGATAAACTGCAAGCCACTGAGCTCTATAAGCAGTGTGGAAAAGACCACCTAGTGTTAAAAAACCTGAAAGATGTTTGTCATCACAAACAGCTGATTGTCATCACATGTTGTCACAAACAGTAAAACAAGAGATGCACAAGCAACAGAATGATCCTTTCCCCCAGCTGAAAAAGGTAGCTAACCTTTGGTGGAAACCTTACAATTTGTGCACATGACAGAGGACTGCAGGTGGTTTTGGAAAGCTGGAAAACCAGTTATGTAGGATGAGAAGAGCACCCTTTCTGGATTTCTATTCACCTTTGCTGCTGACCAAAAACAAAAGACTGCAAATAGATCCTACAGGATTATGATACACACAGTTTCAAGAGCTGTTTTTCAATGCACAACCTCCACCTTTTCATTTTCTTCAATAGACAAAGATACCCACCTCCTCTTTTTTATCAGTTTCTTACAAGTTCCTTTAATGTTACTCTTCTGCTACTTCAAATCCTCAAACACAACAACAGGCAATTAATTACCTTTTGCCACCCTGAAAGGATCAAGGTCACAAAGATTTTTGAAGGTAGCATTTTAGTACTCACTGGCAGTTGGAAAAATTACACTTTAGGAAGCAAGATCAAGATAAAAGTCTTTATGCCTACAGTTTTAATGTAGGATTGAACTACCACAGGACTAGTGCATGCACTTCATGTGCCCTACTATAAAAATGGATGTAGCTGAATTAGAACAGACAGATAAAAATCTCTCTGCAGGAAGAGACACTGAGTAAAGTAGGACTCTCCAGCTTGGAGAATAAATAACAGGGAGGAGGGGAGGATGTCAGAGAAATCTGTAAAATCATGAATGGTGGGAAGAAGGCAAGGATGGAAAGGAACTCATCCTTCACTGTTATTTACTGCTTCCTAAAACAGAAAAGCAAGAAGCATCTAATAAAATTACTGGAGAGCAATTTTATAACAAAAGGAAATACTTTTTCATGTAATACATAATTCAATTATGGAGCTCACGGTCAGAGGATGTTGTGTATGCCAGAAATACAAATGAGAAAAAAAATGATTAAACAAATTCATGTTAGAAAAGTCTATCAAGGGTAATTAAAGTAGATAACATGAATGACATACCAAGTCTGAAAGTCCTAAAAATATAAATTACTGAAAGTGATACAATAGGGGGAGGACCACTTTATGCTAGCCCTAGCTATGTTTTTGTTTTTAGTGAAGCCATAAGTTTCTGCTACTGACCCCTGTCAGAGAAGCAACCCATAAAGAACTACGTGAGCCTAAGGTCTGCTCCACAGGGCCATTTGGTTATGTACAACATGGAACTGTAACCACTGTAAGTCTTGTAAAAGCTCTGCCTTCCATTTACTGTATTAGTTTACATTGGAAATAGTGGAACTAACAACTTTATTGAAAGACTTTGATAGAAGTTCACACAGCAGTTATACTGGATCAGACTAAAAAGCCTCATCTGATGTGAGAACTCTCAAACCAATTTATCCAAGCGTCCTCTAAGGGATTTATATATAAATATATATTCCTAGAAGGAAAATACACAACAAATTTATTCTCATAAATACAAAGGTACACACTTTCCTACCCTGAGATACAGAATAATGTCATATGACAATAGAAATGCAAGACTTATGGGACTGAATATTATTATCTTTTCACACTTGTCCCCTTCCAATTTATATTAACACATATCCAAAAGGAAGATTTTACTACTTTTATACCAAATTATGCATCACCATTTAACAAATATAAATTTATTTATAGAGAAATAGAACAGTTGGTCTTAAATATCTGCATGAATAAGGAAAGGGGAACATAGTTGAACTACTGAGGAACAATTAACTTACAGCAGATCTGTCTGGTGATTAGTGCAGAGACAACTGCTGTGGCGAGGTAATTAGCACCACTTACACTACATGCTTTTACACACGACAATTACTACAGTTCAAAAAAGCTCTTATGTCAGTAAGTCTTTAGAGTCTCGCTGTCCTGATATTATTTGCATTCCAGAAAATTTCAAAAGTAGAAAGAAGAGATGACAGCAACATACTGTAAACAAGATGCTAGCCAGAAATTCAGTTAATGCACTGATAACAAATTCTCAGAGAATCCTGTCACCTGAAAATAGAATTAGCGCAGATAAAACTGTGGCCAGGAAAACACAGAATCCTGACATAGCATCTGTAAAACAATAAGCCAAAAGTCAAAATAACCCGATCTGGTGGCCTTTACACTGACCCTTTTGCAGTAATGTTACCAGAAGGAGAAAAGAGTTTTCTCTCTCTTTTAAACTCTGACTACCACCTTACCCCTCAGCAAGTCATAAAACCACATCCCACCCAAAGAGCTTTACCGTTTAACAAAATGAGGTAGTTGATTTGATCATTACTGCAGAATTCAAGCTGCAAGGTTCATTCCTTTCAAAAAGTCTACTTTTAAAACACTGAAGAAATTAAACGCTACTCTTGTGAACTCACACCTGTTTTCAGCATTTCTGACAGAAATTTTTATGATTTTGTGTCTTGTGACATCTGGAACTTTCTAACTCCTGGAATTAATGGGAAAATTGCAGCTTGTCCACTTACAAAAAAACGCAAATCAACAAATATTCAAAAAACCTCTCATTACAACCCACCGAATCTCCCACATTTCCCTCCCAAAAAAAGGTAAAAGCTGAAAAAACAAAATTAAAATGAAAGCTTAACCCTAAAAAGATATTCAATGATGTTAAATTTATTCTTGCTTTTGAATACACATTGTTTTTAAACTCTGATTTGGGAACAAGGTGTATTGGTTTCAAGAAGAATTTATGTTTGTTTTCCTTTTGTTTTTAATTGTTTTACTGGTATATATTGAAGAAGTTATTCATCTCTACTTTAGCCTTTATAAACGCATCATATCTAAAACTATTCCTGGGCAATGGAAATGAGGATGTAAAATTAAATGTATTACTAATAAAGGAGCTACATGTGAAAAGTCCCTCCCCTCCCTTCTAGTTCCAATGCTTGATCTGTCCATTTGCCCTGTCTGCAGATGGGGTGGTTTGCAGAGGAAAACAGAAGAGGTCTACTGTGCACATACTAGATGTATACCTCCACCCACAATAAAGCTTCAGCTGTACACTTGAATACTTAAAATACAACCAGTAATTACTATTACAGTATTTTTCAAGTGTGGTCTGCAGGGAGTACAACTTTTAAATCAGTACATTTTACCTGTGGTTTGTTTTTTTTTCTTTTTTTTAATACTGTCCAACAGTTATTGCACTGACATTAACAAAATTTGGAAGCTGTGAGCCTCAGACATTGGTTGAACACATAGATAACATCTCCACTTCTGCCAGAGAGAAAATCCACCCTTCTGCATCATTCCTGGAAAACCACAACTAAGCAGAGTCAGTACTCAATTGGTTTTATTTTGGAACAGCTGAAACTTGTCCCAGGTTAGCAACAGCCTCTCTCAAGTCAGAGACACCTATCCACCAAAAGAAGGTGATTTCTTCTGGGAAGTGTTGAGTACACTGGACCATGCCCCATTATTTTCTGGACCAGCTTCTTGAAACTTAAAGTGGATGTGGACAGAAGCCACTGGGAGGAACAGAGAATAGGGGAAACTTCCACTGTCACCCTATTCCTAAGGCAGCTTCTTTTAAGATGCTGCATTTTCCCTATGAAGTAGGGAAATTGTAGCATTTTCTAATGCTACAATTACTATGAAGTAATTGTAGCATTAGAAAATCTTAGGTAATAGGAGCTTGGTGTATTCAAAGTACAGAAATCTGGAGTATAGCTCTGAAAGAGAGAATTCACCTGTGACATGAAATCAAGAGAACTATAGAAAATAAATCTTCTGTTAATGATCATACATTAATTTTGATGTTGCATAAAAGTCTTATTTCCTATACATACCCTGAATACATAGGCAATATAATTTTACAAAGCCTAACACACCCATTTTAGTGGGAAAAAAGCAATCCTGTAAGAAAAATGAAATAAACTTCCTCTTCCCTACCAGTGGAAGCTTAGCCCTGAAATTCTTGTTGTTATGATGTCATCTTCCTACTTTTCAGATACCTTTGTTAAAAAAAGCATTGGTTATGTTTCAGCACAATTAACCACAGGAAATTAATGTAGCCAGGAGACTACAAAGTTCCTTAGTTGATCTGCTGACAGCCTTCATGGGCAAAAAATGGAGACTCATTATTTTGTTTTAGTTAAGCACAAAAGAAAAATAAGGTAATTTGAGTTTAACACCAAATGTTATCTTGAAATTCTGCTACAGCTGGAGTATGACAAACAATGCTACCTTACCCACAAAAAGAAAAAAGTTAACCAAATTTCAAATAATTTTACAAAAGCCAAACCAGACTGTTTCTTATTATTAGTTTGCTTCTGTAAGGAGCAAATACAGTTGTGCTATTTAATTACAGTTCCCCCGTAATGAAGAGAAAAGGTTTTGTAAGGGTTTTGTGTGAGTCAGCTTTCCAATAAGACATCCTTTTTCTGCCTCAACGAATTGATTTATTTAGAGCTGTCAAGAAGGACCAAAAAAAAAAAAAATCCAAGATATTAGTCAACATTCTTTGACAGCTCCCAATTCAATACTGGCTATAAACTGCCTCATCTTTCTAACCCCAAAATACACACTCAGTATTGCAAAAGTTCCTTTACCTTGAACTTTAGGGAATGACTAGGGGTACCACTATTACACTGTTTAGAGATATTTTTTTCTTCCCTTTGACTACAAGAAAAATACAGGGGAAGAATTTGTCACATGTAAAGGAGAAATCAGAAGCATAGTTTTTAATGTATTTTAAATCTATGTAAAGATCTTCGAGCTCTATGGATCACAAGTATAAAACATCACTTGTCAATTCATCACTGAAATAATGAGCATTCAGGAAGTTACTGCTGCAACCTAACCTGTCAGATACCAGCTGATCTTCCACTGAGCAGAATTTTTATTAACAGATAAAATTATTGCATTCAGTATCCAGGCCTAAGTGACATTGTCAACCAGTGCTATGAAAAAGTAAAATAGAAGTGTTACTTACAGTTACTAGATGCTCCTGTATAGTTCAACATGTACTGCTCTGTTACCAGCATCCTTTAAGTTTGCTATATACATGTCCCAACAGCTTCATATTCTCCTTCTGTGTAGCATCTCCAACTCAAATATGAGAAAATTCACTGCTGTGTTTGAACAGACACTTACTTAATTAGCCGAACGAGGAATGGTACTTTGGATGGGAGGGAAGAGAAGCCACCCTCATTCAACTGCCAGTAAATGTAACAGAGGAAACACCACATGTTGACTGTATAAATGACTGCATTTTCTAATAAGCCAAGAAAAAATAAGAGAGATGGCTATACATGGATTTCAGCAGTGTGTGCATATACTGCATCCTCCACTGAATTCATTCCAGCTTGAAAGACATTGATGTATTTTCTGACTGACTCTGTTTAGGAGACAAGCTTTTGAAGCAGTACTTTCAGCCCACAAGCTTTTAGATGACAATCAAATCAAGATTTAATCAGTTCAACTTTGAACCAGAACAGCCCCTCATCCTGCAGATCAGCCCCCGGAAATATATTTATGTTGATTTTTTTCTCTTCAGCTGCCTGTATAAACACAAAAAGTTTAAAAAAATGTAAAGCAAAGATCCACTCTTCGAAGACAAAATTCTTCTTAAGGCTGTAAACCTCCGATTTCCCAAAGGTGCATTGCAGGAATGGTGGAAATTGATTTAGTGAAAGGCTTTTATTAGTGAGAGCACTGTTCTCATTGCGAAGTCCCTCCCCTTGCTATAATCAATAATTTAAGCAAAGCCAAGAATCATGTCAGCCAAAATGACCACGATAACTTGACTGTCTCTTTCTTACAGAGTACAAGCAAAATTAAATTAAGGTCTGAATGGGGATGTATTCTAATTTAAAAATTAATTTGGCCAATCTGAGTGTGCTTTTTGGCTTTCATGTTGAGTAGGGGAGGAGGGATGGGGTCCTTTGTTCCTTACTAAAAACTTCTGAGGTTCAGAGAAGTGCCCAAAATCCACTTCCAAGAAGTAAAAGCCATAATCTTTGATTTAGAGTATTTTATCGGTTAAGTGCAAACAAAAAATATGCTCTACAAAGTTAAAGCTCTGACTTGTGGATTATGACAGGGCTACTCCTCTCTCAGTGCCCAGCAATGATGTCTGAGTTAATAACTGATGCATTGTTTAAAATTTAAATTGAGCTCTGCAGAATCTCAATTCAAAAGCAATTAAAAAATAGGAAAAATGCATTTAGTTAAATTATGTTGTTGTTTAGGATGAAATAGTTTTATTAAGAAACAGTTTCATTGAAGAATTCTAAGAATGATTTTCAAGCTAAAGCCTTGAAGTAGTATTAATACGTAATAAATCAGTCCAGTGTATCAAATTATGTACATATAAAACAATCAACATAAATTGCAGTTAAAAAACAATCCCTGTAACACACCACCATATAAAAATGGATTAAAATGCCCCAGAGACACTATAAGCAGGAAGCAAAAATATATGCTTTATATTTGGAGTTGTCCTCTCCCTGTCTCCCCAATGATTTCTCATCACCAAAGTATCATGGACAAATCTGCTTTGCCAGTCGAAGGAGACACACTGCTGGGGTTTACAAAACCAGATCCACACACTACAAGGAACTCACTTAATGTCATTATCTTGAGCTCTGTGGCATCCAGATATTGGACATTTACAGCCTAATCCTGAGTACCCAGGGGCTCTCAGAACGAAGCAATTGAGTCTTAATGGCAAATATTTGTGCTTTCATGGGATTGCTTAAAAGAGGCTTCATGTCCCTTAAGGCAGGGACCAGACATCCACTCTCAAGCGAGGACTGAGTTCAGAGCAAGGTCTCTGCAGCATGCCAAGTCATATCACACAACACCTCTTCTGGCCCATGGAGATGCTCAGTGCTGCTCTGAATCTACCCACCTTCTCCTGATGCAACAGCAACAAACCCAAGGCTGCCTGCAGCACCATCTATTCCATGTCTTGGTGGTACATGCTATAGGTTTCTGTATATCAAGAAATGTCTGTATGTCCAATACCATAACTTGGAACAGCACCATTGTGACTCGAGGGACACACAACCCCACTTCAGCCAATCCCATGTTATTAATTAAAGCTGAATTCAACTCCAATCAGCTAATGCTTGACTTATGTGAGAATTCAGCACACAAGGAACCAGTGCACTGAGAGACTGGGGTATAAAGGAGCCACTAACTCGGGGAGATTAAAAGAAATACCTCCAGGTGCAAACATAACAGGTCCAGAACTTGAGGAGGATTTAAGTCTGTGTCCCTCACTGTACAGACATCTCCTTCCATAGGGGCCTGAACTAGGATCTTTCTCTTAGCAGTACTTCAGTATTAAATACCTCAGAGATCCCCATTTTTGTGTTAAGTTTTCAGAACTTCTGTGAAATAACATCCCAGCACAAGCAAAATCCCCAATACTCACTTCTGCTGTCAAACTCAGTCCATCTGATTTGCCGTCATCGCCTTTGTGTTAGTCTTGTTTGCCTAACCTACTGTCTACAAACACCCCTGCTTGCTTCCAGCTCTCCCTCAGCTGGTGCCAAGTCCTTATTTATCTCCACAGCTGCACACGATTTACTGTCCTTTTGCTGCTCCTCCAGGTCATGTTCCCATCTTCCAGCCTGTCCTCCCCACTTCACAAGCCACACGTTCCCCCATCAGCTTTCTCCTCCGAGAGCAGGGGGGAGACCAGCTCACCACTGCTGGGTGTGACCCCGGGATCACAGCAGGTGCTCACGGGAGCAAGCACAGCGGCCCAGGCTTTGCACTTCCACTCTGCAGAGTGCAAAGAGGCAGGAATATCTTCTGAGCAGAAAACTCCCCAAACTGTGCTGGCCATCCCCAGCTTGTATGCCCTGTGAATCGCTGCTAGCCCAGCAACTGCAAGGTCCTCCAAGAGCTCAAGGGCCACTGCAAAGACTAGAGACTCATTCTGTTGAGTGGTGATACCATTCCTCTACCACACCTCCTGCAGCTGATATACAGGAGCCTAGAAGGGAACAAACAAGCACCCAAACAGGCTGCAAAGAGCTTCAGAGCACACCGACCCCACCTAGAAGAACATAACCTTGTTCTCAGCTTGCCTTAACAAACAGAGGCCTGCACATAAAGTGTCCTCCCAAAGGTAATGCTGTTTCTTCATTCCCTTCCCCAGAGGTATCTATACCCATTTCAAAGCATCAATCAGGTGGAATGAAGTTTGGCCTGACTTCTATGCAGCATTCAGAAGTGCTGAGGCAGAGGTTTACTGGATCAATTTCGGCCATAATTTTTTATTACTGGAACAGCTTTATGAACTGGAATTTTTTTTTTTTAAAGGAGAGGTGGTTACTCTGGTATCAGCTTATTGCGACTTTTCTTCTGTGCAACTTCCTGCATTATCATCCCTCTGAAATCAGGATCCTGAGTTTTCCCCATTACCTTCTCTGTTTTCTCTTCTGTGATTTTTTTCCCTTCATCTGTGCTTGGTCCTGTGTCTGACAATCCTAGGCATAGAAGAGCTTTTCCAGCAAGATGCATTTAACCTCAGAGAGGACATGTAGCATCCAGAACTACACACTTCTATCCCTAGACTACAGAAGCTTGGGAAGTTTCCAAAAATAGTTTGTCAAGTTAAGTACCTGACATGATTAAGCTATTTACCACTTCTGAAACTTGAGTCTGCCCTACAGATGCTCAGGAGAGTTTTCCACTTTGCTATGGCACACAGAAAGCATGTCCTAATATCTCCTAACATTACACATTCATGTGAAGTGCCTTGTTAAGGAGTTAAGGAGTTAAGGGAAACGTGCAGTGCTCTGGGGATCTTGTGACCTACTCAGGCAGTAGTATGACACTGGCATTTACTTCCCTGTGCTGTCTTGGCACCACCTCTACTCTCCATTGCAACCTTTTACTTTCCCATGCAGGTATTCCACATGTTCCAGGCACAGGCCCTGCAGGCATTTGTTTACCCCACAACTACACATTTTACTGAATAGAAAAAATATTCATTTTTAACACACTCAAAATCATAGTACTGCACTTACACAAAGCAGCACTATGATATTTTCTGGATTAGGAATAATGTGCTTTACTAAGATAGCACGGGAAGTGTCCCTGAAAAGACAAACACCAAACGAGAAATTAAATATCAACGGCAAAACAAGGCAGTTTGTTAGACTCCCATCAAGTGGCCAGAAGTTCAGCTGGAGTAAGATCAAAATCAATGAAGCTGTGTCAGTTAGGACTGGGCCACATTTGACACTATTTGTAGCCAAAGGACTGAGCTAGCCAAAGCAATGCTTTAGTAGTCAAAGCACAGCCACCACAAGGCAATCGTCTTCAAACTCAATCTCCCCCAGCCCTGGGACACCCGGGGAGAGATGTCATACTAGGAGAGAGCTGTTTTTACAAAGAATATGAACAAACCCCTTGGGAACAATATAGCAGAGATTAAACAAGGAGCAATTTTTAAAACAAAGACAGACACAGTAAATGAACAAATTTCATTTCTGGACTACAGGACAGGTGTTTCAAACGCTATTCAGCTGGTTAACTCATCTGTGAGTGTCACCTAATGTGCATCCTGCTCAGCCTGTGATTGTTTCTCCAAATGCAAGTCCTAGCTCTTGCCTCTTCTCTGCTGCCTGTCTTGGACACCACCAGACATCTCAAGGGACACCAGGTGGGCAGTTGAATCAAGCTCACTCTAGGGAGGAAATTGAACGGCTCTGATGAACTGAAAAATCATTATCTTTCTGGCTAACAGTTAAGTATGAAACTGTGTGACCATACAACACATTCTGGAAAATCCCTTCTATAGTCCCAAATTTTGGTAATTGCAAACAGAGTTTGGAAGAGGATGTTAATTGTTGCTATATAAAGCATCTATTCTCCCATTTCTGAATTTAAGCACATTAATTCACGTTTACATACCCATTTTTGTTATATATCTCAATTCAAAAGGGTGCATAATTGTGGAATCTGGGTGCTGATTGCCACTCTTAATTGTGGAATCTTTAGATTTCAAGTCAGAGCACTCAAACATCCAAGATAAGGATTTAGGTAGCTCCACTGAGAATCACAGAATAAAAACAAGCTGACTGCCTAAACACAGCAAGCAGCCTCCCTGTGCAACTGATAGTGGCAATGTGTAGTTGAGAGGATCATCTTTCAAGTTCAATTTACTATCAAGTTCAATTTATTTTATAGCCTTCTACCAGTAGACCCTGATACTGTGAACATTGTGTAACCATGGCTGCCCTTGAAGTTTTATTTCTTTTAAACTAAAATCTTCTTATAGGGATGGCTAAATAAGAGACAAACATGCATTTAGTAACTTCACATGCAGAATGTTACCTACACACACACTGGGGATATAGAGCAGTAGTCACCTTTCTTACTTCATAAGCAGTCAGCAAATGGTCAAGCCTGAGACTATAAAACATGCACTATTCTTGAGACATGGTTATAAGTAATATACAGGATTAAAAAAAAAATAACAGCCCAATATTAAAAGTTGCCAGCCTTTAGGATGCACAGTAGGTATGAGCCAGAGACTCTTATTCCCAAAAATCTGAAAATTTGGTGTTTACTTAGAACCCTACAACTGTATAGGTGGTTCACTGTCTAGTTTTATAGGATTTGTGTTAATCCACAGTGTAACTGAATGCATTTTTAGTACATCAATCTTTTTCCCCACTCAGGATCACAGAAAACATCTTCTGAGCAAGTAACAGAGTTATTGTCTGTATCTGATAGGTACTGCAAAGGAAGAATTGTGCTTTTAAGAGGACATCCATTTTAATTTGTTCAAAGATGCTGGTTAAAATCAGAGGCAGAAGTGACAACTGCTGTAAGTCTTTCTGACTAGTTCATGATTTACTGTAATTTTTATTGTATTAAGAGGGCTATTCTCCCCAGCCATGCTGTTGTTTCAGAACACCGGGCTCTCTTTACAGGAGCAGCACTCCTGCTCCCCAAGGGCCAGTCTCACAGCTGCCATTTCTGCACGGGATTGAACTAGTTAATTTGTAACCAGCTATTAAACTGCCCTCTCGTATCTGCTCAGAGATCAGCAGCAGACAGACATTTGGGGTATTGCACTTGCACACAGCAGCAGCGCTCCTGGAAAGAGGACACTTGTGGTTTTAATACCCCTTTGATTTCAGCTAGGGAGAAATGAGGTGGCATGTGACCCAAAGGCTGAGAGAGCAGGGAGCCAGAGGAGGCTGCTGCCCCTGCACATCCTCCCACAACCCCAAAGAGAGCAAGAAGGGCAGCTGGCATAGAGCAAGAAACATCTGTGGCTCTCTAGCACCACATGTCCCACATCTCAGGGACTTTCCTACTTATGGGGCTATTCCTGGCTCTAGAAGGAGGGGGTTTTATTCAAATTAAAACAGAAAGCAAAAGCAAATTCCAGTTTTCTTGCTGGTTTGGAGGCAAAGAGAATTCTTTTATTTCCTGAAGAATTCCATTTCTAATTCATTAGAGTTTATTACACAGAGCACTGCACTTTACTCTGGTGGAATAACTTTCCACTGCAATTGTTTTTCAGGTGATACAAAGATGAAGAAATGTGCCAGCCTTCGAGGGAGCTTCTTAATAAAAGACAAACAAAAAAAAAAAGCAAGCCACAAACAGAAAACATCACCCTCATTGTCTTGTAGGCTTGAGCTCTGGGGCATGTGCTTTGCTGCTGCTTGCACCACATAGATTCATACAATAAATACACACAAATTCATCCAGGTGAAACTGATGAATACACAGAGAAGGAGAGAAGGAATAGGAAGACGGTGTTACAACACAGCATGTGTTTCCTCTGAAAGCTAGACTAAGGAAAGTTTATTGAGAGAGAAGGAGGAAGCATTCCCCATGATGTGAACCCAGTAGAGGTCCATTAAAACCACCTGAAGCTGGTGTCTGGTTATTCATAAGACTCTCCAAATGACAGAAGATTCAGCTGGGTAGATGCAGTAGGTCCCAGGGGAGATGCAGTGCCTGAGGCCACAGGCAGGTTTCCCTGTCTGGGGGACTGCCTGCAGTGCTGTGTGTCAATCAGCTCTGGTGGCAGGTCGCTGCCTGTCTCTAGGAAGGCTGCCTGAAAACCCATTAGGGCTTGGCATGTGCTAAGAACTCGATGACATCCCACTGCTTTGCTGACTGTAGGTTTTTTCTGCTTCTAAAATCACCACAGACTCTTTTTTTTTAAAGTACTGAATCTCAGAAAGAAGGTTATATAGCTGAAAGCATGAATAAAATTATCTGAAAGTTGAGGTCTTTGTAGTTCTTGTCAAGATGCACATACAGCTAATTTCCCTGGAGAAGAAAGAAGAGTTTCCTCAAAATACATTTCTTATACTGTACTGTGCTTGTGGTGTTCAGTGCCCATTATTAATGGATTCTATCATATCTGTTTATCAATGTTAACATTTGTTTAAATAAGTCAGTTGTTTTGTGTCTTTAAATTGAGTTGTATTTATTTTTTACCTCTTCACTCAGAGAGAAGGTCAAGGCTCTTGAAAACACCTTTTTATTAGACCACATGTAGAAGTATCCTGCCCTAAGGAGACTTCAGGAGGATTTTATCTAAACAATGATGCATTCCCAGTGCAATCAATTAAGAATGAAGTTTTCAGGGTTTTTGAATTACAGAACTCCAAAGAAAATATATGAAAACAAAACAACAAAAATACCTCACAAAACAACATTCAGATTTCCAGGATTTGAATAATGAAATATTGTTAAGAGTGGGAAGAGCAAGACAAAACAATTCAGAAGCCCTGAAAGAAGCATATTGTTATTTTCAGCAGTGTCTTCTCAGGACAACCATATTTCTGCATAAACTGAAGTGCTAAATACAATCTCTGGACTGAATATTATTAATTCCCCAGGTATCTGCTGGACTACATTCTTTTATGGATTAACTGTTCTCAATACTGGGGGATTTTTTCACTTCCCAGAAGAGATATGACTAAAACTCTAGTGCATTTTTTCCCCCTAGATAAATGTCTTTCTTCCTTTGGGCCCTAACATCTATTATTGGAGCATAAATGCAAGGGTTGGGGAGCAGTGAGCTGTGAAGACCCCACAGGATGCTCTCCTCCTACCACAGATGCAGTGGCAGTGAAGAGCCCTGTCCATGCCCAAAAACACAGACCTCCAGGATGGACACCACCAGGGCTCACTGCACAACTCCTCAGCTGGGAGGGCTTCTCTTTACCCATGTTGTCACATAGGGAAGGAGCATCATCAAATGACTGGGATGTAGTGGGCACACTTAAAAAGTTGTGCATTACAAAAGTAAAAATCTTCACTGAACCTAAAAATCATCGTTCTGAAAAAGCTTTTTTGTTGTGTGCAGGTAGCTATCAGTAATTCAGCATCTCCCGACAACCATGTTCTTCTCACAACATGCACCCACTGATAATTGAAGAGCAATTATTTATAAAGTAGCAAGAGGTGCAGTCAGCATATTTCTAGGACCCTAGGACATGCATCTGCTAGTGCCTTTCTTAAAGCTGCTACAATTGACCAAGAAGCTCCCAAGCACTCCCTAGCAGACAAGGAGCTGTGTGCAAGGCCAGTGCTTGTATTTCGATACAATCCATTTCCCCACTGAAACTGCTAAACCACCTCTCTCCTTCTGGCACCAGCTGAGAAAACCTAAGCAATCCCTTTCTAGAACAGTGGCTGTGAGAAGCCTTTGCTTGTGTACCTGTTTCATCAGGTGAGCTTGGCGAGGCGCTGTCCTGGGACAGGGTAGTCCAGCTGGAGTCCTCATCACTTGGGGCCAGGTTTTGAATCCTGTGGAGGGCACAGTCTGTTTTGGCCCCAGTTTTTGGGTGATCTTTCTTTGTCTCGGGGCTTGATGACACTGTGGCAACCTGGCCATCCTCTGGGCTTGGCATCTTGCTCTGTTTCTGGGGCAGGACTTCCCCATTGACAATAACAGTAGAAGCCTGGCTGTTGCTTTGTGCAGACTTATCTTCCATCGCAACGAAACCGCGCTCTAGATCTCGAGCTGATGTCTCTAGATCCGCATAGTAATTCAGGAAGCTCTTGGTCCTTCTTGGCTGCGAGGGCAGTATTTCACAGCCAGAGGAATCCTGCGGGATCGGCTCATTGCTTTCCAACTTCTCAGAAGCTACATTTACGCCTGCAGTGGTACTGAGGTTTTTGTTGGGATCCTGCTGTCCCTGCTCGGCAGCTTTCCTGAGCTGGTTTTCTCCATTCTTCACCAGCTTTATATTGGCAGAGCTGTTCCCCAGCAGGGGCTGAGCTGCTGGATCGGAAAGACCCATGGCTGTCTGAATGTTAGTCAGCGCGTACTTTTTCCTGCATTTCGGAGGAGTGCTGTTCTTGGTCTCCGTGTGCCTGATTTCTGCATTCAGGAGCTCGTTGTGAGAGGAGCGCAGGTTCAGGGTGTTGGGCGGCGTGGCGGGGCTGTTGCGGTTCACAACGTCCGTCGCGCTGCCGCTTGCCATAAACACGGCCAACGCGTCCACACCGGAATCGACTGAAAAGCAAAAGAAACAGTCCTGAGACACATTCATTACATACACTCTTTTGCTAGGGCTTCTGGTAAAGGCATGTAGCGCTTTAGGTAATTGTTTTACGGTAGGAAAATTACCACAACCCAAGTGGGTAAGAGAAGAGACAAAAGCTTATCTTATTAAATAAGGAAGAACAGAGGCAGAAAGACATACAGAGAGATCATCAGGACCACGAAGATGAGAAAAAGCAGAAAGCTTTACCCCATACAAGACAATTTTAGGGCAGATTCTTCATTTCTGATACTGTTGAAGGCAGGCTCTGGGACAACAGGGGTGCCCTTTGCAAATGCCTGGGACTCTCACTATCTTACCATGTTTCAGTACTTCAGCTCTGCCTCAGATGAGGAGGGAAAGTACTCATCACTAGGAAGCAGAAATTTGAAATATTTCTAAGCAGACTGCAGACAGATGCTGCTTCTTTTTCATCTTTAGGTAGTGCTGTTACTGCTAAGCCTGACTGGCTGGCCAGTTGTTGACTCCTAACACTTACATTTTCTCTGCTATTTGTCTTTCTTTTTTTCCCCTCCCTCCCCTGCCACCTTCCTTTTTAATTTTTTTTTAGAGAAGGGAAGTAGAGGGTCAGGGAAAACAAGTAGAAGATTATTTCACAAAGGTGTATTTGATTTCCAGGGGCAGGGAAAAAAATCCCTTGACAAAATACCCTTCTGGAATTCAATCAACTTCAAAAAAAAGGGCTGGCTCCAGAGATGGTTTACTATTTCTACAGCTCACAAAGTTCAAGCTTAAGGATAAAACATATATCCTAGGGCAGAGTACACATACTACACTGTTAAATAATATTATTCTCCTGTCTGCTTGTAAACAAGTTTCTGATTTTTCTTAGCCTGGGGCACAGCTCATATTTTGAAAAAAATATTAAGTTTATTGAAGGAACAGATTTTTAGACTACTAAAAATTATCAAAATACAGATCTTTTTAAAAACTCACTAAAAAACCCTGTAATTTG
This sequence comes from Promerops cafer, assembly GCA_013398275.1. Taxonomy (NCBI): domain Eukaryota; kingdom Metazoa; phylum Chordata; class Aves; order Passeriformes; family Nectariniidae; genus Promerops; species Promerops cafer. The sequence continues at coordinate 1,473,068 of VZSE01013631.1, forward strand.
TTCCTGTACTATTTATGGCTTCCACTAATCTGCACAAGTACTCCATGAACACCTCAATTTACTGTAGTAGTCACTGTTGTTTGATACCTGGCAACTAAATTAGAGGCCAGTTAATAAATCACTCCCATCTGCCACAACATGAAACACCCTTTCTCTTGTTCCTAATTCTCAGTTATCATTGACTGCTTCTACTGCACATAAAAACGTATCTGGGGCTTATCCAGGAATGAAAAGCTGTAATTTGAGCTAGCCGATGACAGATCATTCCAGCTGAGCTGTATCTTTGTATATTTGATATATGACAGAACTGACTGCTGTACAGATTTACAAGAGGTTAAATAAATGGGTTTTAAAAGAACATATAATACATAAACAGAGTGAAAAGGAGCACTTCACATTGTTACCTAAATGCAGGCGCAGTTGCTAGTGTTCCCTCCTCTTTGATGTGCTGTCAAAGCTGCTCACTTGCAAACATCACTCTGGTTCATTTGAAACCAAGCAGATCAAGTAATAATACCCTTTGTTCCCTGAATCACCCACCCAGCTGTTGAAGAACAATTTCTAAAACTTGTTAAAAACAAAATTTAAACTAAATTTTACAATTTTTCATGTTTACCGGTTTCTCAAGCCCTGATCAGTCAGTCTAAACCAACTTCAAATTCCTTAGAAGATGGATCACCCCATGCACATGCTGTGCAAAAGCCACCATCTTAGGTGATGGCTAACAAACATCCTGGAACAAACTTTAGCCACAAGAGACTTTAAAACACAACTATTACAAAATTTAAAGGAACTTTATAAATGACTTCTCAGATAAACACGTCATATACACACATAGACTTTTCTGGATCTTGTTCAAAACGAATCAGGTCTAATGAAAGCAAGGTCACATCTGATCAGATGTTACCAAAACGTTTTACATGAAACAGCTTCTACATGTCAACTGGCTGCTTTGTATTCTATTCTGACTCACTCAAAATCTAACAAATTGCAAGTCACATAAAACAGTAAAGTAATAGGGCAGGATAATTTCCCCCCCACTACCTGACCTTTAGAATTTGTGCAATTGCATGGTATCTAGGGATTTCACTGGATTACATTTCACTTCATGCTTCAGCAAATTAAAACAAGCATTTATGTTTTTCACCAATAAATACAATTACCACAATATGGAACAAGACTCAAATTTAATCTTCTCCTTTGTTACAAATGAGCTACTTCATGCAATGTTTGCCACTGTTTTTGTCACTCAACAAATTTCTAAAAAATAATCTTCCTAGATAAAGCTTAAGTATTGGCCTGCCAGCTTATCTTTAGCTTGTCCCCTGCTGTTATTGTTTCATTGCTCAGAAATACTGTTAAGAGTAAGACCTTGGAAACATTGCAACAGAATGTATTACATTTTACTAATCTGCTTGATAAAGGTTCTCCACTGATTTGATGAACATTGGCACATTGTTCAACGATTGTGCCAAGGAGTCTTTGCGACCCACATAGTGTTTGTGACTTGGGTGTTAAGTTGGGCTGGTGAATGACCACGAACAGAAAAATGTCAAAACAAACCTTTCACTAGACACCATCTCCCCTCCTGACCCCATCTCAGGTGATCTGTTGATCAAATGATCAATGAACAGGCAAACAGCAGCACAAGGAGTGCACAGAGTGAAGCCGGCTGCTCTCCCGGGGGCGTCGCCCTGCGCTCCCAGCCACGCCCTGGCATGCACACGGCCAGCTTCCCTCTGCTCTTGCAAGCAGACACAGATGTGAGAAAAAGGGAGGGGAAAAAAGAGAAAAGAAGGCAAAAAGAGAAGAAGGAATAGAGATGGGCAGATCTTCCATCTCAAGGGTAGAAGTTGCTACGAAACTAGGACTAACTAAAGCACCAGAAAAATTGGAATGCAAGGAAATGCCTAAGAGCACTGAAGAAAGATTGCATAGTAGAACAGCATAAGGAAGAAGAGCAATAGCCTGTCCCTCCTCCTTTATACAGGACACAATGATGCTTGAAACACATCACTTTTCCCAGAGGAAGCACGTCCCAACTTTCTAATTAAAAACTTCAATAAAATGCAGGAACCCTAGATTCCTGCATCCAGGGCTGCCATAGGCAGATTCCATCCCCTTCTCAGACAGCTCCTTGTGCTGCCTGGCTGCCAGCAAGGACCATGCTACTGGCACAGGGCACCATATATTCAATTTCTCTACGTTCTGCTCAAAAGCAAACACAAATGGACAACCAGACCAGGAATCACTGAGTTAATACATATATCTCAGTTTAAGCGGGGGAACACTGCTAAGCTCTAAGTGAGTACAAGTAGGGTATTGCACTAAAAAATATTCTACTCTGGTGAAAAGCTAACAACAATTAGAAGATTATCATTACTGGAAATAATAACATGGTTAAATTGTTGGTTCTTCAAGACAGCACTTAATTTGGTAGAAGACCTGTCATAGCAATTCATTAAGGGTTTCAACTTGCTTACTTTTTAAAAGAACTCCCAGCCTCAATTGTAGACTTTTAACGTTCTTACAGATACAGACTAAAATACTTTTACCACTATAATGTGTTTAACACAGAGTAGTGCCAATTCTCCAAGGATCATAATAATACAAATAACACTATTACTTGAATGGCTTTTATCGATGTTTTTCAATCTTGTCATAATACTTACAGAGCTAGAAGAGAGAGAGAGAGAATGTCATTGCAAACAAAGAATAGTGCATGATCAATTTGTCTTTGCCATCTAATGAATTTTTTGCATTGTATTGTCTATGGGAAGTTTTTAAAAAGCTGAATAGAGAGCTTCTTCAAAAAGGCACGGTTAAAAAAAAATGAAGTGCTTTCTCTTTTTCATGTGTAAGTGCAAGATGAAAGTGAAATATGGGCCTGGAAAGAAGAAGAAATAAAATAAGAGGAAAATTTCACATATTTGCATAGCAGAATCTTTTAAAGGGCATCTGACCTGGAAGTACTTCTGACATGGCTCGCGGGGCGTCAGCAATGCATCAGGAAATAGATTATAATTTGAAATCTGAAAAGAGGGACCATTTAAGAATTAAAACCAAAGGAAAACACAAAAGAAAAATACCACATTTTAGAAGCTCCTGAGGGATGTTAAGCATTCCAAATAAAGCTCACAGCATAACAGTAAGGATCTTTTGACATTTTAATGATATTTGACAGTCAATTAAGTATGGGGGAGGCTAGTCTGCAGCAACACGAACATGTAATTAAAAATAACTATATTTTTGTTAATGTACAACTTTACTAGGAGCACAAATTCAAAAATATTCTCCGGTTTTAGTCAACATACTGTAGCAAAAACTTAAATACATTGGAAAATATGAGGTTTTTCCCAATTACCCAATTACAGCTTACTCAGGAAACCACAGCAGCATTGGTAAAAGAAAACACAGCAGTAAGGCAGGTTCACAAGAAAATTTGCAGAATGAGATCTAGCATATGAAACTAAGAAGCACAGGGTTGATCTCATAGGAGGGATTCATAAAAAGAAAGTTAGGCACTAAATTCCAGTAAGGGACCCTTTCATGGCCATCTTCTCATAAATAAACCATTTTGCCCTAAAGTCTCTGGTTTGGATATGAATGACACACACAGTGAGAGACAAGGCACTCATGACAGTTCTTGTCACTGCATCTAGGAAACATAGGAAAAAAGTAATACAAATCTTTCCATAAAGCAGATTTCCCTTCTGCAAGGATATCTCTTCAGTACAAAACATTTAATGGCAACTTCATGCCATGGGGCTACAGCCAGAGCTCTTATACACTTGGGCTTTATTTGAAGTCTAAGCAGCTGTAGAGAACACCTTCATTATACAATGATTGCAGCCCAACACCAGCTAACTCCCTTCACTTCAAAGGGTGAATTCCAATGTTAAAACATTCATTGTAAAACTAAGACCAGCTAAATGGTAATAGTTAAACAGATGTCAGCCAAAAGCATCCTAATAAACTCCAGATTTACGTTACTAGCTGAAATCAGAATCGAGACTAGAAGCTTTCTTAGTATCGAATGTCATCTGATTCTTCTTACCTAGATATCTACACAAATTCCAGGCAACACCTAACACTTTCAAAACGGAATAGGAAAGAAAATACTCAAATTAAGTGCTGTGGTAGATCAGAGACTACAGCCAATGATTTTCTTCTTGCTGCTCCCTCTGGCAATGACATCTTAGCTGGACTGAGCTTAGAAGCTGGAAAGAGAAAGCTCAGCAAAACCAAGGAAGTGAATTATGATGGTGAGCAGAGCAGTTTGGGGAATGCAAGAGCAGGAAAGGAGCAAGGCTGCAAGCACCTTACACATGGTACTCTCAAATCTATCTGCAGATGACTCCACACAAATCTCTGAGTCGCTGAGGGTACAAAGGACCTCTACAGATCATCAGATACAACACTCCTGCCCAAGCAGGTAATCACTGCTGCCCTTTCTACTCCACCCTGGATCTGTCCTCATATCAGAATAGAATTACCACTTCAATCTGATTGCTAAATGCAGCTTCTCCCATTTCCAGCTATTTCCTGCTTCACCTAGTCCTACTTGAAATCACCATCTGGTAACCAGCTTTCTGCCCTGGCTCCTCAATCCCCAAGAGGCACCCTGCCAGTACCTGCTGCCACAATAATGACATTTCTCCTTTTAGAGCTAATCATGCTGCCAACCAACTGCAACAGCCTAGCAGCAGTGCAGTTCCTGTTCTAGTGTTGCTCTTACTAATGGGAATCCATAAAGCTGATCTGTCTTTATGTGGTGTAATTGAGGGAAAAAACCTTCAGATCCTCAATGAGTTGTAGCGCTCAAGTTGAATATGCCTTCCCATTTACCATTTTTTCCTTCCCTCTTCCCACAAAGCCAGTCAAACTCCTCATCCAGAAAAAAATCTGAGACAAGATGCTTCTCCGAATCAGTCTAACAGATACAAAGAAAAAAGAAAAATAATAAAAAATAGGAATATTAATGACAAAAATAAACCTGCTAAATCCACTGTTCCTGTACTTTTTTTTAAATTAAGATAGATACATCTAAATAATCAGTGTATATTTGACTACCTGTCTGAAACTTTATATTGCAGAGAAGGTTGGTCATCTTGTGCTACTATAGTATTCTTAATCAAGTAACCACTTTAAGAAATAAAGAGCAATTTATATAAAGGATTTCCATGACATGCCATAATGACTAATCCTGCATTTAGTGAGGGAAGAAAACAAAATGGAATGCTAAGTCTTTTCCAAATACAATTTTCTCCCTTTAATTAGATTTTCCCCCATGTGTAAAATGGAACAGTCTGGTAGGCAAAACCAGTGTTGTCACAGCAAGAAGATGGAGTGTGTTTTATCTGCTGGCTACTTGTGAGCACAGATAACAAGACCTTCTGTCATTGGATCTATACATTCACAGCAACATTTGCTAAGTAAATGGCTGTAATTTTTTCTAATCTCATTGTTTAAATTAGGCTGCTAAGCCCTAACATCCTGCTTTTTTAATTGTCATATAAATTACTCAATCTCTACAATAAAGATCACGCCTCAGACTTACTTGCTAATTTACAAATGTCCCTACTTTTAACATAAGTGCTAATCCAGGGCACAAGCATAAACGTCGTTCTCCCTTACACAGAAACACAAACTCAGAAATTGTAACCTGAATTTCTGCAATTGAGATTACCAATAAAGCAAGAAGGACTTCTATATTCTGCAGCTTCAATATCAAGTGCCATCCAAAAATAACTCTTACCAAGTCTGAAGGTAAACAGTGTGTAATCAAAACTGATCAGAAATACCAAAACAAAAGCAAAATGTCATATGAAACAGAAAGTTAGGATAAGCTGTCTCAGTGAAAAAACATAACCAAAACGTTTTGTAGGACAGGCAGCCTACCCATATGCTTGATGGAGCATTAGAAAGGAATCAAGGGTCACAGATTTGGCACATAAAATGACTTTAACTGACTGATTTCAAACCAGGGATTTTTCAGCCCCACATAAATTTAACTTTGATCATTTGTCAGTTCCTAAATCAGGAAACAAAGCCACTCAAAAGATGATTGATTCCTTAACAGGCTTAAGGAAACCCACAAAGTCCAGGACCATCTTTCCAGCTGTCTAAAACAGCACTGGACCAATCCCACGCTCTTTGATCAGGTGACACAGGCACCAAAAGCAGGAAAGACCTTAAGGTCACAGCACTAGTAAGAGAAGTAGGCAGGATGTTAACTGGGACCCTGTCAGGTGGAATGGTTAACATTCCATCAGAGATACTGTGCTGGAGAAAAAAAAAAATTTAAACAGATTATTATCAGTAACCACCTCCCACACACCTTGTCTGTGGCCCTGCTGTTTGCAGCTTACAAACACTCTGTCCCTGCAAAGCCTAGAGACGAGGCTGCACAATCCTGAGCACAATCTGCTTCCCCAAGAACAACTAACTGCATGCACATAAAGAAAGACATTTCAGTTTCCCTTTTTAAACTAATTTATTTTAAACTTCTGATAGCCTGGCATCGTGATTTCACCTGCTACAACTTCATCTGCCCTCTGAAGCACATATTACAAATTTATGGCTAGTTATACATTAAACTTTTATTGAACAAGGTTATCCAGAAATGTTTTTATCCTCAGATTACCCAGACTGGTAGCAATAGTTTTGAGCCACCTATTTTTACTGCCTCAAAGTTGAGATCTTAAAAAGCATTTGAAAGAGCATTCTAAAGCAAAAATTGTTTTCTCTTTACTGCAAAGTTGTACTTCGTATCAAATTAGCCTCTAGAAATGAAAATATGAAAATTAAAAATGAAAAATAATCCTTCAGTTGACTCTACAATTCTATATGGAAATAAAGAATAAAAGTATGTGTCTAACAAAAGTATAAATATAAAGAACACATCTAATTTCATTAATTCCTAAGTGTTGGCAAATAATTTCAAATTGTAAGTTGAGATCAGTGAGTAAAAATAAAAAGTCCAAGTGTCAGACACAAAAGAGCAGGAGAGTGTCAGCTTTTGCACAATGAGACTATCAGGGCTCTCAAGAAAAGAAAACGAAGATTTTGCATGTTGAAAAGATTGTTTGTGTTCCATGTACATTAAAAACATTCTGTATCTCACCTAGGTATGTGTACTTTTAATTACATCTGCTAAATTGTCTGAAAATTGGACTCACATGTCCTACCCACATATTCCTTGCCTCCAGTAAAGGAACAGAGTTCAGGGTACATCAAACCAAAAAAGATCTCTACATTTCCAGTCTGTTTTTTCATCAAAGGCTGAACTAAAATACAGTTCATTACACGAACATCTCTGCAGGGAACTTTCAGCCTTGCTAAGCTCTGTGATGTCTTCAACCAAACTTCAATGGCACCAATCAGAAATATTCCAAAACACACAGCGGTTTATAAACCAAGTGTTGTGGTACTGCTTAAGCTGACAGAATGCCAAGGGATGACTAAAAGAGCCATACCCTACAGTATGCCAGTGTCATTATGGTACTAGAATACAGCAGTGACTTGAATCCTGGCCTGATGCAGCCACTAGAGCTCCCTGAGAAGGCTCTGCCCAGAGTGCCCATATATGAAACAAACCATGTGCTCGTAAATGAAATCAAACTATCATATTTGCTTTATGGCCCCCATAAACTAAGCAGATCAATCCATAATGAAGTGGAAAGAGAACGTAATAGAAAAGCAACTGCACTTACTGGCATTTATATTAATTACACTGACCTGTAGCTGTAGAAGACATTGAACAAGTGGAACAGAACAAACTACTAGTACTACTGGCCTGAACTGCAACATAGAATCTTGAGTACTTGACGTGCTAGCCAAAATTCTCTGTTCTTCTTTCTTGTCTACAAACTCATAGATCTCCATAAGGTATTGAATACCAAAGGAACTAGAGTTTCTGTGAAAGGGGACAAACACATGATGCAAATCTGCTATCATGGTGGCTCTCCATGACCATGTGCAACCCCAAGTGGAATTACAAGGAAACCTTCAGCTTCTACCTCTGACTCCTCTGTGAAGAAGAAATTGACCTGTCAGGGTCCTGAGATAGGGCTACTATTTAATTATGCTAAGAAATAAATGCCTAAGTGACAATAAGAATTCAGAGTACTACACAGTCCCTAAAGAAAGCTTTTCATCTGCAGGCTCTGACTCAGCTCCTATCTGCCAACAAGAGCTTGTGCTTTAGAGCTTCACCAGGATCACTCAAGAGGAAGATGAAGTTCTTATGCCAGTGTCCACACAGCTTCCTAGGAAAGGCAGAAACCAGAGAGACTTTAATGAAGAGAGCAACACGTGTCATTGGGTACTTCTGCAATTTCCACTTCATCAGTTGTCTGTATTCCTGCCTTTTCCTCAGCTATTATTTGGAACTCTTAAAGAAACTTTACAGAAAAGTGTCACCTGCCCAAGCATGATCTGAGCAGTGCTAAAGCTTGAATCTCATTTACACCAAGATGTCTTTGTCTGGAAAGAAAAGGTCAGGAGATACACAGCAGGGTTTTTCAGATGTAGAATTTTACTGACGCTTCTACCAAGAGTTGCACAGTGTATACAACTCCTCTTCCTTGGGGTTAGGTGCCTCTTTGGGTCAGTAATCTGTTATTCTAGGAGCAGCTCCAAGCCCACAGAGCCACACCATGATACATTTTTATACCAATTCATCTTGCGCTAATGACAGCAATGTAATTATCAGCACCGGCTGCAAGACTGGAAGTTTGGGGTTCATTCAGGGGTTTGCTGTTATTTATAAGGTCACCATTCTCACATTTGTTTCCTTATCTCACTGCAGTGAAACTAAGATTTTTCAGCAGTTTCATGAAACAACAGCTCCCTTGCAAGCTCAGCGCAAAGAAAGGCACAGTTGGGCATTCCTTGGGAACCTGAATAGACACAGGCAGAGCAGAAATTTGAGTGTTCCTCAAGGGAAATAAAACACCAAGTTTATAAAATCAGTCCTGCTCTCTCTGCCCTCAAGCACTTTGAATTCTTTATAAGAGCTGCTTTATCATGAAGCAGATGATCATGAAGAACTAAGACTCAAACCTCCCCCATCTGCAGTCCGGGGGAGTGCCATCTCATGAGGAATATTTCCTTTCATTGTCATCCTTGATTTATGAATGCCTCAGAAAAATGGCATTTCCCAAAAAAAGTTTGCTTGGGACAAAAAAAGTCACCCTCCAGCAGAAGTTTCTGAAATAAAACCTGAGTCAGCTCTAATAATTATCTTGCAGGATCACATAAAAAAAATCATTCCATATGGACCTTAGTCTGAGTCACTAATAGGTCAAAAATCCAGAAATCCACCTCTACCTGCCACAAATCAAGAGGATGACTTAAGAGTGGGACATGTGGCACCACTGTCTATGGGCAGCAAGGGCTGGTCTTGGAGTTCCAGGTGCAAGCAGGTCCCTTCCTCCCAGTGAAAGCTGATGTGTCCCTGCAGGACTGAGCCTCCACCCCTGCACACTCCAAAGGTCAGCAAGTGCTGAAAACTACCACCCACATATTTCTGTACTTTCTCATTTCCAATGTCCTCTGAAAAAGCGGGCTTTTTTATTTAAAGCAGTCTCACAAAACTCTGCATTTTTAGTTTTTATTATTATTACTACTATTATTGTTGTTGCTGCTGCTGCTGCTGTCTAAGCCCTTTGTGAGCATTGCAGGCCAGCAGGAAGGCACTGGAATCAAACCCATTTTCTTCAAAACACTTGGTCAGATTTCAATGTTATGCAAAAGACTACAACTAACTAAAATAACTGAGTTGTTATGCTGTGGGCAGGATATGCACGGACAAGCCCTTTAAAAAGGTTTTTTCCAGACACACAAAACTCTTTGTGAACAGAAAAAAATTTTAGTATGAAATAAAATTTCAGGCTACCCAAACATCACAAACAGAACCATGTTTTCACAAGAGCTGCTGTAGCCAATGCAGAAAAGTGCAGTTTGTGAACAAGTATTAGAAAAATATAAATAAAAAAGCTCAGGAGAAATTAATTAAAGAAGTCTGTTTACAAAACCTAGCTTCTCAGTAGGTGGAGATTGTACATCTATCCTTAGTCTGTACGCTTTCACAAGGAAAATACAGAAAAGAAAGAAAACCCAACAAAATAGCACACAAGGGAGTGTTCAATCAGCACAAGCAGCATTAGACAGTGCTAGGGATACGCCTAAGACTGTTTTGCTTGCTGACAATAATGAAGGGAGACTATTGCTCTCTAATTACACTTTTTAAAAGTCTAAACCTGCAGGCACCTGTTAAATTCACACCTCTCCATTTTACAATTTAAATACCTTGCTGTTTTTTATACCTTCAGCACCTGTATAAGAAATATATTTCCTAGCATTGGGCTTCAAATAAGCCATTTTCTATTCAAACTGTTATGTGTTTCCATGACTATAAAACCTTTTGTTATTCTCATAAGACCACACACTATTCTATCCAATATATTTATGGAATCCTTCAACAAAACAATCAATGCCATAAATGGATGAAATGTTACCTTACCACCTAAGAGGCAATACAGCTGCTATACTCCACACAGACCAAATTCTTCCCTTCACAGATTTATTTAGGTATAGGTATATGCACAGACAGAGGATAAGGTCAGGGACTAAAGCTTAAGGCTTCACCAAGTCCTTAATGTACAACATTAAGATTGCAACAACTGTAAACATGAAATACAATAACTGAGATGGTGCAATTACTCATTATTTTTGCAAAGAACACAAAAGCAAAATCATATGTTTTACCAGCGCTTCCATCAAGATCTAATCTGTTGTCAGAGATTTCATTATGATCCACATTTCTGGGAAATTTCCAAATTCTGGGAAATTTCAATACCATTATTGCTGGATGTTCAAAACATGTTCTGTTAGGCACCAGGAAGCCGCACAAATCATACAATAACAAAACCAAAAAAAGAAGTTTCCTGGCTTAGAAACCCTGACAGGTTAAGGGAAGGGAAAACTTAGCTTAACAAAAGCACAAAGCAGTCATGAAGTAGGTGTTTTGATATCTCTGTCCTCAAACTGAGGGAGTTCTGGTGCCAATTGATTATGACAAAAGTTTTGGTCCTGGCAGATGATGGGAGCTCTAGCCTTTCCCCAGGTAAACAATTCTACTTCTTCATGCCTAAAACTGTTCAGTTAGACAACAGGAAAAGCATTTCAGGCTCTTCTGGTAAGAATCTAATGCCTATTATTTGTTCTCTCTAAGCAGGAATGGATTTGATAAGATACTTCTACACTAGAACATCTTGAATGTCTGAGCTTCAAGCCTAGGCATGGGACGTGAATATCCTGCCTGGCAGTACACTGAGAGCCCACACTTGAAAGCTAGTGCCCAGAATTAATGTCAAGTGATTCTAACAGATCAGTCCAACTCAGTACTCCAGCACCTGACCACCAAAGAGCTGTCAAAACTGTATCAACCATTTATTTCCTCCATTGTGGTATAGACAATATCCCTCACACGAGCCTTTGGATACAGTATCTAAGCTGGCTCTAATGCACCATTTTAATGCGTATCCTTATGATATCTATGATTAGTCTGCAGCAGAAAGTAACCATGCTTTACTACTTCCTAGGCTTTAGCCCTGTGGTTGGGGAAAACCCCAAATGTCAGGCTCTAAAGGCAGGATCTCACCATGCAGTTCCTCACGTCCAATGGCAAAGCCACCACACAAGTCCCTGTCCTGCCACAGCTGTCAGCTCTCACTGCAGTTTACCAACTGAATCAGCCAATGCAAGTATGTGTGGATCCAGATGCCTGAAGTGGTTGGGGGTTTTAAAGAAGTCTTTTAAGGAACAGAAAGAATGTTACAGAAGTGAGAGCTTATCAAGCTGGCTTTGATGCCAAGAAAAGCCTTGTGGGACCATGCTCTTTTGCTTCAGCAGAAGGAAGAGTGAATACAAAAGTTAACCTATCACAACTTCACCTCAGTAGCCTGAGGGATCAACAGAAAGTGCCCAAGGACCAGCAGCAGACTTTTGGAGGTGGGGTGCTACCCCACAGCTCTCCAGGGAGGTCACATCAGCTCTCTCCCACGGTCTGCACTGTGGAACCACTGCAGTGTGGTGGCTGACGGAAAGAACGAAGTGATAAATTCTAGGAGCTCCCTTTCTGCACTTCTACAGAAGACAAACTTCAGTAAGAGATGATGTAATACAATCCAATAGGATACAATTCAGAGGAAAGAAACAATGTGAATAATACTGAACTCAAGAATATAAATAATCTGAACTGGAGATGTTAGCAGCAGCTGTAAGCAATTGAAGCTATAGTGCACAGTGACATTTTTTAGGCTGAGCTCAAGTAGCTTGTTAATTTGAAGGTACCAGTTATTAAAAGCTTGAGATGGACGGGAAGAGGAATAGCTGCTAACCTTAGAACTCTATAATAAATGAAGTTGGAGACCTTGAACACAAGCCACAGCACACTGCAGTAGATCTGGTCAAGTCACAAGGCAAGCCACTTTTTAAAGTTCTACAAAGCACCTTTGCACTTTAAACATAAATCAATATACTTACCATTTGGGTACACACACACAGAAGGGCTGGCATCGATTAGAATAAGTCAGCATTCTTTATAAATACTATTTCAAAATGTATAGGCTTAGCAGCCTTTGAAAGTAATAAAGCAACAAATAAATTAGACTGATTGCATACATACATGAGCTGCTTGGCCGATAGTGAGCGCCTGGGTACCGCCTGCCCATAGTGCCAGTCAGCACATTACCACGCTGGCAGCTGCTTCCAAAGTACAGATCGAAATTCTAAACTGAGGGAGAAGGAAAAAAAGTGAAGATTTAGTACAACAGCTGTATCTTTTTCATTAAAATGCTAATGATCCCTACAAATTCCAGGATAACTACATCTATAAATTATTCAGTCACGATGTCGGAGGAGATGAACTGTTCTGCTATACATGCAGCACAAATTTATTATTGGTGGTTGGCCTCCATTAATAAGCTCACATAAATTTGGAGACACAAAGAAATCTCAGGTCATACAGTAGCTTCTTGGGCCCATGACAGAGACCAACAAACACTGCAAGAAAGAGCTTGCTATTGGCTTTTAATAGAGGTAGCCAGTAGGTGAGATTTAAAAACAATGTTTGTCTTAAATTTTGTGAAGCAATCATTAAGCAATCATTTATGAACTGTTTACTGTAGAAGCAAAACTTATCCGTGCTACATAACACTGACTGTTTTGTTCTGTTCTATCCAGCAGTGTCTTTACAGGAATGCAGGCTATTAACCCACGTATCAATTTTCTTGCTCTATCAAAACCCTAAGCAAACAAAAAATTGCATGGCACATCTTACTGTCAGTTTGGAATAACAAATCCAAAGTCTTAACTGAAGTGCTACTGAAGCTGTCAAACTACTAGTATAAAATGTTTTAGTCTAAAATGAAGTCCCATTGTTTTTTTTCTTTGGTGTAGGATGTTGTACCAAAGTATGACTTTCAGTTATTTTTTAGCTTTACCTTTTTCTTAGTTTACCTGAATACCCTTCGAATTCCCAGATGTCTATCAATATATATTGAATGTTAATCTCATAGTTTGTTAAGATAAATTCCCTCTTATTTCATTTACTCCCTTGCTGGAAACACCAGGAAAAGCAGCAAATTCTGAGGTGTGTTTTTCCTTACTCATTAAGGATTTTTAATGTCTCAGGCTGCACCTACAAGCACAAGCTTGTTCTATCCAAGAAATAAAGAGAAATATCAAGACATAGACAAAATAGCACTGCACTGAAACTGTGAGATCTCCTCAAACCTTCAGGCATGTCTTACTTACTGAACACAATGCTAGCTTATTCCTGAATTAGATAAGCCTTTTATATATACTGCCATCTATGCAATTCTCTAGTGAGCTGCTCTGGGAGCCATCACAGCTGAAAACTCCATGTACAGACATATTTTCAGTCAGATTAGACTCCTGAAATGGCTGATGGTGGTTGCACAAGTATTGGTAGCTAGTGAGAGCAAGTGGAAAGAATAGGACCGTAGCAGCCTGAGCTTAAAATGACTTTAAATGCAATTGCATAACATTGCTACACAGCCTTTGTAGATTACTTCTGAAATAGACACCTATAAGGCTGCATACCTGACAGTCCAAACAACAGGTAAATATCTCCATTGTTTTCCAAATCAGTGCTGACAAAGCATGTCCTGTTCCCCTCAGTGGGGAAAGTTCAGTGAATCAATGAGACAGTACTCTCTTGCCACTAGAAGAATTCTAGCTGTTAAGAAGAAAAGTGAGTGGTATGCAGTAAAATTAATATTCATTCAAAAATCCCTGCATTTCTTTTACAGGACAATATGGGACAACTCCTTGCCACGGGGTCAAACAGGCTTTTACAAGTTTTTTTGGTGGCCTACTAGCTCAACTCATTGTAAAGTTGTGCAAGGAAAAAACCTGCACATGGCTGTTTCCCGTTTCCTGCTCTATAGGAATAAAACTAAAAATACGTATTTATTAGTTCAAAAAAATTAAGTCTCTCCTCACCCCAAATGGAGCAAATTCATAATTCCGAACAAAATACAACAGAACAGTCTTTAGCTGTGCAAGGATTAGAAAAAAAGATTACTGAGGGGAAACCAGACTGTAACAAGAAGACAGTATTTACCATTCTTTTCCATAGCTTGTGAACAAGTTTGATCAGTATATGTATGGAGCTGCAAAATTATTCATTTTTCATAAATGCATTGTTGTCTTTCTAAAAGGTATACACCTTCCCAAAGCAATCTCACTAAATTATATCAAATGTCTACAGTTGAGACAGGCTATTGCTTCTCTACCTAGCACCACAGTATTAAAGGAGGCCTTCTGCACCATACCATAAGAAAAAACCCTAACAAATAAAAATTAAGACTCACAAACCTTACAATCATGCTCTCAAACAGCTCAAATAAAGTACAGTATGGTTTTCCTAAGTTAGTATGCCCACTCTAGGAGCAAACCACTCTTTGTAGGACCCAAAGGTATGACCATTTTTAAATATCACATTTAAAAACTCCATAAATCTCAGTGGTAAAGACAACATAAAGACAGATTCTCATTAGAGCAAAGGTTTCATCAGTTACTGCATAAAATGTGAACTTCAAAGATTTACAAGGTGGATTAAAGCCAACTATCCAAAGTCAATTAAGAAGCGTCACACAGCAAGTGAAGTTAAACTGCTCTGCAAAATAACAGTGATTCTGTGTTGTATGTACCAGCGAGGGCATACCCAGATCAAGACAGATGAAGATCCTGCTTGGGTTTGGTTTTGGGGTTTTTCCTGTGTTGTTGTTTGTAGGTTTTTCTTTAGTTTTGCTTTTTGTTAAGAACCGTGACCAAACTAGCCAAAGCAACCTCCCCTTTCTTTAAAAAAGAGGGGAACATCCACTCACAGAGGTGAGCCTCGGGGGAATTTTTGCTCTTCAGCAAGCTCAAAGAACTCTTACAGAAATGTGACCAACCTTGTTGGTACCCAAATCCCATAGCTAAAGCATCTGAAAACTAGCCCTTATTTTCCATATACATCCATGAGACTGATAAACAAAACAGAAGGAGTTCTCAAACACTGCTTCTGGAAAATCCACGCATCATGCACGTACTGGTTTGGATTTGGTTTTATTTTTAACTGTACACAACTTAGATATCCACAACTCCACATAAATCTGAGTTAAACCTGAATGTACCTGATAAGTTAGATTAAGTCTTCATATTAGTTTTTAACCTGTTGGCTCACATTTGTTTTGTAACAAATGTGTTTCTTAACAGCATTCTGTGTTTTTTTGCTTATTATGATATTGCAAATTTGCTTTAAAATATTTTATAGTGATTTTTCCATCTTTATAGTTAAATTTAAAACTACATATACACAAATGGACATACAGCCTTATGGCTTCTCATCAAGAAATGATTTGATATAGCTCTGCCTGATGATATTTTTTTTTGTCCCTTCCTGATAATCTTCCCTAATTCCTTTCAGGTGGCCATGCCCACACTGCAGCAGTTACAGAGAATCATGGAAACAAAACCTGAGCACTAGCACTGCATACCTGCTACCCAGGAAGCACCTGAAAGCACTTCACCTCAGGCCAAGTCCCCTTTCGGAGCTGTGGTGACAGAGCTACCAGCTACTCATCATCACACATAATGAGGACATACATCATCTTGGAAAGATGACATGACTTTCAACTGAGACTGACATCTTCCTAAGCCATTTTCTTTACAGAGCTTTTCTTGCAACTCTTCAACATTTTTCAGGTTTTATTACTGCTACATAAAAGTTTCATTTTACTTGGATTCATGTTTTGATACTATGACAAAAACCCCAAAAGACAAACTAAATTCTGGTAGTCTTTTTTACTTGTTTTTTTTCCAATGAGTGAGTCAAACCAGGAGTTCTGTCTATATAGCTGGCACACAGAATCCAGTTTGCTTGAACTAATTTCCCTTTTGTTTCAGAACAAACAATTCATAGTCTAACCTCCATAATATTAATGGCCATTAAAGCTATGCTGTGTTTTACCCAAATTTATTTTTTCATGCATGCTGCTGCTTATGAGGCCAGCTGACTCCTGGACCTTCCCTGGCTCTCTAGAAGCAGCATTTGCTATAAATACATTTGTGTTCAAACATAAATATAGGTACATTCATATTGGCTGCTATAATCTTATACAACAGATTGTTGCACAACCTACCCTCACATATCCAAGGAAAAAGCATATGAAAAAAGGAGATGACTGCAAATTAGCTACAGAAGTCATCCAAGTGTGACTGACTACATCACTCAACACTTGCAAGGAACAGCTGTACACAGTGTGGGGAAAGAAAAGGTTATTGCATGATGTTTCTCAGGGGACAGCTACTCAAGAAATCACACTCCAGCACACTCTGTGTGATATTCTGACAAACAACACAATCCTACCTTCTAAGTCTTGCTTTGAATACCAGGAAATAGGTCTGCTAAGGAGTGAATAAGAGGAATGCTGTGCATTGTTTTGAAAGAATATCCAGGCCACAGGTCCAATACAAAACAGATCCATTACAGCAAAGGATTCAGACACTGAAAGAGGCTAATGGGGGGGGGGGGGGGGGGAATTAAAAATCAGTCTGTAAGACTGGTGCATGACTCATTTTAAGAAATCACAATTGAAAATACACACAAATTTTGTGTACATATTTGCATATGTAATGCAAATTCATTGTTTTTCACATTGCCTGCATTCAAAGTAGTGACTGGCAGCATCACCTGTTGGAAAACAGTAGCAAAACACAATTCAAACAAGCAAGCAAAGTGCCAGCCAGGCCATTAGGAAGTTGTGCTGCTGATTTCTGGAGACATCTACAGAGACAGCACTTTCATTTTCTGTGCTAGGAGCAGCTATCGGACATGGATCTCTCAAGTCAAGCTGCCTCTTGGAGAAAGCACAACGGTGTCTACTAGCCACATCTCTTGTATCATTGTATGTTTGACCTTTTTGGAGGTCATCAACATGATTAGTTTCATCTAATAACTACCAACAGTTTTTAAAAATAGATATTTTCATTTCAGGAAGGTTTTTTCCCAAGTCTTCTGTTACCTAAGAGACCTCATCTGTCCTTCCAGTTTTGTCTGGCAGTGCTCACATCAAGGAGGTTACGCAGTCCCCTCCACCTGCCTTTGCTGAGAGGCAGAGAGCCATTCTGCTTTCCAAACAACTCACTTCCCCATCATTTCTGCTTGCTGGCACAGGATTAAAGCTTTCCAGGAACCGGAAGGACAAGCACAATCCCACAGACAAGATGGGGATTGTCCATGCCCTCCAGCCCCGCCGCATTTTCTATGGTTTTATCACACTTGGACCTGACATGCTCAGATATCCAGGAAGTCCTGTCCTGCCCAAAAGGTCTGGCAACTCCATCATTTCTCCTTCCAACAAATTCTCAGTACTGAAATTCTTGTTGCATGCAGACATTCTTGCTTGCATTTCTGTGTCCTGTATACTTTCTGGCTGCCTTTGTGCTTCTAATTTCTCCCCTAACAAGTTTTGATTTGGGTGCTTTCCCTCTTCTCCATAATTGAGAAGTCCTTCATGAGGGCTTTTCTTTTTCTTGGTCATCCTTTCCACGTACTGTGCCACCCACCTGCTTAGCTGAGGTTCCCATACACCATGTAGGGACGGATGCTATTATTTTCAGCTCTGGTCTGGAGGATATTATCACTGTTAATCACTTGAACAAATTTCCTACTGTTTAAGGCTTTATGATACAGACCCTAACTCATCAAAAGCATGTTTTTCTGAAATTTAGCCTTTCAGTACTTCTGCAGCCAGATCACACAGAGCAAGGTGAATTAAAAACATTCATGGCGCCCTGACCATAGCCCCCTGCACAGATGGTACATACTTTCTCAGTAAAGCACACATGCTTTTTACATTTATTCTATATTATTTAATGGAGATTTTGTTTACCAAACAGTAACAGAAAACACCAGGACATTCTGTGCATAGCTACACAAGCCCATATATATTTTAACACAAAGAAAAGCACTGTCTATAGCACTTAAAATTTGTTAAAAATACAATTAACCTCATTCACTCACTGCAGCTATCTGAACTGGTATCAGTTAACCATCTCAATTTTACTTGCTCATTGGTAAGGATTTGCTAAGTTAGAAGTAATGTTGCACATTAAAAAGAAGAACTGTGGTGCTCTGAGCCTCTGGGGCTGCAGCAGGTTGGGCTGTGTGCCAGAAGGAAGCCTGGCAAGCTAAGGAGCTGTGGGAGTGCAAAGGCATTACACAATCAAAGCAATCCTGAACCAATATTTCAGACATATATTCTGAACCTCATTTGCACCAAGATTCATGTAAAGTATTTTTCAAAGCTGACTGTCTGGTAAAAACAGTATTTCTAAATGAGAAGGTACTTATTTCTTCTGAAGTTAGAGATGCCACTGTGCTTTTGCTTTCTGTGAGAAGCTTTCCAAGCACAGCTAGGTTTTCTGTTGTAGCATTTTGCCACTACTCTCCACTTTCATCTTCCTTGTATCCTGTAGGAATCAACACAGCATTGCTGCCACCCGTCCAAGAACGGATGCAAAAACTGGAAGCTGAGACAAAGCAGAAAAATGTTGTAATTTCTGCATTTGCCAGCTCTCAATTAACTAGTGTGAAGAGCTACAACTTCTCTGTCCAAACTGATGTATCTGCTAAACCCCAATATTTTGTCAACTGTCCAGACAGAAAAACAAAACCCAAACCTACCACCTTCTAGATCTCGCTTGTATCCTTCATTAAATACTGAAAAGTAAGAGAATGACTTTGTATTATTACTCAAGACAAAAATTCCCAGTTTCTCCATTTTGTTCATTTGCTTCTTAATGACCTAATCTAAGCTCCCTGTGTTCTACCCTTTCAAGAAAGCAGTGAGCACAGCAGAACCCACCTACTGCTTGAAGACTGGGATTTCAAGCCAAAGCTGTTTCTAACTGCCATGGATACGAGAAAGCCCTCCAAAGTCAACAGACAAACAAACCATATCATGCAGGATTGTAGCTTTACTTAAGTGAAAAAGTATTTGAAACCCATGTGTAGCATACTGAGATATGGACAGCCTTTTTGGATGTTAAATGATGGAGACATGCATCTGAATCCAGTTTTATACTAATGTCAGTCACCAGATCTCTTGCATAAATAGAAGACTACTAGTGAGACAGACTCTTGTTAGGGCTCTTTGATGCTTTCTGCAAAGCTAAGGATGACAGTCATTTAGAATAATGTAAGCATATTCCTGGGTGCCTTCTTCCTTCACAACCCATATTGTATTGACAACTGCCAAAAAACAACACAAACTTTTCCTAAGCTGAGATGCAACAAGCCGTGTTTACCTGGGGACAATGCAGTGAAAAGGATTCTCAGCATCTGAAAAAAAATTATTAACTGATTCACATGTCAACATATGGTTCATTATCTGCAGTTATCACATAAAAGTTCTGCCTTTCCTAATGGGAGAACTTATTCTTAAGAAAAAAAAAATTAATAATTAAATATTTAAACATCTGTCAGAATAATCAGAATAGTTTCATGTTGTTGCTCACGCTTCATAATCCTAACCCAGCCATAAATAATCACATTAGATATTGTACAATTCCATTTAAAAAAGCAATTTATTTAATACTTTCTAAAATACTGGTAATTTCTACCTCATAGTGTCTTTTCCCATTTTTTGACAAAATAAGGTGAGTATGGGGACAACACCACCTCAAGACAATCAACCAGCTATGATTCAATTGTTTCTTTTTAGGTCTCTCCTCTCCACAACACCCTCTTCCCCCACACAAGGCAAGAACTGTGTCCTTTGTTTGCAAGGGCAACTGCTACCAATATAGCATGAAATTTATTTATTTTTGAAAATATCATATACTAAGGCAGTGCAAAAGGATGAATCATGTCCTACACTACCCAGTACTACATCTTCTGCCACCAGTGGCAAAAGCAACGATGAATGACAGCAGCACTGGGAGCAGAAGCACAGGCTTTGCCTGCTGCAAATGGAGAAATTCCCCCAGGGTTTCCTTCTCAGCCTATTACTATGATTAACAAAATCAAGCACCAGAAAATTAGCCTGATTTTGTGAATAACATAAATCTTCCACAAACAAGCAGGTATTTTTTCCAGTCCTAATCATTCTATGCTTCTGTGATTTTAAGTGACGATAACATAACAGGAACTTTGTGATAGCTGGTGCTGATTAATAACTTGCATGGCAACTCTGTGTTTTAGAAGAATACTGCTCTGTTCCCATGTAAGGCTTCCCATGGAAGCTCCTTCCCATGGAGGCTCTGTCCAGTAGGTATGGAGACTGAAGAACAACAACCTGGGAAGACAAGTTGCATCTTTAGCCCAGCCTCCTGTGTATTACAGACTGTGAGTCTGCTTGATTAACATACATGAAAACCATGAAGACCATGACTAACCCTGAACCCTTCCAGAAGCCCTTAAAAGACATCCTTACTGGACTGGCTAAAACATTCCCATCTCACATAACTACACACAAGCATGACACTAGCCCTTTCTGGCTGGAGCCCCATCATTCTCTTTGCACAAAGACCAATTTAATATGAACTATGTCACTGGAGTGTAGCTTTATGTAGGGGCAGAAAAACAAAACAATCAAAAAACGCCCAAAATCATAAGGACCTCTGAAATTCTTCTGAGTGAGAAGTAAGAAAATTCTCTAGGAAAAGTAACATGCACCATGAAAAACAATTTTCCCAATCAATGTCTAGGTACTAGCATTTATCTTCTCTCTGCATATTAACTAACCGGCTAAAGAGGAAACCTACAGGATAAGAGTTTGCAGCTGTGCATCCCACAAGTAAAGCAAGAACTTAAGGCACTTGTAAGATTTGCTCAGTGGCTGACAAGGCTGGCATACAGCTGAAAGCTCTGCCAGGTCACCTCCATCCATTAGGACTGTACGAAGTAACACCCTTGTAAGGATCACATAAGCAAAAGCCTAGAAGAGTGCTGCTGCATTTCAGAAACGTGGAGAGGCAATACTGATGGAAAAACTTTCTGCCTCTATCAGCAAACAGTGCAGTTTCTCCACAGGGCTCTGCCAGTATGACTACTTGTACAGCACAGACAAAGAGACATGCTTAGGCCAAGTTGTCCAGCTAACAGCACTTGCTTTAGGGGCAGATAATTCCAGACTTCTCACATACCTTATTGCAGAAGACGAGAAACCCTGTTGACTTGCCAGGTATTGGGAAATACATCCCCAGCCTGGTAAATTCATGTGAGAAGGAAGGGAAAGTCATGGCATCAGATGCTGCTGGGGAGCATGACACCAGATCATCTGGACACATAGGCAGCCTCAGCTGGAGTCACAAAGCTCTGTGGCTGTGGGCCTCCCTCCCACTCCAAGACCCACAGAGAACCACCTGGACACATCATAGGAGACTGCATTTCTGCACTGCACAGAACACTGATATCCAGCACAGGTGTCTGCATTAGCAGATAGCATTGCTGACACCACAGAGGAACAGCACTACTGTGAAACACCTCTGCTGAGTACAGCTTTTTCCCACAGGAGGTGGCAGAGCAAGTTACAGTACAGCTAATCTGCAAAACTGGATAAAAAAAGTCTTGCTGGAGTACTAGAAGAACTGGACCACCCCTGTTCATGAACATCATGATAAACAAAGCAAATACTGCATAGAAATACAGGTACCTCCAGTCTCTGTGCTGAAACTTCATAAGATGTGGGACATGAAAGGTTTAGAAAGAGGCCCCCAGCCTAGAGGATCCCCAGACATGGAGCAGGTTACTTACTCTTCCCAGCTCGCTGGTGGAAAGCCTGTACAAGGGCACCAAGTTCTGGAGCACCAGCTCCCCCTCAGGTCGCTGCAGAAATCAGGCAAGCTGCAAAACAAAACCGAAATCATATATTTTAATTTATGAAAAGTCAAGAAGGATTAATGAAAACTACTAAGCTTGCAAAGATGAAGGACACCAGAAGAAACCCGCAGAGCCGCCCTCTGTGCCAGTGGGAGCCACAGGGCAGCAGGAGCCTGGGAATCAGAGGAGCACTGACAATGACAGAGTAACCCAAGCAGCCCCGTTCAGCTGACATCCTTTAAGCCATCCGTGTTCAACAGTGGGCACACAGGAGAGCCAAAAGCAGAACAGAGGATCCATGTATCACAGTGCAGGGATCTCCCCAGAGCAAGCAGGTGACACGATCCAGACTAGGGCAGCTCAGGTACGTAAGAGACACGTTGCAAAGCACGCTTTAAATTCTCTCCCTCTCCACACTGCAACACAGACCTGCAGTTTTCCCCATGCACAAACAATGAACATCAGGAAGAAAATTAATCCAGATGATAGACAAGAGCCCAAGTTATGAAAAAGCAGCAAGACGTGCTCAGTAAACAATAAGTTCATAACAAATCGTGTTTTCAATTATGCTTGCGTTCAATAGACATCAAGTATATCATTTATTTTTGCAATGTCTGTGCACAACATCACAGTCATTTCACCCCGGCAAGTGGTTACATAAATGCTGTTGCATTTGGTACTGAAAAATATATATGTGTTTTTCAGTACCAAATGCCACAAATACACCAAAATATATATAAGACCTCACACAATAAGGTTATCCTCCCATCAAAAGATGGTCCAGCAGCAGCAACACATCTGTCAGTCAAACTATGTTCTAGGATTCAGGATGGTATTCAACTTTCTGTTTGTTCCCCCAGGTGGAGAAAAAAACTATTCAAGACCAAAGATACAAATCTCATCTGCTGTAGAGTTTATATAATTTTTTTTTTCTTTTTTAAAGCAAAAGCCAGGCTAAATCAAGCCAAATTATGTTCCATTTTAAAGAGAGGTTTATAATTTTCTTTGTTCTAACAGGAATCGAAGAACTATAAATCCTAGAAAGTGCTGAAACAAAACAGATCATTTAAGAGAGCTAAATACATTCTTGCTAAAAATACATATTTGTCCTTTGAAACTTGGAAAATGAACTTTTTTTAAGCTAGATAAAGAAGTAGTTTTACAATATAAAGCTTTTTCAAAAAATCAAGAAAATATACTCACTTTATTTTCAATAATAAAGTTGCTCTTTTAAAAAAAAGTTCTTCAGGAAAAAAACATAGCAACGCTCATTAAACTAATATTCTAACCCAATTTAGCATATTTGTGAACTTCTGTATCAGATGATCAGATTTCAGTATTCAAGAGAGAGGAAAAAAAGGAGGGAGAGAAAGAAAACACACATGTTGTTAACACCTTCCTACCAGGAAAGCCAAGAAACCAGCAAGTTCCTGCTGAGATACATGGGTTTATATAAACAAAACTTTCTGAGTCAAGTGCTGAGACCCCGAACTTCTTCACAGGCTGAGCATACATGCCAGCTTTTCAAAATAATTTTAAAGGATTTCTTCCCAACATAATCAAAAAGATGCATCTGTCTGTCGTGGCATTGCCATTTTTATAATTAACTGTTTTCATCCTATCTATCAAACTTGTTCTAAACCAAGCATAGAGTAACTGCAACTGAAACAGTAGTCAATTCAATAAGATTAAAGATAATAAAATAATCTCAAACTCAAAATCTTTTTACTCCTGAAAGGAGACAGTTTTTCGACCCAAACTAAGATAAGGTCAGCTGCCAGTTCTGAGATCAGAGGAAAGCCTGAAATACAAAATACAGGTCTCAAAGGTAGGAATGACCAGCCTCTTCAACAAAATAGCAAATAGAAAATTGCAAAACAAAGTTTCATCAACAGACATCTGACCTCTGACCAAATAGGATCTTAACACTGATGGCATAAATTCCTGAAACTGTGCTGCCACACACCCAACATTTTCTATTTCCCAGTTGAGAATCCACCACCCTGTTTTTCCCTTCCTCTGAATCCTGCTCAAAATGTCCACTTCTCCACCCACATTTTTACCACATTGCCCGCCTTGAAAATTGGCAGACTTGAAAATGAAGAGAGGAATCTTTTTTCATCCTGTTTATAAACCTTCATATTTCAAGCAAGGCTCAGACAGTGGAGCCAACTCAGCCTCCCAGACCTATGCAAGCAGCAATAACTCATTTAGGACTTTATTAAAAGCAGAAAATTGAAAGGCAGATAACATGCAGGCACTGATACCCTTAGTAGAGAAGTACTTAGCAAATGTTTAACGCCCACAGATGACAAAATAGTAACATACCATTACCATTAATGAAATAAACAACTGGCTGGTTGAGGTAACAATAGGTGCAAGTTTAAAAAGTTAAATTGTCCTTATTTTCTTCTTCTGCAAAAATGGTGTGATAGCTGCATATATTTGAAGTGGGATTCCTGGGTAATTGGATTTCATAGGACACAGACCTGCAATCCTGTCCACACCTAGCCTAAGAAAGAAGTGATGTCACAGGAGCCAGTGTGAAACCTTATCTTGAGCACATTACAGAATTTCAGCTAGAAATAATAAAACCAAACAGAAAACACCATAGAAAACAGCATAGAAAACAGCATAGAAAAAAATGGGAGTTACTGCTCTTCATTAGAAGCTAGAGCAAAACTTACTTTCGTATGTGTCTCAAAACAGAGACAGACTTCTATCTGATAGACTCCCCATGGATTTGTATCATTTAAACTCAAGCCAAATCTACTTTCTTGAGGTTTAGCAGGAATTTACCAACCAAGGAATCACTGCAGCCTTTTCTTTCTTCCCCACTGCAGCCTGTGCTTGTGCCTGGTAGCTTCCTGCTAACAGCTAGGAAGGTAGCTGGTTTTACAGGTCTCCTTTCCAATTCCTTATCATTAGTAAGGAACTTGAAAGTTTAGGTTAATACAAAAGAAGCAGGTCTCCAACAAACAAATTTCAGCCGGAGTCATTCAGTACCAAAATCAGTTCTATACTTTAGTAACTCTTTCTAGTGCAGTACACACACTAGATAAATGGTGGTTCACTCAGCAATAGCATAGTATTTTTCTTTTTGTCCTTAAGTAATGAAATAACCTGCACCAGCACGATCTTCAGATGTTTCTGTTGATGTTGAATGAGCAACTCCGATTTAAATCCACGTACATCTAAAAACTGACACCAAAAATCAAAAATATTCACAACTCTTCTCCCCTGCCCAATGGGCAACTGCTTCTCAGACAGGCTGCAGAGAAGAGCAGCCAGACATATCTGGGGTGGCATATCTGTCCAGGGAGAGCAGCAGACAGTCTTCAACTTCTTCACATTGAAAGCTCATTCTATATGAAAATTAATCCATCTATTTGAATCAAGGAATACAAATTCTATGAATTCTGTCACTCTGGAGCACTCCTCTTGTCTCCATTACAGTAATGGATATGTATTGCTATCGGACTGCAAATCTGTTTGTTGGGTGGGGTGAAAGGGTGTAAAAATCAGAAGGAATCCAGTTGCTCTGAGAAAAAAAACTACAGACTTCACAACTCCTGCACTTTTACACTGGAAGCACAGTTATGAACTCATGTGTGAGATTGAGGATATTACATATGTACAGTATTCATCATACACAGCTGAGTGAACTGGTATCAGAACAAAACTGGTGACAGTTTTCATACTGCAGCTTCCTCTGGGCAGGCACAGACATGCCACTTTCACATTATCAGACTGGGAGCTCTGCCTTAAATTGTCTTTTAAATGGGAATCCCAGGATAGTACATACCCCTCCATTAAAATTCACCTCTTCTTCCAATTTCTTAATAGAAGAAAGAAGTCATCCAATGTAACATCAATAATTAATAAGTACAGCATGGCCATCTATTTTTAGGGATATTTTTTTTCTCTTTCCTTCTAAAAAGTACATTAACAGTGTCTAACTTCAGTCCATCAGACAGCCTACAAGTTATCCTCATGCAACCACCCCAAGAACCCAGGCTGCTGGGGTTTGTTTCCAAAAGGAGAGAAGAAGAGCTTCATTTTTTTGTGAGGCTTCTAGGGGTCTTAGTCTGGAAATAATTTAAAAACAAACCTCAACAAAACAGTCTGACAACCATGGGGGACTCACATAACATTATGATGGCTAAAAAACTCAATGAAGATGGTGTGGAGGAGAAGGCTGATGTCTTACCCCAAGAATTCCCTGACACTTTCAGCATCTACCTTTCTCTGCAACCTACCTTCTTTGGCAGTAGTTTTTGCCAAATCCACAGAAAGAAGCATCAAACACATAATTCACTTACTGCCCTAGAGGGCCAAAAGGAAAATTGCATCACTTAGATGGTTTTACCTTCTACCTACCCAAATTTTTGAAGGTCAGGAAGAAGTGTTTCTTTCACAACCAGTGGATAAAACACTGAAATGCACATGGCATTGTTTTATTTATGAACCCTGACAAGTCCAACAAAATGGAAGAGATTTGGTGTTCCACTATTGACAGGAGGGGTCCCTCTCTTCCCCTTCCAGGTTAAAAAGCATATTCTGGACACCCTCCTGGACAGGGCAGGTGGAGGCCTCAGGTCCCCCTGGCAGATGGACATGTGTATTTTGCTCCCTGCTCCCCAATCCCCACAACGAAGACTGACCAGGGGTCACTGCAGAGGAGACTGTGAGGAGGGAAAGTCTCAATATTTATGAAGGATACTAAGGTCTCCTCCCTTCATTTTAGTGATTCTTTTATTTAAAAATATCCAAAGCAGATACTGAAATGCGGTTTTTGTTCTTCCTTTTAAAGTTTTGATCAGAAGGTGGCACATGTGGGTGGGTCTAAAAGATTTATGTCACTCTGGCCCAAAACTATATTTTCATTCTAGCAAATCCTCCTCACCATTGCCCTCAAAACACTTGTGCACACCTTCACATTGCCAGTGACTGCTCCCAAACACCAGGGTATTACTTCAGTCCTCTGGCTGCACGACTTACTGCTATTCTCAAGTCTTACTGTTTGCTGAACTGTGCTGCACAGACACCAACTCAGAAGAAAGCAAAGCACTGGGTGACAGTGAAGCAGAATTAATCTTCAGCCTTGGAGTGGTTGACATCTCCCAGTGCATAGCACTGGCTTCAGCTCACATGGTCCTGTCATATTGTGCACTCTAAAAAGCCCACTTTGAATTGTGTTCTGCCACTAGAGTTACACATAAATCATACTACCTCACCATAAAAAACGTTCATACCCTACACGGACAGCCCGAGAGGACTGGTATTTTCACTAGTGAGTAATTCAGCTTCCTCAGGGTGAACCAGACAGCCAGGGCATAGACAGCCAGGGCAAGGACATATGCTGCTCTGGTGTAAGGTCTCAGCACACATCCAACGTGCAAAAGTCATTGGAATAGGGACAGCTTAGAAACATCCAGAACACAGCTCCTGCACTGCAGGGCCCTGCCTGTAGCAGGTTTGCAATGTGCCGAGCATCGTCCCAGCAGCACAACAAAGCCTTGTATCCCCCTTTCTGTCCCGAAGTCCACTCCTCTCCAGCTTTCAGCATCACTGCAATCATGACTCACAACAAGGACCAGACAACTCCTGCTAGAACAAAACTGTCTGAGCAAACATCTGGGCTGAGGCTGACAGTCTCTGGGATATTATGCCAAAAGCACAGCACGATCAACACGGGTACCTCATCGTTCAACAGCAACTCTTCAATCAAGCATGTTTTCCCCCCAGTGGATGGCAATCAAGACATATTTTCTGTTTCCTCATCTGTCCTGACCCAAATTTTAGAGCTCGCAAAAGCCCAACACACAATTTGATGATAGCGCTTCAGCAGCAAAACAAGTGTGCTTTGAAAACACTTAAGAAGCTGAGTTAAAAAGAATTTTAAAAACCTTAAAAGTGGAAACAAAAACTTGAACCAATATTTTACAACAAAGCAGTCTGGAATTTCTCTCAAAAAATCTTAATCTTAGCACAAGGGGGTGCAGCATGGCTAGCTGAACAATTTTCCAATATACTTTAGGAATAGCTTTCACACAGGCATCATATTTTGAAGAAGGAATTGAAAGCTAATATATGTGACAGAGACCAACCATGAGGGTTAGAAGCAACTAAAGATGCTCTTCCATAAGCTGCCCATAGAGAGAAAACATCTCCAAATGATACGACTTCTTAGCAGACACACCATACTTGAGACCAGGTTTTATCTGTCACTTACAGACCTGTGGGTGATGAGTATTCAGGTCACACACACACCTCTTCTGCAGCAACCCACAGCACAACTATTCATGTGATAAACACCCACGTCACAGCAGAAGCCAGAGGCAATGAATAATGCAGGAGATCCAGTCACTCTACCACAGAGCATACCCATGGGATATGGAGGCAGCATTTTAACTTAAGTCATCCTTCCCCCTCCAGGGTACAAGCATGCTCTTTATTAATTCTCTCTCCACCTCAGGTTCTGCATATACATTAACAAGGCAAACCCAGAAAACCAGGACAAGTAGTTACAGAAGAAATAGGGACACAGAAATGCAATATACCCTCTCACAAGATCACATTAAAATATTATGTCATCTGCTCAGCTCAAGAGCTCCACAAACCAGGAACAGTTTCCCCAAAAAGGTAGTCCTTTGTTGACACTTCTCAAGAGATGTACTTTCTCACCATTAAGACAAAAATTTCTCAAAGCATTAGCTAAGCTAAGATAAATTAAAACGGAGCCACACTCAGCCTTCGCTTATAACTCTGCCTGAATGAAGACAGGTTATTAAATGTGCACTGCAAAGCTGAAAGAAAATCTGAATTTGCAAGTCACCTCCTTTTTAAAAAGGCATTACCACCTATGCTTTAGGCACAAATTCTCCCAGTAAGTCACTTAAGTTATTAATTCCTATTCTGAATACTATTACCACTGTATAATTCTCCACAACCCTTCTTGATATTCTTCAGTACTTTCCACAGCTTATGCTGCACACAACAAAGTGCTCCATCTTAGAGCATCCTTGAGACCCACCACAGCAGGGCAAGGCACAGAGATAACAGATATCATGACACAAGGCACTTGGCAACGCCAGCTTGGCTTCTCTGGCACACTCTGCCTTTCAGTATCCTGCTTAGTCAGCCACTCTGTCAGCATGCCTGGCCTTCACACAGCTTCTGCCTTAGCCTGGGCATCCACTCATACTGCAGATTTAATGTGCCATTGGAAGGGCACATCTCTGCCTCACATCTGTGCTGTTGCACAGTATTTCTTTTACATTATTTTCATATACCCAAGAAAATCTGTATAGGAAAGCTGAACTAGCAGGAGACCACACTGCATTCATTAACGCTCAGACTGCATGCCTAAAATCACTGCACTAAAAACAAACAAACAAAAAAAAAGACAGAAAAAAAGCTCATGTCTCTCTCCAGTTTCAGTCATAATCAACTTTAACGATTCTGTTACAAGACCTCATAATTTCAGCTTCAAAGCTAGTTAAAAGACAATAAAGAATTTCTAACTTCAACAACATGTACTAACAGAAATCATACTGATTCTGCACACCAAGGCAACATATTCAAAACTTTTTTGCCTGTATGTGCTCAGCTGTAAAAATGGATCATCTTGTCTGCCCTATAAGCCTCTCTGTCACCCTGGTTTGCCATGGGACAAAATTTAAAAAAAAATTACAGCACTTTTTTGCCCCACACTAGAAGACCTTATGCAAGCCTATGAAAGGTTTGGAATAGACCATTGCATACATGCTTAGTAGAATTAAGGCAGAACCACTATTAGAAGTAGCAATCAAATCTGTTTTATCTCCATCACCTCAAATATTACAACTGTTGGGGTTTGGAGACATTTGGGTTGGCTTTTTGTTTGGTTTTTTTGTTGTTTTAATAAAACAGGGTCAAGTACTAAACAAGATAATACCTGGAATTATTTCTTGCTCAGAAGAACTGGTGGTTAACAGAAAAAAATCTTTGGTTAGCTTTTTCCTTTATTAATTATCGTTGCTGGTGAGCTGACTCATTATCTAGGGTTGATCTCAAAGTAAAAATATTTTATCAGTTTTTTTTTTACTTAACAGTACAGTTCTAGTGCTATGCAATATTTTCTCAATTCACTACCTCTGATAGGGAGCTCTATTAATGGTGCAATCACCTAATGAAAAGAATGAGATTAATTCTCCAATCATCTTCAAAAAACATGCTCACATTTTTCCTACTATCTTAAAAACTGCTATGAGGCTAAAATCTCTTATTTAATACATTTACTTCTACTGTTTTTACTGTCTTTTTTTTTTTTTTAACCAACTTGAGACCTCTGACAGAAGAGATCCTGCAGTTTCTCCTGAGAAAATGATAATAACTATTCTAGAAACAACAGGAAAAAATACTTTTTCCGGGGAAGAGGAATTGGGAAGATAGAAGATACAAACTTATCAGCTACAGAAAGGTCCAGAGAACCACTACCTAAAGAAAAAACTCAAAGAATGGCTGTCTGATTAGAAGAAGTTTGGTACTTACATGCCAGAAAAGTAGGTCCTGTATCAAACGTTTGCTCTCTGCATGGACCAATGAGTTCCCATTCTTCTTAGTATGACTCAAACTGCAGAACAGCCTTAACTACGCTTTTACCAAAAGTTATACAAAGTTTTCCTTCACCATCCTATTGGCTTCAAGAGTTTATTCCTCTAAGCTCAGCCATATTCTACCCTGCCACAAGCAAGCATCTTAATTAATTTGAAAAATCTTCTCCAACAATTGCAGACATATCATCAGATCCAAATAACCACATTCCCCAAGACCACAATCAACAATTCTGCTTTAAAAAAAAAAAAAAAAAAAAAAGGCATTTCTCAGTATCAACTTCTGCTCATGTACGATGACACCTCCAACAAGTACAATGCATGCTCACAAGTCTGATGTGGCATTTACTCATAAAATAAAAAACTAAAAATCCAATATTGATTAGGAAGCTTTTCCAAAAGACAACCACTTTAAAAGTGGTTTATTTAACAGAAGAGCAACAGTAATACTGCGGAACAATTACTAGCTATATTGCTTTGCCCAAAATACGTTCATTTATGTTCTTTCCAAGGTCTCCACTCCTAAGGTTTTAAGACCTAGATTCTTATTAACAAGTGTTGTGTTTGTGTTTATTTACAAAACATATGAGAAGCATCTATGTCTGTATGAAATCAAAAAGGTTTTAAATTAATTTCCTCTTGAATTGAAAGGAAATTTTTCTACAGGACATCACACACACAATTAAGCAGCCAAATGGTTATATTTACACATCAAGTCAATACTAAAAAAGTCAAACCACAGAAATTAAGATTTCACTGCATTATTGCAGAGTCTTCAGTAGAATAGCCTGTACATTGCTAAACCACTTTCATTCACAGGAATGCTATCTCAGAGCAGACCTGATTTAAGCAGCTGTTACCAGATGCTCCAAAAGGAAGCAGAAAAATTCCCTAATAATTCCTAACTAATAATATTGCCTTGATCTAGCTCACTTAGATCCCTATCATTTCTGGCTATGAATTAAAACCTCCTGTCATCCCTTTGTTTTATCTAAGGCCTCAATTCCAGAGAATTACATTGAATTTTTTCCAATTTATGCAGAACCATCCATGTTAGTAAGAAACCAAGGGGCATCATATATAACCACAGTGAGAGCAATCTCATCTCTCAACACTGTGTGCACAAACTGATTTTAAGACAGAATAAGAAGCAGGGTTTTTTCCCCCCAAAGACTGCCCTGGATGTGCACTGCAGTGCTTTGTCCTAGCACCCCGATTTCAAGAATGCCAGCTATGTTTAGCATTTTGCTTGGAGGTACTGCAGGAATGTAGGGTCAGCAGTAGCCACAGGTGGTCAAATTTACTCAAAACAGTTAAGTTAATCAGTACAGCAAAAAAATGTAACCTCTTGAAGAGAGACAGCAAGACTGGATAGCTTCCAAAATGAGTACTGACAAAGACTAGAAGCTGGCTTGGACAGGAGAGTTCTGGGGCTGCCTATGTATTGATCCTCTCTGGCTAAACTGTGACAAAAGATGTAAAGTATTATGAAATCAAAAAGAAGGTGCTCTACAAGAAGCAAAGCATATGTTAGACCAAATTGAACAGAAATGCTGATAAAGGTCTTGAGAAGGCCTCCAGTAAATCAATGGAAATTTAGGGACCAAACCTAGATTGAGGTCTGTGCCACAACTGAAAAATAAAATTCAAAACTCTTTGTAGTTTAAAAGTAATTTTCCTCACAGGTCACCTCCAAGGGGAACTTGTTAGTGTTCAAGTGCAGAATTACAGCTCTAGGAAACAAAATCACTGACCAGTCACACATCATGGTTGAACACAGACAGCTGAAATGGGACCACCTGAAAGTCAAAAACATTACAATTCTCCATCAGACCCTTCAAAACTTAAATGGTGCCAGAAGTGGCTAGAAAGCAGTATGTGAAGTAAGCATCTATAATCTCCACTGAAGTCACAAATGGCAAGAAGAATAACTCCCATTGTTTCCAGTTTACCCACCTGGGAAGCTGGTTATTTTAAGAGCTACTGAGGGAGAACTAGCAGCTTCAAGACTTCCTGTCAGAGGTAAGAGTGTGTATATGTGCATATACATACGTATAAGTATGTATGTGAATGGACACAGGCACACACTTTACACACCTGCAACAACAGCTAACTCAATTTAAAATTAACTTACTCCCATAGTTAAAAACAACAGTGAAATTTAGTATTATAACTAAACTCAGTATAACTTTGAAATATGCAAAAACAAAAGCTGGAACAGTCTTTAATTTCATGCAGGCAGAACTTATATAAGAGCACAGTCCTGACTAAACAAGTTAAAGTCCATGTATGAACAGGCAGTGCTCACAAGGAATCATTTCATGTACATTCAGCTGCAGAAAGCAAAAGTCAGAGTTGCTGTTCCACAGCTAGCAGAGTGACAGTAACTCTACAGTTTTACATCTACACTGATCTAAGCCAATTGTCCTTTTCAGCAGCACTTGGCCTTTAGACTGGCTCCACCTCCTCATCACAGAGACATGGCCACAAAGATGCATCTTCTTTGAGGGATTAGTTTTCAGCTGGGTCCCTGAATCAATCAGATTGGACAGGGTGCCAAAGAATGCCAGGCATGAGGAGATGGCGTATTGTAATAGCTTGAAGAAGATGGACTGACACCCTTAAACAGTTGCTGTTAACAGCTTTTAAAACATTAATTTTGGAGCAGTCCAAAGTGATGTGAAACCATGCCCATAATCTTTCACCATGCCTTTAAATTTTGTTGAAAGATGTCACATCTGGCACATGTGACAGGCCAGGAGCACTCCCAGCACTAATGGTTTGGATGACACGTAACCAGAGTACTCAACTCTTCCCTGCCCACTTTGTTTTTTCAGTATTGTTTAAAAATAGAAGGATGAAAAAAAAAAAAAAAAAAAAGAAAGAAACTGAATTGGGATAACATCAGAAATCCCCAGAAATCCACACATCCTGATCTAATTTCAGCACAGCCAAACAGATCATCCTCATTCTCTGAAGGAGGATGAATAGCTGGCACAGGGACAGACCTGCTCCTTGCAACCTGGGAAAGAAAGGGAAGGGTGACCCCGGCATTGGTCAGGCAAAAGCCTCCTCCAAGGATCTAGAAATTTCTGGCATTTGCTGCCCACAGTAGCAAGCATTTTAAGAGAAATACCTTATGTCAGAAACATCAGCCAGGCTGGGCAATACCCAGAAGTCCTGGGAGCTTCAGCAGATGCAGGAGACAGAGTACAACAAGCAGCCACCAGTTTTCACTTGGAGAAACATCACACAAGTCCCCATACACTGGATACCTGGTCACAGAAGCATTTACCTGACAGAGATGACAGTGATCCTACAAATTGAACAGTTTATACAACAGTTGCAATAGTATTAGAGTAGAAATAAAGATAAAGCTTGAGAAAGCACCAACATTATAGCTCAAAGGCAGCTGAAGTTAAGAAAATGTAACAGAAAACAGGGAAGTGTTTAGCCACAAAGGTATTTTCAGTCACAATAATTTAGGCATAACCTTAAATCAATGAAGACTGCTTTGGTGTAACTAAGCAGAAAACCTTGTTCATAGCAGTAATTAGCAGATAAAAATTGTTCCAAATGAAATCAGCCGAGCTAGGATTCTGTACCCTGTATTCATAATTAAGACCAGGGGGTTTTTTGCATTCCTTTTCAATTACATATCCATTTAGCCAGGAACTCATAAAATATTTAGAGAAATCAATGCACAAATAAATAATGTCTTAAAATAATTTTCCATATAATATGCCAATACAGGTATCTGTTTAAAAACCTGACTTGAGAGGATGCATTAAAATTCTCAGTGTGTCCATGCCAGTCATCACCTGCCATCTGATCTCCTGGCATATGTATTACCAATCATCTTTCCAACTTATCCTGTTTCTGTCTGTACTTTCAACAAGCAGCTTGTGAACTATCTTAAAGATAGTTTGCTAAAAGAAATAAAAAGTCAAACCGATTTCTACTTACAAAAAAAAAAAAATCCATAATTACTATAGCACAGGCATGCTGCTGTATGTTTAAACCTTAACAAAGAGGATTTTTAAAAAAACAGTTACTGCTATTCAGCAAGTATTCCTCTAACACAGGTTTTGCTGCTCATCTTTTTGCAAGATCACTGTATTAAAGCAGTAGAGAATATTTTTAAGAGCTCACCATACTCAGTGAAATACTGCTCCAGAAGATAAAGTCCTAATTAGGGATACCAGTATGCAAAACTCACACTGCAGAGGCTGTTGACTGGAAGCAGACCATTAGATTAATACATCCTTCTTTGTTGGTCATCTTACAAGCACATGAGGAATTATGCTGAAATTTAACACAATTCTGATGTGGCTGGTACAGTCAGCAAAAACACAGCCTCCAAACTTAGGAGAATGGAGTAGCTAAGTTATGGCAGACCAGGGTATCTGACTACAGTGCTGTAGTAACTGAGCTAACTCTGTGAATCCTGACAACCAGGAAAAAAAATCTTTACTTAGCTTATACAAAGCACAGTCTTTCTATTATGATGGCTTAAATAAAACAGACCCCAAGAGAGGAAATAAATGTTACCCAAGTCATCTGGCATGTTTACTCTTCTCAGGTGCAATGGACAGTGACCCTCCCAGACAGGAGACAGCATTTCCTTGCCAGGGTCATGTGCACTTCCTGCTTTGGTAAAGAACACTTTTAAATAATTTGAATTCTGCCACTGGCTTAGTTTCGGCCTATATTCTGATATCTTATTTGTAATTACTTATGCTCCTCAAAAATGGAGAGGCTATCAAGTAATAAAACATTACCCAAACCATCTCCTCTTTTCACTAATTTTGAGACAGATCAATGCTGACATTTAAATAAACAAAAAGACTTCTGAAGGGATATCTTTTAAAGAAAATGACAATCCTCTTTTCCCTCAAATTAGCATATTTTGCTCCAAAGCCAGGTCTCTAGGGGGGAACTGACATTGGCTGGATGCCAGGTGCACACCAAAGCTATTCTATCCCTGACCTCCTCAACTGGACAGGGGAGAGAAAGCCCCTGGATCAAGACAGGGACAGGAAGAGATCCCACACCAATTAACCACCATAGGCAAAACAACCTCTACTTGGGGAAATTATTGTAATTTATTGCCCATCAAATCAGAATAAGGAAATCAATCAAATTGAGAAAATAAAAGCAAATCATCAAACACCTTCCCCCAATCCTTCTCTTCTTCCCAGGCTTAACTTTACTCTCATTTTCTCTACCTCCTTCCCACAGTGGTGCCGAGGACTGGGAATGTGGGCTGCGGTCAGTTCACCACACATGGTTCTCTGTTGCTCCTCCTTTCTCAGAGGAGGACTCCTCACACTCTTCCCCTGCCCCAGCACAGGGTCCTGTCCACAGGAGACAGCACCCCACAAACTTCTCCAACCTGAGTCCTTCCAAGGGCTGCAGTTCTTCATGAACTGCATGGGTTCCTGTCCACAGGGCACAGTCCTTCAGGCACAGGCTGCTTCAGCATGGGTCCTTCACAAGGTCAAAAGTCCTGTCAGCAAACCTGTTCCAGGGTGGGCTCCTCTTTCCACAGCACCACAGGTCCTGCCAGGAGCTTGCTCCAACATGGCCCTCTCATGAGGTCACAGCCTCCTCCATGCTCCAGCATGGGGTCTTCCACGGCTGCAGGTGGATCTCTGCTCCATCGTGGACCTCCATGGGCTGCAAGGGCACAGCTGCCTCACCACGGGCTGCAGAGCAATCTCTGCTCCAGCACCTGGAACACCTCCTCCCCCTCCTTCTGCACAGACCTTGGTGTCTGCAGAGCTGTTACACGTATTCTCACCCCATCTTCTACCTGCTACTGGTGTTGCACAGAGTTTTTTACACTCATATCTGCTATCCCAAAGGTACTACCACCACCACTGATGGACTCAGCCTGTGGCGGGTCCCTCTTGGAGCTGGCTGGCATTGGCTCTCTCAGACACGGTGGAAGCTCCTGGCACCTTCCACAGAACCACCCCTGTAGCCCTCCACTACCAAAATCTTGCCATGTATACCCAATACAGGCACACAGAGGCCCAAGGTGCTGCTCCCCAGCAGCCCAGGCTGTGGCCAGTAACCACATTTGCCTTCTCCTGCCCTTTCTGAACTCCAGTGCCATCCAGCAAGTGAGAAGCCAAACTGTACTTACACTGCAGATAGTCTAGCCAACTATTTTAAAACTTCATTCTTAAACAAAGGGCATCTGCCTGTAAATACAAATACACAGCATAGCAGTCTGCTCTTTCCAAACATATGCTGCATTTTCTCCAGCTGAGAGGAAAGGGTTGGTTTTAAATAGTGACTAAAAATTCTGCTTATCATTTTTTGTTCTAAAAGCACAACTGTTGCTTTGCAATTAACATCAATTTTCTGATACACAAAACAAGACCAATGGTATCATTTAAGCCAACTTAGTCAAAGGTTGTCTTTGCCTGACAAAGATACAAAATAACAAACATTTAATACACTGTACTGCCTTTACATGTTTGGAACAAATGAACTTCATTTAAAAAATAACTGTTTAAAACACTTTTCTTCCAATTTGTCTATTACTACAGCAAAGCTTATTCTAAATGTTACTGAGTGTTATAAATATACATGTGATGAGGACCCTGCTATTGATGTGCCAACTATCAGCATTGGCCATCTGAAGAAAGCATGGACCAAGGCCCCAAGGCCCAAACCGGAGCTGATAACAGAGATAGACTATAAAAAAGGTTGAATATGCATAGTGATGTAAGACATGTAACCCTATGAATATGCAACAGGTTGGGGCAATGAAAAAGGTACTTAAAGCATGTCTCAAACCCTAGTAGGTGTGCTTCTTGGCTGAATGCCAAGGCACCCGGCCGTACTAACCCTTTGCTTTATGTTTTGTCTCCTATTGTCTTTATTCTTATTAAACCTTTTATAATTTACCAGAAGTGAACCTCGTTTTTCACACTGAGTAAATAACATCTACAAACTGTATCTAAAGAAATCTCTCACACACAGGTTTCACTGCAGACACTCCCCATGACACAAAGAGTAGCTTATTCACCAATACATAGATACAATAGGGCCTTGTCCACAGTAAAGGTGGCAATCAAGTTCTATGTAAAAAGAAAAAAGTGATGGCGATTACTGGAGGCAATGAAACACAAGAACAGTTATTACAGTTGGAAAAAGACAGATACTTTACAGGTTTTGAACAAGTGATTTTATTTCACCTGACAGTGCTAAAAGATCAGATCCTTCTTTTGCACTTAAAACCTGCTTCTCAACCCTCTATCTCTTGTTCAGTGATGTGCTTTTAGCAAGGATTATGTTGCCTTTATTTGCACAATAAGAGAACATCAGAAATGACAACAAACCTCAGACTCCTTGTGGCTGAATCTCCCACACTCAAGTACAGTAAAAGCAAACACTTGCAACCATACAGCTGTATTAATTAGGATACAACTTAAGTAATATGAGCATCTGTATTTATTTTTTTTACCTATCTGTTGATACAGTGTCATTTACAAGATTTATTTAAATATTACGCTAGTGAAAAATCATAGCTGAGGCTAAACACAGAGTAACAGCACAGAGATCTAGGATTTTATTTTACTAGTTACAGTGAGAGGGGCCTTATACAAATTGCTTAAGCTCATGGTAGGGTGGTTTACAAACTGACTTAAAAATCACAGCCAACACCACATGTAGTATCTGTGGCGTCTTGACAAGTGTCTTAGAACAACCTGGAAGAGAGAATCTGTAACACCCTCTACATGTGTATTAATAACTTGTTTTGATGCTTGGACATCCTCAGTTGAGGTATAACCCATGCACAAAACACAGATCTGGAGGAGTTCTCTCCATGACTTCCAAACCAGAGAACCATAGCAAGATCCAAAAAAGTGACAGACCAGGAGACATGGAAAAGACACAAACAAAACCAAAGTGACCTATTACTCACAAATAAAGCTATCTCAACAGTCAGAGAAGACTCAAGACTAATCATTCTTACGCCACAGCCCCTGCAAGATAAGACAGATCTTCAGGAATTCAGCCAAACCTCCCCACACTAGGCAGGCAAATTGAGTGAAGAACCTACTGTCACCTACTGCTGCAATTTAGCATCTTCTAATATTCTTAACTCCTAATTTCCATGACAGTAGAGGCTTGCTGAAAGTCTGCAAAACATATCCAGAGCCACTGACAAAAGATAATCTGCAAGTACACACTATTACCAGTAAACCTTAGCTACACTGTTATTTTGTGCTCTTACAGTTTCCTTCATTTCAGGCCCTTTACAACAAAACAAACAAAAAGCGCCTATATAAAGATTGCTTGTTTTATGTGATAAACGAAGCAGCAATTTATGCTAGCTAATAATAGGACAAACCTATTGTATAACTTCAACATTCCAAGGGATAAGAATAAGCAAGTAATAAATACCTCCATTTGAGTGAAGCCCAAAGCTAATATTAGGGCAAATCTTAACTCACAGAAAATCAAAGGTCTATAAATGGTCCTGACCTCAATGCATTTCTTCTAAAGCAATCCTGTTAGTTGCTCTGCTTGGTGGAATGCAGTTGTGAACAACAATAAATCTGAGGCTGAACAATATACAAAATAGGAGATAATGTATATATTTGAGTCAGTGACTGGACCGTGTAAGGGTCAGAGATAGTCTTTCACATACCTACTACACCAGCTCATCAGTGCTCAACACAGCAATCCAAAAGAGCAATTTCCCTCAGCAAGATGTCTCAAAACAGGGCAGGTTTAATCTTCACTCATATTACTACAGTGGTTGAGTTGTGAGCAAACATGCAGCAAACTAAGTCAACTTCTTGCTTTAGATGAAGAAACAGAAAAAGCAGCTCAAGACGGATCAGTTGTTAAGGTGTCATGAATCATGCTTTCCCCTTAGCAGCTACAGGACAAGTTGCTTGGTGTCTTACAGGAATAACCCAATCCTTACACAACAATAACTACAATTACTAAATAATGATCAACAGGCTTGTTGATAGTTAAACAACCATCTACTTGTACAGGCTTTTCAAAAGCATCTAACACTGATACAAAGTTCTGTGAAGGGATAAATCTTTCATGGAGAAAGCAAAAGACCTGAGCTCATGCACATCTTGTTCTCTCTAGAGCTGCTGCTGCTGCTGCAGTATCCCAATTCCAGGCCCAGCTATCAGATGAGCAGTCAGTGCAATGACTGATTTAACCCCCACACAGCTGCAATAGTCTTCCACAGCACAGAAGCTTTATACTACCTATGCTTATTAGAAACATTTATACATCAAGGTCCATTCAGGCTTTGCAGCATTTTCTTTTCTGACAGATGTCTGATGTCTGCAAAACTCAAGGCCAAACTAGTGCCAAAGGTCCTCAAGCTGGCAGTGGCACATAATGAACAAGGAAATTGCACCATGTAATCCCAACAGGATAATTAGTGTATATTTACTTTGTCAGAGGAACACAAACAGGGTGAGTAAAATAGGCTCAGTAACCACTTTGCTGCTGGAGGTTCTGTAGAGGCAAGAGGCAATTTCTCACAGCACTGTCTCTTGAGAGCATGCAGCAGGGGATCAGCTGCTTCCTCACCACACCTGAAAGGAAACCCAGAGGACTAACACCTCTGGGAATTCACAACACAGGCATAAAACAAGCAATATCTGACTGAGGCACAGATCAGAAACAACAGCAATGGTGATATGCACAGCAAGATATTAAGGATTCAAGAGTAGAAAGCTGCATTTTTACCTTCTATGAAGATGGATGAACACCCACTACCGCATTTCACGCCTGTCTTCAATTTGGGAAATTCCAGCTACCAAGATAGATCTCTTCCCTATTGCAATAAACTCTTGATGTTTCTGAAAAAATACAACCCAATGCAGCCAAAAATCCAACATCACTGTGCCCTGTGAAACAACAGAACTACACAAGTTTTGCTCCTCTGCAACAAACAGGTCCTTCTCCTCTTTCATTAGAAATGCTTTAGTTCAGATTTCCAGACTCCTTCTGTTCAGCAGGGTTCCCACTCACCTGCTGGGACCCACCTGGTCTGGTTCCCAGACCACAGGAAGCTTAGGGGAACTTTTTCTCTCACACCTCCTGATCTTCCTTTACCTGATCTGGCACCCTTTCAAGGAACCTCCACAGGGAGTAGGATGAATCCAGGCAGTGTATTTAACTCACACTTGGTGATATATAAAATCAAGCCACAGCACTGGCTGAAGCAAGAGGGCAGGGCCACATCACACAACATGTGGGGGAAAAAAATCCCACAAAACAAATGAAGAATAAGGATTGCCTCTTCCAGCAGTAACTCACTGGCTCAGCTGTAATATTAATTTTCATTTTACTCTAATCCATTTGGCTAAAAGGATGCTCTTCTGTTTATAAGAACTCTTCTCCCGGTTTACCCAAACAGCTGAAGTTTTTTCAGCAGTTCTCCAAACTGAATGGATTACATACAACTGCAAGGCTGCAAAGCTGGGTAATTTCACTTTACACTCCAAGTTGTGGCAACTAAAAATAAACAAATACAGAAAGAAGGAGTATTGTTTCTCTGAAAGCAGCATAACTCCACCTCCCCATTCAACACCATGCTAAGGCATGTCCTGTGTACTTGGACGTGGCTTGTGAGGACTGCTGAGTATCACACTAACCTTCCCTGCCCTCACTGAAGCCAGAACCTGGGGACTTTTTAAATTTTCACCTTATTTTCCAGCCTTCAGTCTAGCAATTCTGTGTTGTCCTGTGAATCTGTTCCTTCGAAAAGGGGAACGCAGCAGAGATAATAGCTACAAGTTGTCAAACACCATATATAAACCAGAAATCAAAAAAGCATACTATTAGTTTGCAGTTGAAATTGTTTCGAATGCAATTAAGTGTATTTCAAGTTACATATTATATTTGTGCACTAAATTATAATTACTTGGGTAAATTGGGTACAACACAGCTTTAGTGTTGTATGTAAATTCAACTTTTCTTTATCATACTAGTGAGAGCTTCCTTCAATTTTGATGAGTTAGTACAGGAAAAGAAATGCAATGCCATATTAGCACAAATGTAAGGAGAGAATTCCTTAGCTAAAATTCCACCATCTACTGTTTTTGCAAGTATCTAAAAACACAGCCAACAGTCACTAGAATTGCTGAATATGGTTTTTAGAAAGTGGAACACACGCACACACACAAAAAGAGCAAAATTGCAGATCCATCAAAAAATCACTTTCAGTGATTTCAGTGAGTTCAGGTCAGCTTCTTATCACAAACGTTTTGTAAAATAAGTACTGAAATAACTATTTCTTTTTTGGCAGGGCATCAAGAAAAAAGACTTGAAACATCAAAAAAAGCCTATTAAATAATAAATATGTCCCCCAGATACTTTGGACCTCAAAAGGAAATGGTCTCAGCCACGGTGAATGATGCCTGCATTACTCCTCCTCATTTTCAGAGGTACATTCAGTCCTCCATAGGAAGTGATGTGATTTCCCTGTGGAGGCACCTCAAGCTAGGCACATTGCTCAGATTAGAGCGGCGCAAAGGTGCAGCACCTGCCACGGTCATTTCTGCAGCGTGCAGAGCACAGAGCTGAAGGACAGCAACAGACAAGCAGCAACGGCACCGAATAATGACAGTCACTGAGAAAGAAGAGCAGACCTGCAAACCCTGCTCTCATGGAGCCTCATCCCATTCACTAGAACAGTATCCACGAGTTCCGGACAAATGCCGCAAAACCAAGCTCTGCAAAAGCCTCAGCACACGTCCAGACAGAAATGCCAACCACC
The DNA here is from genome assembly GCA_013398275.1 of Promerops cafer. Taxonomy (NCBI): domain Eukaryota; kingdom Metazoa; phylum Chordata; class Aves; order Passeriformes; family Nectariniidae; genus Promerops; species Promerops cafer. The sequence continues at coordinate 1,515,849 of VZSE01013631.1, forward strand.
TCATCCAGCCACAGCTGGGCCAGGTGAGAAGCAGGAGTGGTGAGAAAGGGCAGAAAAAAAAAGAAAACTTCAAGAAAGCACCACTAACTTCCCCATCGAGAATTGCTGCCTAGTTTTCTCCAAACCCGCGCCAGGATTTTAAGAGCTATTGGAATGCCAGCACCCAAAGAAGTAGTGCACAGAATGATCCAGTCCAGAAAGCAAAGTAGGCATGGGAACTGTATTTGGGCTAATGACAGAAGACTAGTAGATCTAACTTAGAAACTTCCAAGAGCACAGCATCTCAGCCATAGTGCTACATTGCTGAGAGAGTTCTTGGGAAGCCCTACCAGCTCGGATTTGCCCACAAACCCCCCAGTTTGCACATGCATCACATAGTGCAGAGTTTGGTTTCACTCAGCTGCAGACTGCTATAAGGCCATAACTCGGTGACCTGGCTCTGGAAATCTGTGAATTTCCATTTTGCTTTTTCAAGCCTGTTTTTTTACTTATCAGAAGAAAAAAAAAAATCCTCTACTTTGTAAAAATGCATAGCATTTTTATTCCTGTTCCAAGCCAAAACCATCACCAGATGGAAACTCATTTAAAATTCTTACATCTTTCTGCAAGGAGGTTACTACTACCAGCTAAGCAGCCCCAGGAAAAAAAAAATAAATTAAAAAACAAACAAACAAAAACCCAAACAGAAAAAATGGACCATGAAAGTGGTTTACATTATATGAGTGAACACAGAAGAAAACTGACCAACCAGAGTGACTTCTTCAAAAATGTCTTATTATTTACTTTGAAAACAATGAAAAGTCCTGAAAATATCATCAGGTCCCACCAGATAGGAAATGCATAATACGTGTTCCTAAGGACAGTGGAGGAAATCTGAAGTAGTTTTAGTCTGCAACAAATCTCAGCTCCTAAAAAGATATAAGGTCACAAACTGACTTGCTGTGAGTCAGACCATGCCAGTTGCAGAGGCCAAAGACATCCAAAAAGACATTCCCCATCCTTGGACTATGCAACGAGTGAGAAAGCCAGACCAGGAGAGAGAATGAGACACCTTGCTGCTTCCTGAGTTTCTATCTGTAGCTTTAAGGTGGCTGCTCTACATGTCACTGGGTTGCATTTCTTGCTGGAATAATAGGAACAGTTCTGTAAGTGACTCATTCATAATTCATAAAATCTTAAAATGTTTTGCAGCTCTCTCTACAAATGCAGAGCAGCGTTTTCTAGTCTCATTTACCACAGCCAGTCTCAACAACAAACTGATATCAAAAATCAGTAACAGAAAAGTTTTTTGATACTGAGAATACTTTGCAAATAATATAAATACAGGACTTATACAGCAATCTTATTCAGAATGTGTGCAGTGGCCCTTACTGATCAGTCACTACAGAAATCTGAACAATGGCATGTCTTTTTAAGAAAGTAAGAGCTGTCAAAGTGTTATATTTATACTATTTGCAGAGCATTCTTTATTTAGATTTCTATGGTAACCAGTAAGTAAGAGGACTGCAGTTCGTATTTTGAATTTTTTCATTCCCCATAGTCCAAACTAGCAGGACTACTACAACCTTTTTTCAAGAAGGAAAAAGCAATAAGCAAACATCTTATGGACTCAAATAGAGCCAAGTCTTCAATAATTAACTTGAGATGGAGTTCTTCTCTAACGTAGCAACAAACAAATCATTCATTTAAGCTATCCTTTTAAGAATTATTTAGTAACAAAACCAGTCTGATATGCATTACCCACTAGGCAAAACTTGTCACAACTGGATTTCTGCTGTTACATCCTTTTATCTGTCAAAATGCAACCATTGAAGAGGAAATGGGCAAGTTTGTTCTCCCTCTGTCACATAAGGAATCAGGGACCACATACATTGTGAGAACCAGTACCTGCTGCAGGGGTAGCATACTGTTAACCCAGGAGGAAGCATGTTCATTATTAAACCACACCAATTTAATTTGAAAAGTGGGTCAGACAATGTACTGCAGCCCACAGTCACCCTACACCTCCAGAACACACCATAACCAGGCTGGTCCAACAGCAAATTGTGCTTGCTGTAAACACTACAGGGCCAGCATGAGTAGCACCAGCTCCCTCACCTACACTGCCCGATTATGGGTTTTCCCATCCAGTCCTCCTACTTACATTTTGGGATAATACAACATCAGGAGGAAGAACATAATGTCTGTTTTGTATATAATCAGAACTCAAAATGATTGTTATTTATTTCTTTTGAGCGGAAACTGCAAAGCAGGAAAAAAATCTACCTCTCTCCCAAAATACAAGGTATGTCCATTTTAACATCAGAATTGTATGTATTCTCAGGTATTCACTTCCTTCCCTTTGTTGGTCTTGATTTCTGAAGAGGATGCCAGCCCCAGACAGTACTCAGCCTTTAGCTCCAAATAGCCAAGACTAATTTCCAAAACCTTCAGAGAAATTAATCCACTGGCAATGGCAAATTATTTTTATGGAATATTCCTCTCCCACATTCCACATCTGGCCACTCTCTTCTAAGCATTTTGGTTGTCAGAGGTGGTACCATACTCCTACCTTCTGGAAGCTGATGAGCAAGTCTGGAACAAGTGCTGCCCAGCAAACCCATTTTTGCCCAGTGCACTGAGTTAAGTTTTTGGGAATTGTGATTCCTCCCTAGACAAAGGCTATTTTTATCAAGGAAAGAGGAAATCCTGTCCTCATCTCCTGTGAGTTTTATCATACATCCACAATTCCCGAGGGAAACTGCACAGGACTTTGAGAACTACAGCATTCTGGCAAGAGCACTGGGGTTCACTCATGAGACAGCCCAAAACTGCCTAGAGGAAAAGCAATCATTGAACACAGCCCAGCAGGAGCCCTCCACTGCCACATTCCCTTCCAACTGCCCAGAAGCCAGACAGATGGCCAGGCAGCAGCAGGTGACAACCACAACCACACTGCACCTACCCAGAGTCACCAGGGAGGACCACTCAGTCTCAGACTCATAATTTTGCCAAACCTGTTTAGCACAAGACAAAAGACACCTACCACCAGTGCTTGATCAGCACAGGGTCAGTCTGCATTCAGCAGTGCTTGCGATGGGACAAGTGGGACGTCGCCAGCAGCCCCACAGCACAGGGCCTCCACGGCCTCATTGCTGCCTGGAAAGCACAGAGAAGATGGCAGAGGCACTCCAACCACCCAAAATATCCTCAAGCACTGAGAGTCAGGCACTCTTTGCAGCTTGGGCAACTCACAGAGCCAAAACAAAACAGCAGGGAAACCCTGGGGAAGGTACACTTTACTACTAGAGCCTCATGAATGGGCATCATTTTGCCTGGCTCCCCCAGGGGCCTGTAAGGACCAGCCACTTGATCCCTCTCACCAGCTGCTCCCACCTCCCCAAAACGGTGGTGCCTGAGCACAAACAAAGGCATCCTGTTTTAATATACCACTTTATGGCAAGCGCATGGAACAGACACAGTAGGCAATAGTAAAAAAAATTAAAGAGAACAGAAGTTCTGTGGAACAGAAAGCACTTTCAAGGCACCAAATTTCACTGGAATGCAGAAGCCAGTGAATGAGCACTCAGTTTCACTAAAATTACTCCAGACTAGTAAAGCATAACATTACACAGGGTAGTAAATTTGAAAAACAAGAGCTTGTTAGATACAGTATAACAGGAATACATTTTCTACCTGTGGCTTATATCCCTTCCTTGATCTAATAAATCCAATTAATTTCAACATCACTGAAGGAAAACAGAGTACTTCATCTTCCTCATGGTCCTTTCTAATGCAACAAACCAGTTTAAAAAGGGAGAAGTCACAAGTGCCTACCAAGAGATACGTCAACCAGAGGCAGGCTCCTTGCCAACAAAAACTGCAGCATGTTCATCTCTGCACCTCCACACCAAGCCTCCTAAAAAACACTCTTCACAGCAAATCTTTCCTTAGAAACTTCTTAGCATGAGCTATGCTGAAGTGTCTCCTACTGTGTTCTGCAAAGCACACTGCAAACGTCTCAAATATTTCCTCACTCTGTGCTTGCACTTGTTAAGTCATATAAGTCACATAATAGTAGAATATCCTGAGTTGGAAGAGACTCATAAGGATCAGCAATCTCCAGCTCCTGGCCCTGCACAGGACAACCCCAACAATCACATCATGTGTCTGAGAGCACTGTCCAAACATTTCTTGAACTCTGACAGACTTGGTGGTATGACCACTTCTCTGGGGAGCCTGTTCCAATGCTCAACCACCCTCTGGGTGAAGAGCCTTATCTTAATATCCCATCCAAACATCCCCTGATGCAGCTTGATGCCATTCCCTCAGGTCCTATTGCTGGTCACCAGAGAAAAGGGTTCAGCACCTGCTCCTCTGCTTCCCCACATGAGGAAGCTGTAGACCTCAGTCTCCTCCAAGAACAAACCCAGTGACCTCAGCTGGTCCTCATATGGCTTCCCCTTTAGACAGTTCACCATCTTCATGGCCCTTCTTGGGACTCTCTCTAATAGCCTTATATCCTTCTTACACTGTGACAACCCACACGGCACTCAAGGGGAGACTGCACCAGAGCAGAGCAGAGCAGGACAATCCCCTCCCTTGCCTGGCTGGCGGTTCTGTGCCTGATGCACCCCAGGACACAGTTGGCCCTCCTGGCTACAAGGGCACATTGGTGACTTAATGTCATGTCTTAAAGAACCATAACTTAACATTTAGGTGGCACACTCTAGCACATTCTCTCCAGAGAAGCCACTCTGAAGCATCCCCCTGCAGTCAACTATGCCTCTGCTTGGTTACACTAGCTTAAAAATGCACCTCCTGTGTACCCACCATGCTGCACACTGACAAAGGTCCAGGGAGGGATAGTCACTGTAGCCAGCTAATTCCTTTTTGTACTTACTGAGTGATTCCCAGCCTGACTCCCTGACCTTTGCTACTGCATCCTCACAAAACACGCCATGACAGGACCATCTCTATTCATCCCATGTTTGATGACAGGACCCAGACTGTCCCTGCTGGAGCTCAGAAACAGCAGGAGTGGCAGGTAGATCAAGAACTGAAAGTGGCACTCAGAAGCCTTTTTTTATTTTAGAAAGGAATATATATATATATTTTATATATACATATACCTATATATATACATAATATATATTATATACATATACCTATATATACACATAATATATATATTATATACATATACCTATATATACACATATATATATACACACACCCCCATATGCCTACTTATACTTTGATCCAAAACTCACAAGCCACCAGCAGCCTCCACATGGTGAAGGAAACAGCAGTTTCTAGACACTGATACCCTACTTCAACAAGAACAGTCCCAAGGACAAGAATCAAGAGTAGTTTGGACTCCACAGTGGGACCTCACACCTTTGTTTTTTGTTATAAACATCAATGCTTTGTTTTGTGAAAACACAGACCAGTTTCCATCACAAGAATGACAGGAATCCTCCAGAGCATTAGTATCCTTCCCACTAACAGATAAGGCGAATCACCCTCGGTGTGACCCTACCCAAAATAGCACACTGTTGAGCTATGGAACACTGGGCAGGTCCAACCACGTTAACACTGTCTTGCTCTGTCCAAGTAGAGCAAGCTTAACCCAGCTGCAGATGGTGCTGGCCTCCCAACGTCACAGCAGGAGAAAGGTCACCACCACAGCAACACAACAGTCCAGACGGAATCTCCCTGCTTTCAGCCCGTGCTCCAGACTTCACCATCACAGTTTCCTCCACTAACTGAAAGACATGCATGTCAGTCAAGTGTCTCCAGCAGTTCATCTTCATATACAGATGTTCCAAACAGCAGGGCGAAAAAACCCAGTCCCTTTTGGTTCATTCAACTACAAGCCAGCCTCCTGCTACTCACAAGACACCAGTGGTACTCCTATACAAGGGCACTTGCTTTTGAACACCAGAGGTGATGGAGGAAAAAAAATCCACAAATCGATGATACTTTTTCTCCATAAATAGGAAGCACAGAAACAAAGAGATCACCGTAAGAGAAAACAGTGTAACATGCATCAACAAAAAAAACCCCAAACAAACCAAAACCAATAAAAATGGACTGAGTGGCCCAGCTGTCATCCTGGCCACCTTGAGGTTCTGCCATGCTGCCAGGCAGCACTGTAATCTACAGGGGCTGCTACTGAAGGAAATGCAGCCAGTACAGAGCAAAATGCTCAGAAGAGCAAGGGAATAAGGAGGCAGGACTTTGGATAGCTTTTGCCCTAAATGTTTCTAAAAGCACTAAGTTATTTAAAACAACTCTCTTTTCTTCTGTTTGCAGCATGTTTTATCTAGCTTTTAAATTTGTTTTGATCAAGCTCATGTTCCTTCTGTCCAACCAAGTAATCCAACAACTTGATATGTGAACCTCTCGATATTCCTTTTAACATGGAGTTCATATGTCACTGATAACCATTTGCTTAGGATGCAGAAACACATTGAAAATCCCTGTGCAGTTCCTGTGGCTCTACATAATAAAGGGCACAAAACTTACCTGGAAAAATATCTCTACTATCCAGCTACAATGAAAGGGGAGCATATCTGCACAGTTTGACTGACCCAGATATCAAATATTTGGCCTCTGTAAGTAAATAAGCAAAATAGAAAGACGGAAGAAAATAAAGTGAAATTAAAATAACCACAGAAACCCAGGCTAGGACTAAAATCCCCCATCAACACCCCCAAACATGCCCACATCAAAAAACAAAACCCAATGTGAACACAGGTATTCATAAGAAATTACATAAGAACATCTTGCTACATTGTCCTCCAGTAAGTGTTTGGATTTTAAGGTCATACGTAAAGGTTCACAGTTTCCCAGGGAAAGGGGACTCAGATGGCAGCAATAGTCCCTCTCTATTTGTGATCCCTTCTAAGAAAAAAGCAACTAAAAGATTAAAAGTTCATGGTAGGCACAATAAAGCTACTACAGTTACATATTAGCAGTACAGAAATTTAGATTCTTCCATAGTCTGAGGTATATTTAAAGCATAATTATTCCACTTTTTAAAAATATTTCTGTCAGCGTGCCTGCAGGACTGTAAGCTAGCTAGAAAGAAATATATACCCATTGCTAGGAAAGGGCTAGTTGGGAAATGCAGCAAGGGCAGGGAAGCACACAGAGCTGAGGAGATGCTCAGAACATTGCACAAGCCTGAGGTGCCCGGCCACCCCAAGGCACAAAGGGGAACAGGGAGCTTTCCTTCCTTTTTTCTCAGTACAAACCTGAGCAGTCAGGTATTATTTTCTATTATCAGATAAAAGCTGGCTTTTGGAAAGTTAAGAGTGACAGTTAATCAAGAAAATTCCCCTCAGAGAACAGACTGCTTACTTTCTGCAGAAATCACAAACACATCCAGTTGCTTCTAATATAAAAGTTCAATTACACAGCAACCCCTGCCACTAACATTGCAGTCTAACACTTAACTTTCACTACAAAGGCATCATTGCCAAAACTACCAGTTTATGCTGTCAAACAGCACCTTAAGAGCATATTGCAGTAGTATTTTCTTTGTATTAAATACGCAGAGCATAGAAATAAGCCAAAGGTGCACTTTGAAAAGGTAGTCAAGTACTCTTCTTCTAAACACAGATTTCAAACAGATCATTGACAAACGAGAAGACCTAGGAACACCACAGGGGTGTGTTCTTCAAATATTTTGTCCAGAGGGTTACCACAAAAAATGCAAAAGGCCTCCAAAACCCCCTACTTGAATCTAGCCAGAAATGCATACCACACAAGCACAGCCCTTCCACTAAAAAGGCAGCCTATGGGGTGGTTTTGTTTATGCACTGATTAGGCTGTTAAAAGCATTCAGAGGTACCCCACCTACCAGAGTGCATTCCTCAGGATGTGTAAAAACACAAAGGTCCTCTTTTTCAATGAAGATCTCTAAAACTCTAACAGAGAACAGATTGTTTCCTAACATCTTTCATACAACCCTGTTTGTGTTCCTGCAACTCAAACACATTTTTGCCAGCACTTAACTTCCTCCTCATCTTAATCCCTTAAATTTGATGAATATATCAGCATTATTTTCTGCACAGAAACCCAAAGCCAATTTATAAAACAGTAAGGCTTAAAGACCTTCAGATATAGTGCCATAAAAAATTTATAGTGGAGCCCAAGTGTTGGTGTTTAGATATAACTTTATTCACATTACAATGTAAAGATACAAAGGACAAAATGCCTGGACGGGTAACTGGTGTTGCAAGTGATGTCTATTTTTCTTTAATCTATAAAGCCTTTTCTTTCAAATACAGTCTTGTAGATGTAAAACCAAGAGTAATATATGTGTACAGGAGTACACTAGGAACATCAGCAGTGCTGACTCTAAAGCACAGAGATCCATCCCTGAGATGGCATCAGCCCAAACTGCCAAGGCTGCACTCTGCTGCCCAAGCTCAGGCACATTGCTTCTGGTCCTGAGCCAAATGGCATGAAACCAGCTCAGATCTCCTCCATAGCCACAGCACATTTATGTGCAATGCAGATAATCCTTCTACAACAACCAAGTGTGGAAGGTGGGGGGGACATGATAGTATTCACTACAAAAACATTCCAACAACGCTTGGCTGAACAAGACAGCAAACTGGCCCGCATTATTGCATTTGTATCTTGCCATAAACACCACCATCTAAAGTCAGCTTGCTTCCAAGCTTTTAACTCATCAAATAAAACCTACTTGAGGAATTATACTCATTTACATATCACATACTAACAACCATTTCACTGTTTTAACCCTTTTCTTATTCCTTCACTGACGTTGAAACTTGGGTTTCATTTTCCTACCTTTCCATGCTTTTGCTGCACGTTGGCTACAATTTGGTAGAAACATCCTACCATAAGATTGTAAGCTGTGTGTTTAGAGAGATGCTAGAAGTGGATGTTGTCTGCCTGGACTTTAGTAAAGCCTTAGATACAATTTCCCACAGCATTCTCCTAGAGAAACTGGCTGATCACTGCTTGGATAGGTGCACTGTTCTTCAGGTAGAAAACTGGCTGGATGGCTGGCCCCAGAGAGTGGGGATGAGTTACATCCAGCTGACAGCTGGACAAGTGGTGGTACTCAGAGCTCAGGACCAGCTCTGTTTAATATCTTTGTCAATGACCTGAACAAGTAGGTGAAGTGCATTTGCAGACAGTCTGCATATGACACAAGTTGGGTGGGTGTATTTATCTACTGGAGGACACAAAGGCTTTCATAGAAGGAGCTGGACAGGCTGGGTCAATGGCCCAAGGCCAACTGGACGAGGCTCAACAAGGCCAAATGCTGGGTCCAGCACCTGGGTCACAACAACCCCCTGCTGCACAACAGGCTGGGGACAGAGTGGCTGGAAAGAGGCCCAGTGGAAGAGGCCCTGGGGGTGCTGGTCAACAGCCAGCTGAACATGAGCCAGGGTGTGCCCGGGTGGCCAAGAAGGCCAATGGCATCCTGGCTCGTACCAGAAACAGTGTGGCTAGAAACACACCAGAAACAACAGAAACAGGGCAGTCACTGTCCTGTCCTCAGCACTGGTGAGGATGCAATTCCAGTGCTGTGTTCGGTTTTGGGCCCTTCGTTACAGGAAAAACTGTATGAGATGCTGGAGCATGTCCAGACAAGAGCAGAAAAGCTAGCAAAGAGTCTGGAGCACATGTCTTACACGGAACAGTTGAGGGAGCTGTGCTTGTTTAATCTGGAGAAAAGGAGGCTCACGGGGACTTTTTCACTCTCTACAAGAGAGCCAGGGTTGAAAGGAGGTTGCAGCCAGGTGGGAGTCAGGATCTTCTCACAGGTAACAAGTCATCTGACATGAGAGAACAGCCTCAAGCTGTGCCAGGCAGATTTATATTGGGTATTAGGAAAAATTTCTTCACTGAAAGGGTTGTCGAGCATTAGAACAGGCTGCCCAGGGAACTGATGGAACCACTGTCCCTGGAGGCATTTAAAAGACATGTAGATGTGGCTCTTAGAAATAGGGTTTGGTGGTGGACTTGACAGTGCTAAGTTAACAGCTGGACTGGATGGTCTTGGGGTCTTGGGGTCCTCTCCCAACCTAAGTGATTTTATGACAATGGATACCACCAGCATACTATATGCAGAAACCAATCAAGAGGTGGAAAATATTTGACCTATGTGTACAGAATTATTGACTAATGCTCAAACACAATTTGAAAACACAATTTGATCTCAGCAGTTACACTTGCATGAGGAACAGCAAGACAGCATTCACACACTACCTCAAACTAACACACTCTATTATATGGTCCAATCTTCCAATTGCTCCTCAGGTTACATAATTTTTACAGAAGACTTGTCTTTATTTGCTGCTTTTTTTTCCTACACTCATGTTTTCCTCTATCTATATCTATCTATCTATATGTATGCACCAAGATCTTAGTATGTGAAGTACAGGCAGGCATAAAGGCACCTTTTTTTATAAAAACAAAACTAGAAATCTGGAGCTCTGACCATTTTCATTAGAATTAAAGTTATCATGACAATTTTTTAAGTGTTAATTTGTTACTGTTACAGTGTTTCCTTGCTTTCATATTCCAGCTAAAGTCAGCTGTGGAAATGACAGAAGAAGGGTGGTTTTTTAACACCATAAATTTTCAGCCAGAACAGAAGCCGGAAGTTCTGGAAGTTTCACAGGAAAGCTGGTCAGTTTAGTTTTATTGCTGGAAGCTACCTCAACATTTCTTTTAACATTTGAATAGAGAACCGATATGAATCTCTGAAAATCAAGGTTCATGTGCAGCCAAATCAAAGCAACACATGAATGGGTGCTGTTATCAAATTGAACTCTAACCACCAAGCTCACCACATACATGGACTCTGGAGTGATGTTTTATTTAATAAAGTGATACAGCCTTAGATCCTCAGGATAGGGACTATGCATTTTGAGTTAAAATAAGACATTGTGGGCCATTAAAAATACTGAACTGCCCCTTCAGCGCTCCTGAAAAATTTTGACTACTACACAGAAATACTTGGAAAGCTCTATTTCAAATCTTCTGCTTTTCCAGTCACGTACTTAGAGATAGTTAAGTCATAACAATCAATTTTGGATAGGAGGTAGTGGAAGTCAGCTGGAAACCTGGGCTGAGCCCCCTCCTCACACAGTTCAGAGCAACCAAAAGTATCTGCCAGCTGCCCATTCATCTCACTGCATGTGAGACCCCCTCTCCACAAATCCAAACTACTGTAAGTTTTTACACCATGGAATCAAGCACAGAGTTTCATCATTACTACTTAGCTTCAATTCCAAACAGTTCCTATTTAAAAGTTAACAGGATGTACATGTGTATATAAAATGTGGACCAAAAAAATAAAAGAAAATAGAGTTCTCACGCTGGAGTCATTAGAGATTATGTGTTTCTTGGCATAAAGCTAAATAAGGAGGGGGAAAAGAACAAGAACAGCTGGACAAGATCCAAGTTTATAATGCCTCTAAAGCAACTGACATTTACTGGCCAAAGAAGACAACACTTCAAATAATTTCAGCCAAAATAATTTTTTCTTCCTAATTTTGAAATAGCTGTAGTTACCAAGGCAAGACTACCTTACCCACCTGAACTGCCCTTCATTCTTTGAACTAGTGCACTACACATAGAAGTATCAATGCGGATGTGTTTTACAAAATTAATTCAATGCAAAAAGAACTCGTACTGGACTGCTCTGTGGATACCACTAGTAACTGCCACACAAACCTGAACTTCTCCAAAGTAACACGGCCAACCACAGCAGGCACACTGGTGTCTGAGAGCAGGTTTGTCAGCCAGTAGTTCCTGACACATTTTAAATGAAGTGTGCTTTGCACTGCCCACCCAGCCAAGGAGGAAGCAAGGACTGCCACATGCACCTCCCCAGGCAGCACGGGCTTGCCAAGATAAGCAGATGATGGGCAGGTGGTGCGATGCACACATACCAAGCCCTGGCTGGGAGACCAATTGCAAGGGTCAGTATGAGGGTTCAGTGTGCACAAGAGCAAAGAGTGGCATCCTATCTCCCACATTCTTGTCTTTTGACGTATCTCACAATGCAATGAACCGAAAGGAAGGCTGGAGCAGAGAGAGATAAAAGGTAGGAACCTCAGAAAATGACAGTTTCTGATGTAAAGCAGTATCTGACAGGACCATGAAGAGTCTGCAGAGAGAAGTAAGTGACATGAATGGACAAGAAATAAAACACCAACACATCTAACAAGTATTAGTATTACTCTCTAGTCTGAGTATTAACAAATGTGCACTAAATGCAAGCTTTTAAGCTAGCTGTAAAACCTCACAAGATTTTTAACTAAACCATTAATTATAACATCTAGAAAGGGACTTGAAACAGCTCAGCAAAAGGTTCAAGATACAGCCATGGTTTAAAAAGCAGAACCTCAAATTCCATAGCTTTGTGTAAACAGAACCAAGATGAAGAGTAATGTTAGCCTAATTAAAGTCTTCTGGAGGACACTAGTGCAGATTCCTTTATTATAACATGCTGTGCTAGTCACTTCAAAAGGTGCTGCTAAACCAGACAAGGTTACCTCTTTTATAAAGAGGTAAGAAGTCTGGCTCTGTGAATGGAAAAACCCTCAAAGTGCACTGTCTTCCTGAACAATCCAAATCTGCTGAAATACACCCAAGTATAATAAGACAGAAAACCATTTGGAAAAGGAAGCCTGGCAGTTTCTGCTTGCATATGCAAAAGAGTCCGTGAGTATATAAATACACAAACTAATTCTGGCAGGAAGTCATGGAAGTCAAGTATGGAACAATTTATGTGGGTATCAGGATCAAGAGAATTGTTCCATCTATGCCAGGTTTATTACTAAGATTCATTTATCAGCAACCTTAAAGGCACCATTCCAGACCATGATAAAACAACAGTGAGAGAGATACCCATAAAACCCAGAGATGCTTCTATTTTTCCTCTGGAAACACACAGCAGTGACACCTCAAGGACAAGGTATTGAAAATAGAGGGACATAGGGTCTGATACACCCTGACAACCTCCCCCAGTCTCAAACAGCACCACTCTATCCATCTGGCACAGACAGAGCTCATTCCACAGTGGGTCTGGCTCTGGTACCAGACAAAAGGAGCCCTACACAGGAGCAGTAGTACCTCCTGGAACAGCTTTTGAAGTGAGAAAGGGTAGATTTAGACTGGACATAAGCAAAATTTTTTTATGATGAGGGTGATGAGGCACTGGAACAGATTGCCCAGAGAAGTTGTGGATACCCCATCCCTGTAAATAAATGTTCATGATCTGGTTGGATGTGGCTTTGAGCAACCTGGTCTAGCAAAAAATAAGATGTCCCTGCCCACAGCAGTGGGGTTTTTGGACCAGATGATCTTTAAAGATCCCTTCCAATCCAATCCAACCCAAAACATCCAATGACTCCATGATTCTACCTGCCCTATAATGTCCTCTCTGCCTTTCCTGGCTACCACCCATACAAAGCCAACCTGTTTGGGAAAACAAGGGAGCACCAACCAAACAGTGCCAAGAGACAAAAAGATCCAAGATACACAAGGACAACTGTGCAGAAAACCATAAGGCCCTGCACACTGATCCTCATGCAAGCAGGAAGGACAGCTCCACAGGAACAGTACAGAAGTGTAACTCAGAGAAATGCTTAACTTCTGCAGAGCTGGCTACCTCTCAACAAGGAAAAATAGCTCTCCTTTGAATGCTTTCTGATCTTAGATCTACTTCTTCCATAGCTCTTGAATATTGACTAAAATGACACTTTGGTGCATTTTCCATCTGGAGATTTGTCAGACATTTATCCCACCCACAGAGCTCCCCTCCTCCTCTTGCTGTTCCACACAAAATATACACACCAGAACCCCCTCCATAAATTTAAATTGTTCCAGAAATTGCATGCTCAGCATCTGTGAACATACACATTTCTTAATGACCTCAGCACTGCCTGTGCTGCTGAAGACTTCTCAACCTATTCACCTCAGGAAGCATATATTTAGCATGAGCAAAGATCTATTTTCTCGGGGAAAAAATGTCCTAGCTTGAAGCTTAGATAAATCAATGTCCCTAAGATTAAATTATCTTGCTGCCCCCAAAACAAGCCCAGATTAATTTCTTTCCAGCTGAAAATAAGTTTTATGCCTTTTTCTGCCACTCTGTAAGCCAAAAAACTGTGATTACATTTTTTTGGTGTTCAGAGTTAAGTGGTCCTTAGAGACCATCAAGATTTGTTACATCATCTTACTTTCTATTCTAGAAAGGCAACCTGTAGTGTTGTGACTTGTCCAAGTCATTGCTCTTCCAGGATGTTAGCTCCTCCAGTGGGTAACCTCTTCTACCTCATCCAAATCCTACCTTCTCCTCAGGGTCTCCTTTAAAAAGTCCCTTTGTCCCAAGACATGGTCCCAGGAAAAGTAACCCATTCTAGTCTGCACAAGACCATTCACTTTCTCTCCCTACTGAAGGCCCAGACATCATCTCTACCCAAACAGAAGATGAGGGCCAGATTCTCTCATTCTCCTGATACCAATACATGAGATTAAGTCCTCATACATGAGGAGAGCCTCTCCATACTTGGGCAAAAGCTCAACATTACCACCCAACTATCCACCAAACTGTGTTTTGATAAGTGATGAGGGATAAACGAGGGATGGAATATCCAGTAACAAAGCTGCAGGAGTGCCATGCCAATGATGGAGCTGCATACACACAGAATCACTGTAAAATACTAACAGACATGTAGCTTGTCATTTCCTTCTTTTTTTCCCACCTGCTCCCACAGATGAGTGAAATACCAACACTTAACAAGTCTGCCTGGTTGGGAGATATGGCTGCCATCACCAAAGGAGATGCAACTGAAAATCCTCCACTGCTCCCCCTTCAAACTCATCAACTCCAGTCATAAAAACATTTCACTGCTTGCTGCTCTGCTCTACACTCACCTTTGGGCACCAGTAGATTTTACCCTCTGGGAGACCAGTCACTTCATTTCAGGTAACAGCTTGTAGAAAAAGATGGCTTGTCCAGATCTACGAGCTTCACCTTCATATTGAAGGTGACCACTTAAGATCAAAACAAAATAAAGACTTGAAGGGAGCAGTGCATGTATCAAGAGAACAGTTCCCAACAGCTATCTGTACTCAAACATACAGTGGAATTGCTAATCACATAAGCCTATGATTAATGGTGTCCTGATGAAAATAGGAATTCAATTTCAATTCTTCTAGAATAGCCAGAGGCCTTTTTTTATTCTCAGGATGTCATTTTGGTGTCTGGACCTTTACACAGTCTGAAACAAAGAACAAGCACTTGCAAAAGAAAGATAAGGAAGTGCCATGTACAGTCTGAGCACAAAATCTATGCTTCAGCTATAATGAAAGGGTGTTTCTGCAAAAAGCAAAGTGATGCAAACACAAGCAAGACACCAATGGGAAAATGTAAGTGAATTTTGTGGCAAATTGTACATCACTGCATACAGCATTTCACTGTGGGCAGCCCAATAGAAGGAGGGAAGGCAAAAGAAAGGAAAAAAAATGGAGAAAAATGGGGGAAAAAAGCACTTAAAATGAGAACATTTTGACTTTCCTGAAATCCCATCCACTGCAAAGATTCAAGGTGCTCAAGGACCCCAGGCCAAACATACTCCACTGAGGAGCCTTATTAGTCCTCTCCAGAAACAGTGAGGAAGTTTGCTCTCTCCATTACACCAGAATGGAAGTCCCTCTTACACAGCAACTCCACAGGTAAAGTAGAGGGAACTGGAATCACTAACACCCTTGCATGAAGATGTCAGAGCCCAACATCTCAGAGGAAAGCCCCAGCCATGAGGCAGCTGTCTTCTGCAGATGCTAAAAGCCAATGCTTCCATTCAGAGAGACGCCATATGCTAATCCAGTAAATTAAAACCAGATTATTTTTCCCAACTGTTCCTTCCAGCACACTTTGTTCAATGGAAAGAAAATTAAAACCAAGAGAAGTTGTTGTATTCATTAATCTCTGCAAACTCACTGCAATCATAATTGGGCAGCCTAACTGCTCAGAAGACTATGCCAGTGATTCAATTGCAATGCAATACAAAGAGATATCTGCATAAAGTGGGCTGCAAAGTACTAAATATAAAGACCTAATGAAGTTATAAATTTGTGCATCATTGCCCTTTCTAATAGAGTTTGGAAAACTGAAGGCAACATACTATTAGATATCATGTGCTATTATTCATATAAATGCCTAAATTACAGAGTTTTGGGAGATACTAGTTATATGCTTATTAAAAAATCATTTATTTCATCATATAATACACAGACCTCTTTCAAGATTGAAACAGGAAACATGAAAGCGACATCTGAATAGCAAGTCTCAATTAAAAATTATTTCTGCTGCCATAACAACAGCTCTTCCCTCCAGATTTTGGGTTCCTCTCTCACACTGAGCACAGCAGGAAGAGAATTTCTGAACTCTAATTCATGCTCTTTGCATTTATCTTCTTCCAAAAAGAAAAGTGTGCTGAGAACAAACTGTGACAGGAGTTCACAATTGCTCAGAACTCAGCATAAAATTGTTCGTGCCACTTAAGTACAAAGTTAGAGGACCTGAATAAATCAGGTTTAGACTAAATGTTTAGACTAGAGGCTCTTGGGGGTAAGGGGGAGATAAACATCTGCACCAGATAGAGCAGAGATACAGAAACCATTATTTTAGAAGCAGAGGACACTCTCAAATGTGCAAAAGATGTTTAGATGTAGAGATACAACTGAGTTAGCCTTTGCAGCACTTGTGATGGAAGCCTTGGCTCACCTTGCACACACGGGATGAAGATGCTGAGTAGCTGTCAATCATATGTCCCTTAATGAAGCCCTGGTGATATTTCACACCCAGCTATCACCTTTTGGTTTTCTTCCTTGTTATTTTCACCTTGTGCCTAACTGATCACAAGCTTGGCTACCACTGGAATTTGTTCAGCTTCCCAGTACACTGGCCAGGGAACTCCACAGAGGGGCTGTAGCAGTGCCAGTGGCTGTAGGGAGGAGCCAGCCCCCAGCATCCCAGCAGCCCCTCCTTCAGCAGGGGAATGGGGACAAGGAGTGATGCCTGGGCACAAAGGGTACTCCAGGTCAGCTGACCTCGCACTCTGGGATCAGCTGCTCCTCAATAAAGTTTTTCCCACCCTGTGAACACTAACTCTCAAACCCCAAATTCAGGGTTTGATGAGCCTAGCTTTTCAGAAACCATTTAATATCAGAAATGGCTTTCTAAGCACTCGGTCCCTTCTCCCTCAAAGAATTTCACACAGCTTCAGGGAGACAGACGAAAGCTTCCTCTCAGAATTTAAATATGAATTTATATTCAAAACAGGCTTAATTACTAAACTGCAGTTTGTTTTATGTGAAGGGATTTGTCTTTATCATAGAAACCACAGCTGTTAAAACAGTGTCTGATAATACTTTTTTCCTATCATCACTATTCCTCCACTTAACCACAGTGTATATCTTTTATCTTAACTCTCAAAAGGAAGCTCTGAAGTACTGAGTTACACAACTTCTACTCGAGTTAAGGCTATTAGCACCCTCACATCAGACATATCAACCGCAACTACCCCAACACTGCACAACACTGAAGTCACATAAGGAACATCTTTCCCAAATTGTTCTTTTAATCATTCAAAATGCATGTCCTCAGCTAGAAACACCAAGCAGAATGCAACCCTCCTCCACAATCAGCTTTTACACCCAAGGATGCCACACACTGTTTTTGTAATAGAGATAGCACCAAGTTAGAGTGCAGCTGGCTGCAGTGAGATGCCTGTTATTCTTCCTTTGACTTCTCCACACATTCTTTTCATCTGTGCTTGGTGATGTGGGCTTGAAGCTCTTGAAAAACAGCATGAATCTAAAACCACACATTACATTTAGTCTGAATGGGTCTTTGAAGGTTTTCAAGAGATTTCTTTTGGATTCAACTACAAGCTTTTGGAAGAGCTAACAGCAGCACCCTTCTTGTATCCTTGCAGATGGGATGGCTGGACTTACATCTAATCCTCAAACCTTCACCTTATAACCTCCCTCAGCTTCTCTGCCTCTGACTCAAATCTTCAGAAGTGCAGGGTGTCTGGAAAGAAATGGAATAGAGAAAAATAACACAAATGAAAATTCTAGCCTTTTGTTTCAACTTCTCAAGTGAATTCTTAAGTTCATTTGAAATGAAGAGTGCAGTTTTCAAGGCACAAAAAAAAAAAAAAAANTTACAATGAGAAAGGAGTTGGAACAGAATACCTCAATATTAATGGTTTTAAAGAGCTGAACTGGAAGTTCATGAAAGGTATCCTTAGCCATGAACACTTTGTGGTTTTCATTGAAATGTACTGATGTATCACAACTTTGGCCAAACTTCTAACTGCACATATTTCAGGGCATTAGGTAACTTCAGAAAAGAAGTACTCTTTTTACTCTACAACACAATGAAACTTACATTTTTAAGATTTTCTCCCCATTTTAACTTAAAACCACCACTCAGCAACAAGGAAAACTCCATTACAATGCTGCCTCTCGCTTTGCCATTGAGCTGGTGTGCTTTCCCTACCTCAGTGGCCAAAAAGATCCATGCTGGGAGAAGAAGATGATGAAACACATAAGCAAGATCAGTCAGGGTCTAGATTCTGACTTTCTATGCAAGCCTTTCTTGTTTCCATGCTGTGGAAAGGCCAGATTGATAAAAGGTGTTGAATTGCAGCTAAAGGCACCCTGGAAAAACAGAACACTGCAGCAACAGGAGTGGAGCCAAAAGCAACTGGATGTGTTTGCAAACCCTGCCAGGAGCATAATGACCATTATAAAATGTAGTTGTCCTGACAAGGCAAAGGAAAAATGCTCCCGAGCTCATGCTACTCAAAGCCTGTAACAGCTTAGGCTGCCAGGCTGCTAATTCCCGCAGTTTATAAATTCTTAAACTATCTATTGACTAGTCTTTCAAGAAGAAATAGCCTGGCACTCACTCAAAGTCTTTTCTTCACTTAACCATCCATAATAAAAGAAGAGTTGACCTGTGTGCAAACCAACAACCAGCCAGAGGAATTTCCCTCCTACCAAGTCCTGGATGTCTCACGATCCCTGTAGATGTATCTACCAATGCTGGTTACCTTTTACATGACCAAACACTAGATTGCAGCTGGCACTTTGAACACCAGTGCTAAGAATGCAGGTGGAGAAATTTCCCCAGGGACTATGGAAAGCAAGGCCTTAAGGGCACCTATATCTCAAATCTGACTCAGTAAGAAAAGACAGATGGGTAACTATTTTCCTACCAACTGAACAACATTACTCAAGCCACCTCCCTCCACTTTTTCCCCCAAAACACATAAGCACAATTAGCAAGTATTTGAAATATGTAGGAATCCTTACATCAACTAGACATTAGAGCATGTGTTAAATTCCCCAGCACTGCCAATGTAGACAGATCCTTTCGTGACTAAGCACAAAGTGGTTATGCAGGAACTGAAGGCAGGCACCTTCACGGCAGATACACAACATTCATAACTCCTTTGTTCTGATGTCTTGCAACACAAATTGTTTTATTGGCCGCTAAATACTATGTTTCCATATAACTTTAAAATTGTTCCACAGTAAAGTGTTTTTCTCAGTATAATGCTTTCCTCTACCAACACTAAAAACCCTACTTGAGTTAGGCAGTTTAATATGACCAGGGAGGCTTAACGGAGAATGAGGTGAATTTAACAGCAACCTTCAATTATTTGCTTGGGGCAGGGGAGGAAATTAGAACTAATCAGCCACACTGAACTTTCCTATCCATTTCAACCTAGGGTAAAGTTTTACAGCAGGAAAGTGTTTGTTAACCTTTCTCTCTATTTCTGGTCGCACAGGGACATGAGCGATGCTACTACAGGTTACCCATCGGGGAGGGAGGTGTTCTGCCCTAATTGCAGTTAAAAGGTACGTCTGTACAGAGAAACCTCAAATAACCCTGCAAGTTTACATCTGCCCTGCCAGGGAGCAAAACACAAAAAGGGAAACAGGGAGAGATGTTTATGGTCCAACCCACCACAGCAGACTGAAATATCAAACAGCACAGATGCTTACAGCTCCTCTGCTCTGTACCATGGTTTCCCCACTCCTGTTGCATCATGTACAAAACCCATTATAATTGTCTTTTGCTGTGCTCCTGCCTTCCACACAAAGCCATGCTTTTTTTGAACGTTGTTCTGTATCAAACCCACTGCAGCCAGTTAAGCGTTGCTAAACACTTTTGAGTCCAAATACAGCTACCCTACTTCACAACATTCAGCAGATTGTTTTAGAAACGGAGGAAAGAAAAAAAGCAAAGCTAATAAATCTTTAGCTTAGGGCAATTTTACCTTGTGTTTTGCAGCTGCTTTATAGCAAAAATTATGCTTTATAGCAAGAATTAAGAGAATATTTTCAATTAAAGCATATCTCGATCTGAAAATTTCACCAAACTGATTCAAACTCCAGTCTCCCCTCATCAGGTAAGTACTTTCTCATGGGTTGTGGATAGATACCAATTTTTTTAAAGTACCAGCTGAACCACTAGGACTAAAAGCATATCTCTGAACAACAATCCTGCAACTTCCCATGTCTGCCAGGAAAGAACATCAAAAACACACTCCAACTTGGCTGATGCTGGGACACTGTCAGCCTAAAGACAAAGCGTTCAGAGCCAGATACTTCAAGGAAGAGCGAAGTTGCCCCTGTGCTCTTCATTGTGAGATGACCCCATGTCAAGACACAGTGTCCAGCCTGGGGAGGGAGAGGCATAATTTTGTAGGAACAAAGTGACATGGCTTTCAAACATGATTCGGGGCCCACTTTTATCAGAGGGAAGTACTTCAGCACATCTATTCTACTAGCACCAGTAGGCCAAAATCAAAGTACTGAAGACGTTAAACTACTGCCTAAAATGCAAAAGCAAAGCCAAAGGAACCACATATTGCTAAGAGAAATGAATGAATATCATCCTGGCAGATAAAAATGTTTTTTCCAGAACATCGAAATCCCTGTTGTAACTTAATAGCAGTATCCCAAGCTATTCAGATCCAAAGGTTTTTTAAGAATTTTGGAAACAACATTTTTTACAGAATTAAGAATACACAATGCCATATTTAACTCCTGACCACAAGTGACTCAAAGTTAACACTTCTCCTCCATCTTATCTTACTCGTGCCAATTACAGTGGGTTACTTAGAATTACCACACCACCCATCAGTAACAAGGGTGGCAAATGCTTTCCTTTAGACAGGAAAAGCTTACTTTCTACACTGTTCTTTGAGTCTAACACAGGATAGATCTTACCACAGGTATTAAAGGTTCACCACTGACTGTCTACATAAAATCTTGAATTCCTGCCATAAAGATTTTAAATACAGTAGAGTATTTAGAGAAGCCAACCTTCATTCTTGCTCTAACATCTTCTCTGTTGACCTTACAGAGCCGCCTTGATTTGCCACACAGATCTACAAGGAACAAGAAGAGACACTACTTGGATCATTGCTCCTTGTCTTCATGGGTTGGAGATGGCAGCCCATAACTTACGTACCATGAACTGGGGGAAGACGAGAGCAGGGAAATCCTAGCACTGCTCCTAGGACTGCCCATTCTTCTCCAGCACTATGTTCAAAGATACAAATCACTTACACACTGCAATGCTACACTGACATTTAAAAACATCAGGGAGAGGAGATGTCCTTTGGTATTTTTAAGACAGGCAACTCTGATATACAAACTAAGCCCCAAACCTGGGGGGTTTCAGGTCACACACAACACAACTATGAACTTTATAAATTCAGATAATGATAGTATTTAATAAATACTAACGCATTATACAACCTTCTGTATTTAACACACTGTTATTATAATTATGTATGCAGTGAAGTCCTTGCCAAAGCTTTTGCAGCAAGAGACACCAAGCTCTGCTGAAGCTTTTGGAATTCACCTCTGAGCAGCCAAATAGGAAGTTGCGACCACAGTTTGGGAAACCATATAGCCACAAGCAGTTCAAATCCCAGGAACTGTAGAGCACTTCTCCCTTTTCCCAGGCTGAGCAAGCCAGTTCAGTCATTCTTTGTGCCATTTCCAAAGACAATTAGCAAATCTCGTTTCAATTAGCTTTTCCAGAGCTATAAGCACAAAGAGTACTGTACAACTTCAGAAAGAAGAGGTGAGATCAAAAACATGCAAACTGAGGCAGAGCTGGAAAGGAGGCAGGGGAAGACCAGATAAAGCAAGTGACAAGAAATCCTAAAGCGTGTCCCCCCAAAATGCTGAGTACTATGGGGGGTAAAGCCAATGCTTGCGTTCAGAACAAGGAGCCTTCTTACACTGAGTTGGATTTCAAATTATCTCTCTCACTTCTCATTATCAAAATGCTTCATTTCTTCCTAGACAAGAGCTCTACAGGATACGGTATAATGGCTCCACTTCTTTTGTAAAAGGGTTAGATACATATACAACATCTCATTCAATACCAGCAAGATTAATGCACCTTTTGAGCACTCCTAACTTCTGGTTGACAGATTTTTTTGGGAACATCCCACCCCTAGTCTTCCCTGATCTAGGCATCTCGTTTGCTCTTCTATTGTTTCCCCTTTAGTATAACCCTTAACTGCTTTGTAACTCTAACGACTGCCATAATAAATGTTTTATTAAAGACCAGATGAAATAAAAATATTTATCCTGACTCACATCTTAAAGTAGGAAAAAGAAAATAAAGGGTCATTTACTCTGACATAGTCCACCAACAGATTAACTTACGCTGCATTTTGTCGCATTTTCCATACACGGCTTTAACTATTCTTTCCTTTAATATCTGTTCTAAAACTTAACAGTCTGACTATTTCTTCTGTAAACACATACTGTGCTTCAAACACACCAGGGCTGTTACCACTTTGGAAATAAATAACTTTTACACATGTTTATATTTTATTAGAACCAAATCAAGAAATATGCAAAGAATGAAAACATAATACTTCATCGCTCAGAGCAGAAGTTTAAAAAAAAAACCCACCCAAAAAATCATGAAGTTCTCTTTCAGAGAGTCTACAAGAAAGATGGAGAAAGAGGACATAGTGACAGGAAAAAGTCAAATAGCTTCAAACCAAAAGCATTTGGAGTAGATATTAGGAAGAAATTCTCTACTGTGAGAGTGGTGAGGAACTGGAGCAGATTGCCCAGAGAAGCTGTGAATGCCCCATCCCTGGGGAGATGTTCAAGGCCAGGTTGGACAGGGCTTTGAGCAATCTGTTCCAGTGAAAGGTGTCCCTGCCCATGGCGGGGGGGTTGGAACATGAGTTTTGAGGTCCCTTCCAACCCAAGCCATTCTGTGATTCTATACAGAAAATAAAAAATATGGTTAGTCACCCAAGAAAATAACAACTTTTCCTACAGCTTCTGTTTCACTTACTCCAAGAAGCAGCAGTCTGCTGAGAAGGAGAAATTAAAAGTTTGTGTTTTCCTTCCCAATATGAAAAGTCACCTCAAGGAAATCCACATTTTCTGCAACAAAATATACCTATTAATTTCTGTTCTTTACAAAATACCTCATGTAGGGCAACAGCATTGCTATCTCTGTAACCACCAGTAGCCATCAACACTGGGAATTAGTCAAGCAACTAATTGCAGACAAGCACAATTGTGTCACAGGCCTTGAGAGGTGTTAAGTCACTCCATGCTGGGGAAGAGACACATGAGACCTTTCAGCTCAGTTGGCAGCTTGCAGTGCTCGTCCTCAGAAATCCCACACTGCTGTACTGAGATAACAAGTATATGTTTGTACAAAGGGGTCACTGATGTGAAATTAAGCCACCAAATTTCAACCAATTTTGATATCTGAGAGTGGGAGAATTAATTCATTGGAGTAAAGCTCTACTGCTTACATATTCTAAGTTTAGTTGGAGCAGCAATTTATGCTCTGTATGCTGAAAGGTTACATACATATGACTGTCTTCAGTCACTCAAAAATTCACAGAAAAAAATCCCAGTACTATTCTCACTATGCCTGCCTGGATACACAGGCAGTGTGTAACCTGTCTTTTATAGCACTAAAAAGTGTGGCACACAGGTAATTAAAGCATCAGAGTTCCTTAATAATAATAATAATAATAATGACCCCACATCTGATGGTTGACTGCAGCTTAATGAAACAGAAGAGCAATTAATGATTTACACAAAACCAGGATGGAGGCTAAAAATAAGATTTGTTTCCTCTAGACAAAGACAGAAAGACCTAAGTGATAATGATCACCTGTGAATATTCAGGAAAACAGATAATCTGTTATGAAAGCAATCTCAAAGTGTCTAGTATACTATCATCACTTCTAGCTCCTATTTTTATCCTCTGGAAAAAAAAGAATTGACTAATTTCTTTTATATTACCAATGGCCCTACTCAGAAAATTATTATGGTAATTACTCCTTCTTTTAAAAAGCACCTTTTCTTTTTTTTAATACCTTCTTCTGCTCTTATAATATGGGCCAGCAATCCACTACCATCTCACAGGAGTAAAGTCCAAAACATGCCACTTGCCTGAGTGGTAGCATTAACAGACCTCCTTTGGCAACACAACCACTGCTGACATGCAACTTTCATACAAAGTTTTCAGTTCAAAAAATTAATACAGTTTAAGAAACTCATCTATCACAATCAGTATTTGGGGGAAAACCCCATCAGTGTGGTAGGACCTAAACACAGCATCTACTTAACAAATTTCATTTAGAATGCAGGAAAAAAATCACAGGACTTGCTGTTCTCCCTCCTCCCCTTCCACTGTGATTCATTTCTGAAGACAAAACTTCTCATTTCTAATATACATTAAATGTTTACGCTTGCCTGACTCAACGTGGAAAGTAAAGCATAAAGAGTAACTGGGTCAAGGGTGTAATTATCAGAAGTTGTATTAATGTGGTCAAATCCATGGGACAACGGGAAAACCAGCAGATCTAAAAATTCCTGTTGCCATGCTATTCCTTAACTTTGCACTCAGAGCACCTAATTAAAAGCTGCCAATGCCATGCTAATATTATAAATACTTTGCTCTTATCTTCCAAGACAAATGTTTTTAAGAAAAAGGTTGTTTTAAACACAGATATTCTTATACCATGAAAAAGCATGGAGTAAATGAAGGAAATAAGCACATAAAAGCTTCCTAGCACTACTTCTCTTTGGAAACAAAAAGCAAATTTTGTGATCTTGATTCTGACAATAAGCTGCTGCTCTAAAGTAAGCTCGGTTTCTGAAGCCATCTCTGGTGACCCTTAAGATTACAGCACTAGAGTTAGACTTCCCAGTAGAGCTGCCTTTTTTTTTTAAAATGCTTGCTCCCCTTCAGAGTCTATCCAGTCCACACTGTCTTTTCACTACAGTGCTCTGCCTCTGTCAATCCTCAGCAGACACTCAGTAAAACCAATCTACTTCAGCTGCATTACTTCACCTCCTAAAATTGTGGAAATGTGCTCTTCACACACACAGAAGTCTGTTGCTTCAAATTGAAACATTTTATCAAGTTTAAGATACTATGTTGCTTTCTAGTTATGGCTAAAAACCTCTACAACACCCATTTCAAAAGTACTAATAATTTTACTACCATTTCCTGTATGTTGTGCAGATACCATCTGAGGTAAGAAAGTACTAGCTTTCACAAGAGTCAAGCATTCATGTGTGCACTGCCCTGTTTCAAAGAAAAAGTTCTTTCACCCACAGCTTCTGAGAGAGGTAGAAACACGGTTAATCAATGAGCCTGTCACACTCAACTTACAAGCCTTTGGAAAACACTAGTTTTTAATCATCCACTTTTACCAACCAGCTGTGGCCACTTGGCAAGCTTTGCACAGGGTCTCTCAGGGCCTATTAAAACTCTCTGTTGTGCTGTGAAAGCATTTGAGGTAGCTTATACTTCTGAATTAGAGATAATAAAAGCTACGGACACCATTACATTAGGAATAGCCAAGAAAATGCAAAGGAACATAGCTTGTGTGTGAAACTCCCATGTGGAAACTTCAGTTTCTACAAAACAAAACACAATGATTTTCAAATTTGGTTACTTAGAATCTTACAGGATAAACCCTGGCCTGTCCTTAAAACAGACAAGGAGAGGAAAGAAAGAAACCTAGAAAACATTTTTAAATGGATTTACTTGTACTTAGCACAGACTACGTCTCCCCACTGCTCCACAGAAGAGTTTTATATCCAGGTTAGTGTCTAACTCTGTGCAAGTGACTTAGGCTTATTTTACTGTTGCATTTTGCAGCAAATCTCATCATCTAGCTCCTCTGCGTAATTAAAATTCCTCTTCATCTATTTATGTACTAGCTCCTGCCTCCACCTGAGTCCTCTGGCAGCTGCCTTTCCTGAGCCAGCCTTCGGAAGCACCAGTATCTTCATTCTGGAATTGCAGGGTATGTGTGTCACTCTCCTTAGAGCATCTCCTCCGTCAGCTTTTAAAATCTGTTCAAATTCAGTTTCATCCTCTACTATCATGGATCTAGAATTTCAACACCTCCTTTCAAAGCTCACCTTGTGCAAGGAGGATTCACATCCTGCCATAACAGCACATTGCATCTACCCACGCTTAAAATATTTGTTTGCAGCCTCAGCTCAAAGAACAACCACACAATGGGGAAAGCCCAGCTCCCTGCTTGAACACTGCTGCCTGAGGAAGTTATCACTGAGTATTTGCACTCAGCAGCAGGGAAAACTCAGGACATGCTCACACTCTGTGCCAAGAAAGAGCTCTCTAGGACAGCCGGGCGACACTGTGCAAAAAGTATCCACCCCATTACTCTAGGAGAACTAATGACACTAGAACAAACATCAGCAACCTGTGAATTTTCCATCCCTGTACCACAGCAAAGGCAGTAGAGGCAGCAGGAGCTAAAGCTCAACGCTAGTTAGGTTTGAAGTCGGATCAGCATGTCCTGAATCAGCCCCACACTGTCCAGTCTTGGTTTTACAGCTGGCATGTTGTGTGGGCTGACAGTCTTATTTTAAACCTTTGCATATGTGTTATTTAACCCACAGATTTAAAACAACCTCGGGACTAACAGACATGAACCATAACAGCTTTCGAAGAGTAATAGGATTTATCAGGCCAAAAATTAAGGGGTTACAAATTCAAATTTCTCATTTAGAGCAGAAGCTCACATTTCTTAATTTAAGTCCTAGTGCAAGCTGGGATACCAGATCAAGTGCTATTTTTTCCAGCTCTATATTTACACTTCAAGGACTATGTAGAAGCACAGAGTAGAAGCAAAAAAAATCAGCTAAATGCCTCAATTGTGAGCCTTTTGGGGGAGGTTCAGAGAAGTTTGGGTTACGTGTCTTCAAACAGGTTTTCAAAGCAGTATAGATTTAGATGTCCATCACAACTCAAGGAAGGAGGACTCAAACTTTAAATTTAGGAAAATAATAGCTTTACCTTGCATATGCACAGAAGCTTAGAAGAGCATTGCGACGAAAAGGAAGGTTTCTCTTCTGCTCTAGCAGGAGGTGCAGCTGAAGAATTTCAGCCTCACCCATGCAAAATTAGATATTTATTTTGGATAAATCCCACAAAATGTTTTCCGCCCAGCCAGCACTCCTACCTGCTGGTTTGGCAGCAGCAGAGCCAGGCGCTGTGCTGCAGGATGGCAGGCAGCCAGCCACCAACTCTCTCTCCAGAGACTGGCAGGGTAGACTGCTCAGTGAAGCCTTGGGGTTACTGCAAGGCAAGGACAGTGACAGCTCTCAGCTGCTGCATCTCTGAGGCTACAAGGGTCACCAGAGCCTCTGCTACCAGGGAAACAGCAAATTTGGGGATGCACCTCGCCATATCCCGCCTGTCAGCTCTTCCCTTCGCTGTAACATGTGCGCGCACACTGGAAAGGAGGGAGAACAAACATCACCTCCTGACTTGCTGGTTGGACCAGGGAAGCACTGAGGGATCCCCTTCTTTTCTGCCTAAAAACAAGCAAGTAAAACCATATCATGTCATTGCATGTGTTCCTACACACTGGCTGGCCAAAAGCACAGCATGAAGACTGTACTTCGGAACCAACATGCAACATATGCTGGCTGAGTTTTAGCCCAAAGCAAGATAGAAAACAACAGAAACGTGACTCCTGCCTGAGGAGCAAACCTTCAACCATGCTCTGAGGATCCCGTGACTTCAGGACTTCCTTGGCATCAAGCCTCATTGACATCCCTCAGAGTCTCCCAGTCACCCCTCTTGATCCCCCTCCCCACACAGACCCCTCACAGAGAATTCCTGAATTTTCTGTGATCTGCCATCAAGAGTTACAGTTTAGTGCAAGGGCATCACAATATTGACATGCTGTTAGGCTGCAAAGACAAACTTCCCAGGGAACACTTAAGCCATTTCCCTGACAAACAGCACCATCTTTATCACATTAGGACATATCTATGTTGGTTTTCAAAAAAGAATTACTGGTCCCTGAATGCTCATATGCCTCTACCAGAAATCTTCCTATATTTTGGCAGATACAGAATCATCATTTTTACCCATGTTTAGATCCATACTTGGAAAAGGAAATATACAGGATATTTCACTGAAAAAAGTTTACACATCGGTGCTGACACAACAGCATGCAAAGATTATAAAAATAAGGTAAAACCACACATACATAATTAAGCATTGTTTGCTAGCAGCTCTTGCACATGCTTAACTAATAACACATGCTTAAAGCCAACATTATTTTGTATTACTTCAATGTCCTTTGTTTGTCACCTTAACCTACAAAGTTATCTAACAATAAGTCTGATCTCAAATGTTTCCAAGAAGCAAACATCAAATAATAAAAAGTATGGTTTTTTTCTAATGTTTCTCTTTTCAAATACACAAGTATCATCAAACATTTTTCCTAAATTGGAGAAGTCTTTAAGTGAATGAATGTCAAACTTCTCAAACAAAAAATTTAAAAATCCTGTTTGTCTGAGTACATGTATCTTTTCATATACAGCTGTGTTAAACCATTTCCGTTACTGATGGTTCTCATGCTGTTTCACTGTTTTCTTTAATTATTGTGGGAAAAAGAGAGAGGGAAGGAAAGAAGAAAAAAAAAAAAAAGAAGAGAAAAGCAAGCAGGCTCCCACAGGACTCAAAAAATAAGAGTTATTTCCCAACCTGCCACTCCACCAGGGTGCCTGACCTGGTGAGATCTCACATTTCCCAAAGGTTTTACACCCAGATGGGTATGGGGTGGGGAACGAACAAAAACCCCCAAACAAACAAACAAACAAACCAAAACCCCCCCCCCCAACCCCCCCCCCCCAAAAAAAAACCCCAAAAAACAAAATGGAGATCCTGCCTCTCCTGCTCACATAGGAGGTATGCAGGGTGCCAATGAGACAAGATCATCACATAGTGCTGAAGATTTTCTTAATGCCATGTGCATCCCAAACACCCAGACTGCCTACTGTATTTACTTCCAGACGAATCTTGCTGTAAGTTCATAGATTGTGGCCTATTTGTATGTATCTCCAACTCATTTACACAACTTAGTTAAACTTTCTTTCCATTATGCCATATTTAAATCCCAATTTGATCTGTCAAGTGCCAAGTTCTCCGTGGGAGAGCATTCCTTGTCCTTATTTCTCTTCCTTGCAGTTCTGTTTCATGTTTCATGGTGGTTCTCTGCACAGCTTCCTCCATAGCTGCACAATTCAACACCTTGCTAAGAAATATCTCTTCCTAACCATAAACCTCTTTGCAAATAAAATTAACAACACAAGTGTAAACACAAGAGCAATGAATTAGTTGCCATATTTACCCAAACTACTGCTTCCACTTCAGAAGGAAGTAGTTTGGGTAAATACATCAACAGTTTGGGTAAATGAAATTCTGTATTAAATACACGGGATAGCTTAATGTCAAGCTCCTCATTTGCTGAATTCTGCAGCTGGCCTGTAAGAAACCTGCAGTGTCCCCCTTCAGTTCATCTGAGAAATTATACTTACAAGGTTTCCAATAAAGTCTTAACTAATTTGTGCCAGTATTAGTCACATTAACGACTGCCATTCAATAACAGTTTGGAGGGCTTTCTATCCTGAGAACACTGCAAAGAAAAGATATGTTTCTCCAACAGATGACAACAACAAAATATATAAAGCTTATGGTAGTTTCTTCTGTTAAAGACAAGTTAATTCATAAAGGTAAGGAACATTAATGCCTGTCAATTTCCTTCTCTTTGGAATCTGTCCTTCACACACAGTAATTACATCGGGAAACCTCTCTCTCCACAACTAATAGAACGAAAAAATCAGTTGTGACTAAGAGAGAACTGCATGGAACATATTTTAACATCAACATTAAATCCAAATGCTATTTTTAAACACATCGTCTACACTTGAAATCTGCAGAAGTACTTTAGAAATGTTCCTTTTGGTGCCTTTGAAAATTAAACTGCACTTGCACTAAAGGCAAAGAAAAACGAACCTCCAACAAAACAACGAAATACACTGCAAAATTGCTTAAGAGCATATCATAGTGAAGCATGACTAGTGCTTCCAGGAGGGTTTTCTCAAAGGCAGACAGAGCTGATACTCTGTCTGACAGGGTATATTATCTGGGGTGCAATATAATCCAGCAAGGAAGACAAAGGAAAAAAAGATTCCCCTTAAGCCTTCTACAGAAAATAGGAACAGCCAAACAGTAATAAATCACTGAGTTATAACTCCATTTTGACATAGCTACAGGAGGACACCTCTGAGATTTTAGTGGAGGTTTTTAAATTGTGAAGTCAGACAGATTAAACTGTCAAATATAAGTCTGCCAGGAGTTTGCTTAAAGTACTTTACAGCCATAGCACTATTCATAAGTTAAAACAAACCAGAATTGCAGACGCTGGGTATCTGGGACTGAGATCAGAAGAAAAATTTGCATATTTTATGTTCTAGGAAACCTCCCTCTGTCACGTATTACTTTTAATGCACTACTACTCAAGTTAGTAGTTTACATTCATGAATTCCTAGACTGAACTGCATTCGACTTCATTCATCTGAGATCAGTGTTCAGTATCAAATGCAGCAAGGACTACTGATAAAGGCACATATTTGCATCTAGTTAATAATCCTAATTGGTATGCAGACCACTTTAAAAATGCACTAATCAGTGTTACACTCAGATGCAGGGTTTGTTCAGTAGTAAAAGTCACAATCTAAATACTCACCCAAACAACTCATTTTCAGGGAAGACTGAAGCTCAGCACGTTTCAGTTAAAGAAAGAAAATTGTTTTAACATTGGGAGACAGAACTTTGAGGGTAACCATAGATCTCCAGCTAAATCGAATTTCATCTTTCTAAGGCATAAAGAAATCCACTTTCTTTAACAAGGTTAGCTCACTATCCTGAGAGTGATGGAGGCCAAGTGTCTGCTGTCTGTCAGGGCAGACTCCTACAATCATTTCCCGATGCCTTGCTGCAGGGTCTGCTCTTACACCCTTGGCAACAGACTTCAGCAGCCAGGACCTCCCAGATGAGGCACAGATAAACCAGTGCTCATCAGCAATCCCAGGGCACTCTCCACAAAGCAACATTGCCCTCAAATTCTCCTGCCAGAGCTCTACAGCCTCCCACCTCGCAGGTGAACGGAAAGTGGTAAAAGAGACAATAATCTCAGCAGGGATCCAGGGAAAGCCAAGCAGAAAGCAGGAATTCTTTTCACAGCCAGGAGCAGACCTACAGACAAGCAGCACCCCTGGCTAAAGGCCATAGAGGCTGCAACAAGGTCCCAGGAGGCTGCAGTCAGACCAGACAGGCATTTGGAACCAGAAGCCACCAAATGTTTTGAAGGGAAAGCTTGCACCCAACGCTGGTAACATCAAGCTGAGAACAGCCAGAGGTTCAGAGAGTATCTATACAGGAGGTTTTGAATAAGGGTATCCTGTTCTTATTTTCCCTTTGACATCTGCTTACATGGTGACAAAAAAATAAAAAAAAAAAAGAAAAAGAAAAAGGAAAGAAAGAAAAAAGGTTGCAGAAGACAACAGATTACAAAGAAAGCAGGCTGAAGAGTAAAAAGAATTAGGCAACTAAAGCAGGACACCACACAGAGCATTCCAAAAACACCCTCTGCTCCTTAAATCTCTGGGGACAGCATATATTAGTCCTCTGTCCAAAGCATAAGGAGACAAGGAAACAGGCGCAGAGGTGCTGGGATACTGATCATCATGAGAAGCAGTGAGGTACTGCTGACAGTCACAGTACGCATTACGCAGCCTCTGCAGCTGGCTGCATTCCGTGTTGCACACACAATATTTTTCAAACCAACTACAGACTTCATACAAGTTCAACTACTGCAACCACCATGCCAGATAACTCAGCTATTCTGCAGGACAACAAATGAGACAAATCCCATGCACAACTAGCTCAACTAGACTTGTTTTCAAATTTGTTTTAACTTCATTAATTCTGGTCTTCCAGTCACAGCATACCTTGGAGAACTGGTCTCAGTTCACACTGTCTGGGTCTACTGTACAGCCCCCCCAAGAACTCCTTTTTAAGAGGATTTATGAATTACTTACATGGGGGGAGAAATTGCTGCAGTTCATCTTTTTAACCTGAAAGTTAATAAGCTCAAGCAGCTCATACATACAAACATATAATTTCCTTTTGTACAGCTTGGACTTTAAGGAAAAAGATTTTCCACACAATTAGATGCAGTTGTTAGACAACACATTATTTTAGAGGGGAAAAAAAACTAACATGCAAAACATTTCAGAAAGTGGCCTCTAAGCACATTGCAACCACGTAGCATTACAATCTGTAAAGCAGGCATTTTTATACCAGTTTTGTAATGTCAGATTTTAAAAATAAGAAACACTAACACATAAAATCTATATTAACTCAGACATACGGAAAAGCTTTTCATGAGTCACCAAGCCTTCTCTCCTACTGCCACAGCCAAGTATACAATACTGACTTCCCCAACATATCCTCAAGAGCCAGTTAAGGGGCTTGCTCCCATTTAGCCCATTTTAAGGTTGTTCTAGATTTAGGGAAGAAACTGTGCAAATTTCAGCTTAAGTTTATTCATGCCAGTTTATATCTATCTGTTCTCATGCCAACATTGTTCTTTAGCTTAAATAGCTCCTCTCTCCCTTTCTAGTGTTTATATCCCAGCTGTACTTGCAGACTGCATTCATATTCCATCTCAGCCTTATTTGCTAGGCTAAACAAGCCAGGCTTTCCTTGTCTTCTCTGGAATAATTGACACTCCTATCCTCCAGCCTGTCTGCACTGTCCCACCTGCAGCACAGGTGAGAGAACCCATGGCTGGCACCCCCCAAGAGCTTGCACCCATTCCACCACCACTCCTGCCTGTGTCCTGGCCTAACACACTACACCATCACCTTTACTTTTTCCATAGCAGCAAGGCAGCAGCAACTTGGTCAGTGGTCAGCCAGTGCACCCAGCACATCCCTGGCTCTGCTGCTCCCAGAAATGGAGCTCCTTGCTCACAGCAGGGTACAAAGGTCGGACTTTGTGTCCCACTAGACAGGGATGTACAGTACAGTTTGTTTACAGTGTGGATGACTTGTTCAAGTATGACTACACATCCTGTGTCAAAGCTTGCTATCTGACGGAGATGTAATCAGTCAATTG
Source organism: Promerops cafer (assembly GCA_013398275.1). NCBI lineage: Eukaryota > Metazoa > Chordata > Aves > Passeriformes > Nectariniidae > Promerops > Promerops cafer. The sequence goes on from VZSE01013631.1 coordinate 1,549,447, forward strand.
CTCACCATTACCTATCAACTACCAGGATTCACTTTAGTTTTTCACAGCCTCTGCTAAAAAATCTTTACAGCAGGCAATCTCAAGTACTCAAATTCCCCCCTAACAAGCTCCTGAAGTCACCACTCTCTTCAGCTCAAACCCTGAAGCAGCCCTTTCTAGGCTCCTCAGGCATTTCCTAAGGAAGTCTCTGTCCCTCCTGACCAATGGCACAGCAGAGTCTACTCAATACACAAAAAATGACCAGCTTTGTCACTGGTTTCCAACTTCCAACTGCAGAACTGAAAAACAAAAAGAATAATCCAGGTTTCCAAGTCATGCATTTCCTCTCCTAGCAAATGATTCCCACAGTTGCAATCTACTACTTAGATGACTCTTGCTGGGAAAGGCATATTCACTCATGCTGCTTCAGAGCCAAGAATCTTCCTCCTTGTTACAACAGTTATGTTTTCTTCAAAACACATGATAAAATTACTCTTCATCCCAAAGAGTCTTCTCCAGTCCTTAATTTCCCTTAGATGACAAAAAACTCCCAAAAATACAAACCAAAAAGTATTCCATCACCCACTCATTGCTGTAAAGGAAGAACAAAAATACCCACACTCCACATGACTGTTCCAGGCAAGGAAATTAATCAGCCAAGATTTTGTCCCAAGGTCACTGTAAGAGGATGTCTCTTCCTTTAAGTGCTAGGACATCTGCACTCTTATTTTAACTAAATGCAATTATGCCAGCAGAAAAATAGTTTTAAACACAAGACAGACAACTCATTCAGGCGTTCAGAAAATACAAGAGCATGACGATGGCAGGATGACGACATGTAGGACATAGAACAAACTGGACGAGCACACCTCTGAGCCAGAGGACACAGCAAACCTGCAGCAGCTCAGCAGCTTCTGGGGTAGCAGATCTTCGTGAAGCACTGAAACTTGCAGCAGATACTGTTACCCTGAACAACTGACTGCAGATACCATTTACGACGAACAGCTACCAGCAGTATCCACAACACACAAAGCCTACCAGCACATCACCACTGCAGAGTTGGGGCTTCTTCTTGGTTTTGTTATTTTGTGTTTAAAGCCCAGAAGTACACTTACCCTCCCTATCAAGCAGGAGCTCAGCCAAGAATTATAAAACATTGCAAACAAGCAGGCAAAGCAATGAAGTACAAACACAAACCGTTACACTTTCCATTTTATCTGTCTCTCTAGCCGCAACTAAAGTAGCTCCGTTGCTGCCTTGGGACCCAAGCAAATTCCTGACAACTTCCAGGACGGATTCATGGGGTCCCCGTTTTGTTCCGAGGACTGTATTTTTTGCACGCTCCCATCTGCAGCCCCGCGCGCAACCCTCGAATACGATTTAATCACAAAGCTCAACTCGCTCACTTTACTAATTAAAAAAAAAAAAAAAAAGAAGAAGAAAAAGAAAGAAAGCTACTTCTACATGCACTTTTACCATTTTTCCGGCTTTTTTACCGCACCACCCCCAGCAGAACAAGACCGGCTGCCGCTGCTACTCGCCGCCCGCGGGAGCAGAGCCCACGCTCGCCGCAGGCTCGGCCAGCGCTCTGCAGTAGCAGCGGCAGCGCTCCGGCACACCGAGGGAAGGCAGCGGACCGCGGGCCGGCCTCGACTCCGCACCCCCGAGACCGGGATGCGCCGGAATCGCCCCGAGCAAGGGCGGCGGGACCCTCCCCCGGCCTCATGCCCGGTCGCACCGGCAGCGGGCCGGGCGGAGCGGCGGCACCGCGGGCGGCCGCGC
>VZSE01013631.1:1551450-1565979 GCA_013398275.1 Promerops cafer
CCCGGCCGCCGCCCAGAGCCGCGGCCCGCTGGGTGCCGGCCGGGCGGGGCGAGGGGCGATAGCAGCGGCGCCATGTCGTGTGCGTGCCCCCGCCAGCCCTGCTCCCGCCCCGCGGCCCCTCGGCGGTGCCGCACCGGGGACTTTAAGCTCACATCCGAGCAGATGTACCTCTGTGAAGGAATAGAGGTTGTGTGTGAGGCAGGTCTACCCCCTGAAAAAAAAATATTTTTTTCTCCTTAGGGAAAAAAGAAGGGTCTGGGTCGTGCTTGGCAAGTGTAGTAATAATGCCCATACCAAGGTGAGGCAGTGGTAATAACTCTCCTAAAATGCCCCCTGCTGTATCCCAGTGCTCCTCTGGCAATAGTGAGAGGCAGACAGGTAGACAGCCAAGTAGGCTGGGAAGCCCTAGAAGAAGATTTTATCACTCTCTGCAGTTACCTGGAAGGAGGTTGTAGACAGCTGGGAGTTAGTCACTTCTCCCACGTAAAAAGCAATAGGACAAGAAGAAACAGCTTCAAGTTGCACCATGGGAGGTTTATGCTGGATATTAAGGAAAATTTCTTCACTGGATGGGTTGTTAAGCATTGTAACAGGCTGCCCAGGGAAATGGTGGAATCACCATCTCTGAAGGTACTTAAAAGGGTGAGTAGAGGTAGTACTTGGGCATGTGGTTTAGTGGTGGACTTGAGTTAATGATTGGACTTCATGATCTTAGATATCTTTTCCAACCCTAACAATTGTATGTTTCTATGATTCTAAGAATGGCTTGTTTTTCACACCGGGCATGGGCACCAAGTATCCACATGGCAGTGGGTTACACCCCCCATAGCTGATGAACATTAGCAAACCCCTCTGGTCATGGATTGATGGGGTGTGCTTGGCATCAGCATAGTGCTCCAGGCAGCTGTGTTCTGGTGGGTCTCAAAGCTCAGGTAACCAATGTGAATGGAAAGGAACGAACTGTTCTCATGCGTGGAAAACAAACGAGTAAAGGACCAGGCCTGGCAACTTCACTGCTCTAACCTGCGTGCACTACTGTAGGGTTACAGTTCAGATTAAATCCCTAGACACATCTTGAGATGGATGAGGAGAGAATCACAGCAATGTCCTGGACAGTTAGAAATGAGGCTTAATGGAACACACTCGTAGGAAGATACTTCTGTTGAATGCCTTCCAAATATGTGGAATATTGTCTGTTCTGTCAAGCTAGGCTTTTGAGATTGCAGGGGAAGAAACTGGTCATTGCTAAAGCAAAAAATTCAACATAGGATGGTAGTTCAGTGGAAAGCATGTAACAGACCTTTTACTTCTACACCTTCTAACAATTTTAGGAGGTCCCTGGAACAGCAGATGCAAAACAATCAGCAGTAAAAGAGTGTCGTATTGGAGTGACCTAAGACGGATAAGGAGGTCAAAGTAGTCTATTACAATAATGAAATTGGCATCTCATACATTTTCTTACATGTTCTTGTAAATGTAAACACATTTAGTAGTCCTATGGAAGTGCCCAAGTCTACTTTAAAATTTATCACACCTTTTATAACAGCAAATCTATTTATCTGCAAGAGATGATTTTTCCTATGCATTCCATAGCCTTTGTTCCCTTCCTGGTAATAACAGAATGCTCATAAACTGAGAACAATATAAATTATCATTACAATTAATAGCAATATTACATCTTTAATTAGAAATGTTTATGGTTTTAGAAGATCATATTGACATCCACCAGCCTAAAGAACAGAAAAAAATATTTGTAATTATAAGTACCACACTGATGAACAAGAAGAAACAACAATTAGGTGAAGACATAGAACAATTAGGCAAAGTAATTCAGAGCAAAGCACCTAGAAATTATACTTTATTATACTTAATATTTAATAACTTACTCTTAATTGTATTGTTCTTTTTTGTAGTGGTACCCACTTTTTCCATTTGTCTTAAAATTGAACATGATTTAATCTCCTAACACTTTTATAAGCTAAAACTCACATTATAATTGATATTTTTAGATTCAAGACTATGATGATGGCCCAAGAAAGGCCCCAAATAGTTATAATGATCTGTAATGAAACTGTGTTATCATGATCAGTTTCAGAAGGACCAATGACCTCCTGAGACATCCAAAGGTGATTCATCAAATTCCAGCATTTGCAAATCAGGTTGCTTCCCTCTTCAACAAAGCACATCATCCAGCAGGAGGGAAAGCTTTTATGCTTTGACAGTATACTGGAGAAGAACTCTCCCTGGAATATGCACTGTGTCTACTTTAGAGATGCAAGACCACTAGCAGGTTACCAAGATTATTAGTGAATACCCTATTAATACCCTGACAGAAATGGTTAGGCAAGATACTCAGAAATTCATGTTCCTTTAATAAAAATAAGTGTAATAACACTGCATTGTGGTTTTCACTGTGTGGTTAGAGTTATGATTAATATTTAGTTACATAGTCTATGTAATATACTTTGGATTGCAGTGTAGTAAGCAGTGCCATAAAAATGAAGTGCTGGGGAAACAAAATAAGGAATTTCATATACATCTTAAATGGACAGCTGCCCAGTACACTTACTTCTCGGAAGCATTTCTGTGTGGATGCAGTGCTAGCCTAAGCTTAGCAAGTCTCATCAAATATTTCATAGAATCATAGAGTATCATTATTTGGAAGGGACCCACAGGGGTAACAAAGTCCCACTCTTAGGCACTTACTCTTTTACTTAAGACACAGACATCTTGTGGAATAGTGTTTATAAACAACAGTGAAGAAAAAAGAGGGGCTTTTCTATATTATTAGCTCGTAGCAAAAAATTTCATTGTCATCTTGCTGTTCCTGTATGTGAACTATTGACTGCAATTTTATTGTGGTCGAAATCTCTCCAACTTTGCAGCAAGGAATGACAGTCCATAGGAATCTCCACTGGCAAGTAAACCTGGGCAGCTGACCTTCCCCACTGCCACACGGGTTTGCAGGCCTTGCATCAGGACTGACTGTGCCCCGAGCGTGCTCTGAGGAGGAGTTCATAGTTTCTCCCCTGCTTTCTTCCATGTAGTAGCTTTTTACTTACGGGTTAGTCCGTGTAGAGGGATAGTTACAGTACGCAATGATCCCATCTCGAGATACTTGTCTCGCTTACTGCAGCGACAGTAGGAGAGCGGTGACTATGAAATAAGCAAGGCTACCATCTAGTGGTGCCACTGCGCTTCCATAGCGCAGAGAAGCACACCGCCTTTGGCTGAATATATTGATCCTAAACGCAGAAACTTAACAAAGAAAATTCGATTATAGCAGAATGGTTGGAGCACTTTCTCTAACATTTTCACGCAGCTAAATTAAGTCTCCATTTTAAATACAAAATAAAATCATTTTCCAGAAAAAGCAAAAACCACCACACACAGTGCACCTGCAGCTGGCAGATTTAAGAATTAGACTCGTAGTATGTAATTTTTCATTACAGGCTTCAACATTCTTGGAGAATTCATTCCCCCAGACACCTTGCTTCCCAGGACCTGTGCAAAACCATGTATTGCTCCCATTATTTTGAATTCCTGTCTCCTTAGTGCTCCCTGGGTTAGCATATAGTGAAAGGTTAATTCTGCCATGAACAAACTTCCCGGTGTTATTTATAGAGAAGCAAAGGCCACAAGACATCAGTCTCAGATAAGATTATTCCAGTAGTTAAATCAAACCAGGAACTAAATCAAGGCCTCCTGCTATACTCATGGAGCCCTTTCCTGTTCGCTGTATTAGCTATCTCAGGCACATTGCCGCTACCCTAATGAAGGCTCTATAGGAACAAGTGCAAGTGGAGCAATTTGCTGGCCAGCAGTTCTCTGATATCTTGGCATGCCAAGCAAGGCAGAATGACAATTTTGAAGTTTCTCTCTAGCTCTTCAGGAATGCAAAGCCTTGCTTCCAGGAATGGTTGTAAAGTAATTATAAATTATCTCTTAGACATCTATCTAGATGTAATCCCCTGATCTCTCCTTTCTCTGCCTGTTACACAGCGGTATATTGAGATTTGCTACAAGGAGGATGAAGGAAAGCTGGCCTGATGTGACTGGCCCCCAGGCATATAAACTCCTTGGTTATGTGGTGAATTTACCCAGCCTGCCCACTCATCCAAACAGGGGCAGCTCCATTTTTTTTATTATTACAGGCAGGTTCTGAGCGGTGCAAGCAGGGTGACTGTGTCCGCTCACAAACAATCACCATACATATTTGAAACAGGAGACCATACCAACTGACCACTGCAGGTAAACAGTCCATTTGGAACTTCCTTCTAGCTGGAAGGGCCAGATGGGGGAAAGCTGCTGTTTGTAACAAAGAAGCTGCTATTAATACAGAGTTTCTAAATGCTACAGTAGCTGCTTAGGCTCTGCTAGAAGCCAGTAGCTGCTTTCAGAGCTGACTTTTCTGCAAACTCCGCTTACTCTTTTATATGGCTCTGGTGGACAAAAATACTCAAAAGCTGCCACAGAGCAAGGCCTGTAATTATAGGCAGTCAAATAAAGAGAATAGCTCACACTTTCAAAGCTGACATCTAGCTAGATTTTCTTGCCTTGGCTGCTTAAAATGGGAGCTATAGCCCTGATGGGCGCTGAAACATATGATCATCAAAATTTTCCTACAACTGAGAAATAGGAATACAACAGAGATTTTGCAATGTAGGTTGCATTTGAGACTATAAATACTTTGTTGTTCAAACAGCACAAAATAAAGCACAGCTTGGAAGTTTTAGGAAAACACCTCTTCAATGCCAGCAGCTGCTGTGCTTCAGGCCTGCTGCCCTGGAATCTTGGAGCTTTTCCTGGAAGAACTTCAGTGCAGGTTCTGCCCAACAGGCAGCCAAGGATGATGTGTCAGTACAGCTCCCTGTGAGGTGGCCAGGAAAGCCATATTTCAGTCCAGAATGGCTGACACACTCATGCCATATGTGGGGCTTTGAGAAACCTGCCTGGTATAGTTGAAGGTATTGCTGCTTATGGAAGGGGGTTTGAGACCTCTCTCAAAGGTTTTTGAATAGTCCTGGGAATCTGGAGAGGTCACAGTTTACTGGAAGCTGGCAAATGTTGTTCCAATTTTCAAGAAGGGCAAGAAGGATGACCCTAGGAACTACAGATCTGTCATTCTTACTTCAGTGCCTGGTAAAATTATGGAGAAAATTATTCTGAGAGTTATTAAAAAACACTTGAAGGACAACATGGTCATTGGTCACAGCCAGCATGGCTTCATGAGGGGACAGTCCTCTTTCACTAACTTCGTTTGCTTTTATGACAAGTTAACTCACCTAGGTAATCAAGGGAAGCCAGTTGATGTAATCGTTTTGGATTTCAGTAAAGCTTTCCATGCTGTCTCTCAAGTACCCTTCTGGACAAAATGTTCAGCACACAGCTGGATAAACACATCATGGGATGGGTGAGCAACTGGTTAATGCATCAGGCACAAAGGGTAATAGTGAATGGGGTGACATCAGAGTGGGGACCTCTCACTAGTGGGGTTCCACAGGGCTCTAATTTAGGGCCAGTGCTCTTCAACATCCTTATAACTGACTTGGATGCAGGACTTGAAAGTAAAGTAAGTTTACCAACAGTACTAAATTGTGGGGAGCTGTTGACTCTCTGGAAGGTAGAGTGATCCTTCAGAGAGACCTTGGCAAGTTAGAGGGCTGGGCACTCACCAGCTGCATGAAGTTTCACAAGGGGAAGTGATGGATTCTGCACCTGGGTTATACATACAAACTGGGGAACGGGATGCTGGCAAGTGGCACTTTGGAAAGAGACCTCTGTGTCCTGGTTACTGGAAAGGTGATCATGAGTCAGCAGTGCCCTGACAGCCAGGAGGGCCAGCTGTGTCCTGGAGGGCATCAGACACAGCATCACCAGCTGGGCAAGGATTGTTCCACCCTGCTCTGCACTGCAGTTTTGGTCACCACAATACAAGAAGGATACACAGCTATTAGAGAATGTCCAAAGGAGGGCTCTGAAGATTGATGAGGGGTCATGAGGGGGAGCCATACAAGAGTGCCTGAGGGCACTTGGTCTGTTCAGTCTGGAGAAGAGGACACTGAGGGGAGACCTCATTGCAGTCTACAACTTCCTCATGAGGGGAAGAGAAGGGGCAGACACTCTCTTCTCTATGGTGACCAGTGACAGAACTTGAGGAAACATGCATGCATGAAACAAGCATGAAGCTGTGTCAGGGGAGGTTTAAGCTGGATATTAGGAAAAGGTTCTTCACCCAGAGGGTGGTTGGGAACTGGAACAGGCTCCCCAGGGAAGTGGTCACACCACCAAGCCTGACAGAGTTCAAGAAGCATTTGGAAAATGTTCTCAGACACATGGTGTGATTGTTGGGGTTGTCCTGTGCAGGACCAGGGGCTGGACTTTGCTGATCCTTGTGGGTTTCTTCCAACTCAGGATATTCTATGATTCTATCATCCTAGATGATCTTTAGGGTCTCTTCCAACCCAAACCATTCTAAAATTCTATGATTCTGTGTTATGCATATATACACACTCACATCCACTAATACATGTTAAGAGGTACAGAAAGCTAAGATAAAGTTGGAAACGCTAGGTTTGCTAACAGCAGAAGGCCAGTGCTTTGTCTCTGAAACAAGAGAGACAAAAGTCCAGTGCCTAATGTCCTAAATACAGCTAGAAAAGCCCAGGCTACAAATGCACTCAATGGGAATTTTGCCCTACGTGTATAAACATACACAGGGAAGAGCAGCATGTTTTGCGTTTATATTTGCAACGGTAGAATGTGATAGAGTCCCATTGTTTTTCTGATCCATAGTGTAGTTTCCCTCGCAATCTAAATATTTTTCTCCACCGAGACAGGGATTTGTTTCAGCATGCATATTCGTAAGCTAAACTCCTCCAGTAAGACAGTATGGCTCAAGTGATGGTGTTCTTCATACCAACATGTGCTTTGGGTAAACAATTCAAAACAGCGCTTGTTAAACTGATCTTCAGGAAAGAAGTTTCTCCATCAGTGACAAACACTGTCTAAACACTTCTCTAAAGGTGGATGTTTGGAAATACTCTCCTCCTTGTGTAGTGTGAAAAAATTCCTGAAGCAGAGAGGGAAAAAATCCTCCCTTTCTCTGCATGGCTGGTGCTCTGAGAGCAGTGTCTGAAGATGCACAGGAGGCACTACAAGTGTTAGGTTCTAAGAGTGGCTGGGTCAAAGGCGGCTTGGAAGGGCAGATGTTTCCCAACTGGATTTGCTTCACTGTGTTTTTAATGTTAATTGCTTGCACTTGAGCCAAGACTAATAACCTTCCACCAGCGACATCCCCAGCAGTGTCAGAGCAGCTGGGCCTGCGCTGCTGCATCGCCCAGCTGGTAGGAGCAGCACGTACAGGACAACTGTTTTGCATTAGCAAGACACTGGGTGGTCACCACTTGTAAAACTCTTTGTGTCAGCATTATAACTTAACCAGAAGGTTATATTCTGCCAGATGTACTTCTGGAAAGTGGCTAATAATGTAAGGTTAAGTCTCTTATTCTTCCACATTTTGAAATCAAAGCCTTGACTTGTAAGTACAAATGAATAACTACTGTTATTTGTAATTAATACAGGAACTGGTACAGCAAAGGCTCTGGAGATCTTGTTGCTTAAAAAACACAATCTGCTAGCATGACTAAGGGATGCATTTAATGCTTCTATATGCTGTTACAGGGTGGAGAAGCAAGAGCAGCTCAGATCTAGATCTGTGAGGCTTTTTATCTTCCATTTTACCACAGTGTGGAACAGTCAAAGCTGTGCTGCTCTGAGTCACTTCTGGGTCACTACCCTGCCAGGCCTGCACACCAAATATATGTAGAGGCTAGGAGCTCTAAGGTATGCCTTAGGAGTGATTAAGAAGAGGTAGTTTGCCACTGTCTCAGATGCAGAAAATGTCTTCCCCATGCAGCCCACTTCAGGACAGGACTAGCTAGGCAGGCTCAGGGCAGACTCAGGGCAATCCAGGGACCCCAAGCTCTTGGCTTCACTCAGTCTACAACTTCCTCAGGAGGGTAAGAGAAGGGGCAGACACTGTTCTCTTCTCTATGGTGACCAGTGACAGAACTTCACTGGACTGGCAGCAGCTCTGTGCCAACATCACTCCCAGGTGAAGTAGCTCCAACAGAAAAACCATGCTTGAACATCTCATAGACTGTCTGCAGCTAAAGCTTTAGAGCAGAGCACTTCTCTAATTAAAAACAAAATCCCCACACTTCTCAAGAATGTGCATGTGTAGATTAGGAAGCAAATCCTTTGGCACAAGTTAGTGTAAACAGTGTGCTACGTCTGTCCTTGATGTGTAGGAGTTCAGGGTAGCTTGTACTACCTGGGACATTTTTGTTATGCAAGTGAAGATTTTAGAGAACATGTTAAGCTGAGCACAATTTATTTCAGGATTTCTGTAAGTGGGGGTGAACATATATATAAAGATCAGGTGGAGACAGTTGACCAGAAGACTACTCATAAGATACAACAAGAATACAGGACCATGTCAGTTATGTAGAAAAAGCAACCATCTTTCAGGATTCTGTGACTAAGTTAGCTAAAAAAAAAAGGGGGGGGGAGGATTTTCATTATTTATTCATTTATTTATTTATTTATTTTCATGAAGTGGTTTTGTTGTTCACTGATTTCAAGTGTCAGCTACTTTAAATTCCACTTAAGGTCTCCATTTGCATAAAAAAGACAGGGTGGAGGAGTACCTTTTACATCTGCCCTTCACTATCAGTCTGCTTTTCCTTCTCCCCAAAAGGAGACAGCTGATATCCAGGACATAGTGTAAGATGGTTTGTTGTGCTGACATGGAGTAGTTACAAGATTTCACAGTAAACTCCCTGCACATGAGAGTCCTTGTCTACAGGTGCCTCTGTTGTCATGCAAGCTGGACAAGCTCCTTTTTCTTTTTTCTTCAACAGACACAAAACCCCTTGCTATTCCCTTCTGCTAGAGCCATAATTTTCCCTTCTTCATCCAACAACAGGCTAGCCAATTTTTTCATTTTTTCCTCACGTTTCCCCCAGAAACACCAAAGCTACACTAGCATGTAAAGAGAGCACAGGTGATGATAGACTTGATCCAGAAGTTAGATCCTCAGCAGCTCTTTAAGGCATATATTCTGTCCTTTCCCCGAAAAAGTTTAATTCTAGAGGCTGGAGACTGCTGACATGAAGAGGTATTTGGGAGGTGACCTGTGCCTTTCCCTCAGCACCCCATAAGCCTGAGGAAGTGCATCTCTACTACTGTAAAAGCACTACTGAGTCAATGTCTTGATATCCTTTCAACCGACTGACAACATTTCTCCATTCTCCTTGTTTTCTGCTACTCTCCTCCAGCTTAAAAGTGGTTAGTGCTCCAGAGCTGATTTGAAGCAGCCTTTTATTTTGTTTCACAAGAAACTCATCCTGTCTAAGGTAAGGTCTTCCAGCAGTCCCAGAGCTCAGGGAGAGATTAATGCTTTTTGGGTGCTGTTGTATGGCTGTTGAGCATTCAGAAACAAATCTAAGGGCAGGCTTTGCTATCTTCGCTGAAGAAACTGAAGACTGCAGGGGAGAAGCAGACTGGGGTCACCCCAGGATGGCCTGGCACAACACAGTGCTTGGAAAGAGGCACAGTGTCGTACTAGAGAGTGTATTACAAGAGTCAAGTGCTGCTATTTACTTTTCTTACAACCAGTAGTTTAAAATCACACAGCTAATCTTGTTTCATTTTGTGCCTGTTAATCTGAGGAAAGCATTCTCTGCATGAAAATGTAAGTAGGTATGCAAGTCCTAATCACACATCATCTAAGTATTACATCGAAATTAAAATTCATTATTCTTAGCCATTGCATGTATTATGCTAAATCATTGCACAGAATGAGGTCCTCTTGAAATGTATATTTTACATCTCTAGATAAAAGCACTAATCCTAAGAATGTTTAAGTCTACAAGACAAAGAGGAAGGAAGCAGAGATTGTTCTCTTCTGCAGGACTAGAAAGATGGATTATCCTGCCTGTAAAGGAAAAAGGATAGATTGCTAAGATCACGAAAGAAAGCATTTGAGGGAGAGACATGCTGATTGCTCAGGTGCCAGTATCCTGCCTTTCTCATCCATTGAGACAAGCCTTGCAAGCTTTCATATCTTTCATAACCAGGTAGTATATCATTTCATTGGAAACTAAGAGACCCTTGCCAACAGTGATGTCCCTCCTACCTTTCTTTGTGAGAAGAGGAAGAAGTCACTCTGTGTTTGTCCTACTTCTACCGTGAAACAAAGCATGCTATTGCTGTGCTTCTGATAGACACCATCACTGTTTGGTGGACATGATTTTGCAGAGGAATGAAGTGAAGAATCATCAGCATCCTGCCAGACAGATCTGAAATCAAGGAAACCATGGCTGCACTCTTTCGAACAGAGACTCTCAAGGCAAGCCTTCAAAGCTACATTTCAGCAGTTTAACACTTCCACCTACAGACTTCCAGAAGAGCTCTTGCATTCTGTAGAACATGTTCTTTACCTGCTGGTGGACTTGGCTGTAGTTCAGAGCAATTGCAGAGTCACTGCTAGCAGTCAATACACACAAAGGCAGTCCTTGGCAGAGCAGCCTTTTTCATCAGCCTGATATTTTTATCTGCATTGCTTCTCCAGCTGGTCTTCATCTCAGGTCAGACCCAGAGTTCACATCCTTCACTATGTCTCCACCTCAGAAGCCCTTAATTATTCCATCTCCTGGCCAAAACATATGCTTCTTGTGGACAAGGGAATACAAGAACATAACTTTTCTGACCTTTACATTAAGTAAAGAAAGATTTGGGTTTTTTTCCCCCCCATTCCCAACTCAGCTCTGAGCTGCTGTGAATTTCTTTCATTTGCAAGTCTCCTGCTTGACAGTTGAGATGTTTCAGCCCAGAGCTTCTGGCCCATGGACCTGGAGAGCAGCAGCTGACAGCCAGGTGCTGAGTAGCAACTGGACTTAGACTTCCCCTCATGCTGGGCTGCATGACTTGCAGTCAGCAAGACTCCTCACATAAGTATTTAAATTAACCTGGGTGCAATTCAGAAACAAACAGATGTCTCTCTTCCTGCTCAAATCCTTCATGGACTCAGGCCCTCTATAAAAGCACTCACTTGCTTGGCCTATTGATCCCTCTCATCTTCTAATTAAAGGCTGGGGCACTCTCATGCAGGAATTGCTGCTGTGCTCCAGGCAATTTACCAGAAGAGAAGGGGGGATGTTATAGCCTTACACAGATCCCTGACACCCACTGTCCCTGCAGTGGCCTCAGATATGTTTTATGTTTGATACATCATGACACAGTGTACTGGCTGGGATGAAATTAGTTTTCTCCATAGCACCTGTCATAATGCTGTGTTTTGGATCTGTGTTAGGGTTAGGGTTAGGATTAGGGTGTAGAGCAGCATAATCCTACGATTCCAGGGCACATTTGTTCCCTCCACATCTTTCTCTCTGGGCCACAGTTTCAGCTGAGAGCTGCCATTAGAGCTAGGGTTGAGACCCACAAAGTTTCCACTGTCACAGCAGGAGGCATGCCAAAGGGAGCATGGCACTGCATCAAATTGCTCCATCCACATGCAAGGATGCTGCATTTGTGTGTAAATCAATCCCTCTGAAGCATGCTGCTATGGTAAAACTGAGCTAACTGCAGGATCTACTTCAACCAGGATTTAGTCTCAGGCAGGATTTACCCACAAGCCAGTGGAGGTACTTAAGTAAGTCAGCACAGTTATCTCAAACACCTTCCACTCACTGCAGGGTAAATGCAGATGTGCAGTTACCAGGAGAATGGCAACATGTAGTAAATCCTGTGGCTCCAGCACCTGCACAACCATGTACCTGCATCCTGCTGCCCTGGGCAGCCAGCTATGGACAATAATTGTTTGTTTTGAAGGTAGAGAGTAGGGAATTAAGGAGGTTTCCAGGAATGGGTTTGGAAACCTTCTTTTGGGAAGTGAATCATTATAAGAAAATGAAGAAAAGCACAGGTCTGAGATGTTTGCTAGGCAGGTGAAGATACTGCAGAAGATGTGGACTTGGACTGCCTCAGGGCTTGGATTTTGGCAGGACAATAGGAAAATTATTTTCTAAAGAACAGTATACAGCCTCAGCTTCCATTTCAGGAGCTCTGCATTGTCTAAGGCCATTTGTGCCTCCTTCACTACCCTACTTGTTATAGGTACTCTGAACTCAGGAACAGGCCTTATAGGTCTAGTTCTTATGTAAACCTTCAACTGGAATATGGTGAAAAGGTAAATACAGGACACCAAGTCCTGTATCTAAGAGAAAGCAATCTGCCAAGAAATGATATATGTAGCAAAGATTCCTCTGTCCACACTTTCTAGATTAGACATCTGAGCAAAACCTTAACACGGTGAACAGTGTTGAACACCACAAGTTATTACATTAGGACAGTGCAGGAAGTTCACAAGTATGTCTAGTCACTTTTCCAGGTGGGTATTTATTTTATTGCAGTAATGGGAATGAATTGGATTAAATGTGTTAGGCATATCTATCTTCTTCTCTGAAGAAAGATGGTCCAAAGACTTCCTTCATCTTTGCAAGGAGGTGAATGGGGACTGCATATGACACAGCACTCACTTCTTATGTGACTTTCTGGAGACAGGCATCTTTATGCAACAGTAGCAGTTTTAGAAGTTTGATATTGTTACACTTACTGTTTATTCTAAAATCAGTGCATTGATCGATTTGACAGATTCTTCCATAGAAACAGTTCTGCTATCACTTCCTGCATGCTGTACATGGCATGCAGAGCCTGCAGTTTCACTTGCACAACTGTTTGCAGTCTCCCTCAACAGCCTAGACACAGGAGCCATCCCAGGGATGACTAACCCAGGGATCTAAGCACTGCCATTGCTCAGGCAGGCTCAAGTTATAACCACCATTTGCTGCTGCACAATGCAGAATTAGGATTTTCTTGCCTTTTTTAGCCTTCTCTTTTGTAGGCTGCAAGATGAGTGTTTTGCTATCCTCTCAGAGGAGCTGCACGCAGACTCTCCTACATATCTGTCAGGGACCATTAGCATTGGACTTGTTCATTCAAGTTGCTTTCATACCCTTGCATCTTACAGTGCATTGAGTTAATCATAAAAGGAAAGATAGTCAAAGATAACATATATAGAATTAATATTTGGGGCCAATTTTAGCTTGCTTATAGGCATCAAAGGCTGTTTTCAGCTACAGTAAAGGGGAAAAAAAGCAGAAATAAATGATACTGTCATTTACTGTGAAACTTTCCCCCATCCTCCCCAGAAATCTTTGGTTTTGAACAGTGTGTGCTGCTCTTCCCTTCACTGTGATACACTAAATCACAGGATCATGGGGTTCTCAGGATATCTGTAGACCAATCTCCTGCTCCAGGCATGATCAGCTAAAAGATCAGACAAGGTTGCTCAAGGCAACCTGTTTTCTGTCTGGAAACGTCCCAGCTTTGGCCACAAAATACAAAGCCTGCCTTGCTATCCTGTTTTTTCTTTACTAAGTCTTGTTATAGGTAGAACTAGTGTAAGTCTGCATCTTGAACCTTTTCTGGCCATATTTCAAAGATTAGCTCTAGGTTTTTTTACCAAGGAGTTCACGGTAAACTGAGTAATGTTGATAAATAAGTCTCAGTTCAAAAACACGTGCGTGCAACCACGTGATGTGAGTGATTCCCCACTAAATTACAGTGCAATAGATCTAAAGTTAACTTAAATGTGCTTGAAATCAGGCAGGCACTTAGAAATTTTGCTGCGTTGGGGCCCAAATCGTTCCGAAACACGGTGAAAAACCAAAGGAAGAAAGTCATCAAAACCAAACAGACTGCAGACATTCAGCTGACTCTTTTGTTCAGTATTTGCATTGTTTGAAAGACAACTGTGAAGCATCTCGCTTATCCACAAGGCTCCCGTCAGGCTGTTTACCAGTAAAATCTGAAAAGCTGTTGGGAGTCCACGTGATTTCTAGTATTTTGAGTAGGTTGGTTTTGTTTCCTTGTTCAGACATGTTCTAGTCCAAAGACATTGTGCACAGAAACTGTCAGGTCATGAATAAAAGATAAAAAGCCCGCTATTTTTTAACCAGCTTCACTGGACTGGTTCAGGGGTTGGTCCAAATGCAGAGATACAATCAGCACACAGGAGACTTTCAAGCCAGATTAATGATACTGGAAATTTAAATATAAGTGTTTAATGATTTTGTTGAATATCAAAACCATTGTGTGCTTTACGCAACATACACAGAGCAGGGTCTGGTGCTTAGGAGCGGTTAGGCACATAAACGTAGACCTGGGCGTTCGGGATGCACGGAGCCCAGGGGCCGGGCTCATGGTGGAGGAGAAACCTGTTGCCCTGGGTGATGCCAGCCGCTTGCCCACGCTGCCGGCCCGCTTCCAGCACTTTCTCCACGCAAACGTCAGGGGTCCGCGGTCCCTCTGGCCGCCGCCCGCACCCCGCTCCCGCGGAGGCGGCGTGACCCGGCCCCGCAGCCCGGCCGGGCTCCCCCGGCCCGGCCCCGCGGCCCTTCG
>VZSE01013631.1:1566412-1595252 GCA_013398275.1 Promerops cafer
GGCGGGGCTGGGGCGGCCGCGCCCCGCGGGGACGGGCGCGTCGCGGCCGGGCCACCCGCTCTCTGTGCCCCGTGCAGGTGCTGTCCCGCCTCGGGGTGGGTCCTGGCTGGCGCTTCGTGGACGTGCTGGGCTTCGAGGATGAGGCGCTGCGCGCCGTGCCGACCCCGGCCTGCGCGCTGCTCCTGCTGTTCCCGCTCACTGAGCAGGTGGGTGTCCCCTCCCGCTCAGGGGAGCGCCGCTGCTGTCTGGAGTGCGGCTGTCATCCACCCAAGCATCGGATGGTTGGGCGTGGATGGGGTTGGGCAATGGCACGGTGTTGTGCTTGGTCCCAGCTTCCAAATAGCCTCAACTGAGCTGAGCAACCAAACAAGGGCTCTCATTCCATCCCAGTGTTCCTGTGAGATTTTGCTTTGTGTATCAGACTGAGAGGAAAAGAACATGAGTGATCTTGAGCGTGAGGAATAGCAATTCTATTACCATGCTGAATCATTGGATCTGGAGAGGCCTACATTGCTTCTTTAATATATTAATATACTCTATTAACTTGATGCTAAGGAAGTGAATGAGGAGATGAAATCAAATTCAATTAACAGGTTCTTAAAAAGAAGGATTATTACCTTCCAATAGGATTGGAAGGTAATGGATTTTACAGTTGTTTATACATTGTTCTGATGGAGAGGGGCTCATGAAGGCAAATCATTCTAAAAGGCCTATTTTAGAGACATGCTGAGAAGCCTTGTTCAATGGACTGAAGCAACTGAGAGAGCATATAAAAGACCCTATCCGTTACATTATTTCCCACCCTAAGCTATTTCCAGTGTATGGCACAGATGGAGAAGCTAAGAACAGTGCCTTTGGATATGACTGAATCATGCAGGTAGTCCATTAAGTGTTGGCCTGAATCCAGTTTAGATGTACGGTGCTTTACTGGTGCCACAAAGATGACTTTCTGAGTAAATCTTTGTCCAGTCCTGATACTGATTCTCCTGCACGACAACTTCCTTGTCCAGTGAACGATACAAAGATAGGACTGTGATGAAATGCCTAAAACAGTTATGTGTTTACAGCATGAAAACTTCAGGAAGCAACAGACTGAGAAAATAAAGGACCAGGAGATCAGTTCCAAAGTGTATTTCCTGAAGCAGACCGTCAGTAACTCCTGTGGGACAATTGGTCTGATACATGCAGTTGCTAATAACAAAGACAAATTGAAACTTGGTGAGTATGAATGTTTTCAAGTGCTTGAATTTCCATTTTCTTGACAGCAGATTGAATGGGTATGGGCTATTGGGAGACATCTTGCTTTCATGCAAGCCAAGTTAAGGTATGCTGTACTGTTTCAGTTGGTAAGTGGGTCTTCAGCTCTTGGAGAGGGGCATGTGGACTGCCTGAAACACAGAAGGGAATGTGCTTCAACTCCTGTCTGCTAGCTGCAGAGGTATTGTCCTAGTAAGCAGTGCCAGAGGAAAAGAGCACTTTGCAGGACTGACCAAAATCTCTCTGTAATTAGGGAGTACTGTGTTCAGAAGTAGTTACTGATGTTAAGCTTGGTGTCTACAGATGAGATGGAGTTCTTCATGCTGCTGCTTATGTCTAATGTAAATTGATGTGCTCAGAGTAGCCTGTAAATCAGTCTAAAACATGTTTTCTTTTTGCTGGAGAAGTTGTATAGATAAGGGTTTGTAAGGAGATTTTTCCTACCAAGGCAATTGTTTTGATGGTTTCTTTACTATAGAAAAAGACTTTTGTTGTTCAGAGACTAGATCTGCAAAATACAACTACCATTATTCTGACAGAACTTGGACCGTTTCTGTGGTGTGGGGTTCCTTTTTATACAAAGGAAAATATTTGGAAGTCATAGTGAGCATTTAAGCATAGTTTTGCTTTGTTCTCCTTAAAAATGATTCACTGGAATAACACACTCTTGATGAGTGAAGCAATGATGCAGCACATCTTCTATGTGCTAGACCTCAGTGCATCTTAGTACTGCACTACTAATTTATGTTCTGGAAAACTAAGGTTAGCCTGTCATGAGCAAGTGCTGCCTTCATTTGAAGGCAGTGAGACAATTTCATCTACCCATATTCTGTTAGTTATGTGTCCTTACAGCCTTTCTTGAATTTCTTCAAAACAGGATTGACCCTTTCTGCCAAATGTGCAGTGGGGAAATCAGAAAAGCTAAATCCCATTTGAAAGTGATTTTCAAAACAAGCATCCAGGGTACACTGCAGCACTCTTCCCTGAAACAACTGGTTGGTTGTGTAGATTGTTACTAATATATTCTGGATAAATAGCTTACTTTAAGTGATAGTTATAATGTGCTTATGTTGGAGATAGTTACAGGCTGAATGCAATGGCCTCTAGTTAGTGCAAAAAGCATTCATTACTGTGGGCTGCATCTAAACTGTGACTGATGTTTTGCCTATACTGAATAAAATGTTTGATCATCTTGTGCAGAGGAGGGATCCGCCCTGAAGAAGTTTCTTGATGAAACAGCTGATTTGTCTCCTGAAGAAAGAGCTAAGCATTTGGCAAATAATAAGGTATATGAACTACACAAACTGCTGACAGTTATCAGCACTTAAAGGTGTAGTAACCTGTACCTGCTTTCTCTTAAGGCTATACAAGAAGTCCACAATTCTGTTGCGCAAGAAGGACAATGTCGGGTAAGATGTGAATGTGTAAAATCTTGGGAAAAGTGTTTAATGAAGGTGGTAGAGCAACACTTATTTTTTGTCTGTTAGATAGCTGTTACAGTTCATGAGGAAGGAGAAATGAGTGACTCATGGGTGAATGCTTGTTCAGGATTTCTTCCTCAAACATGGATTGAAAATTTGGATCAAGACCCAGTTGTAAAATATCATTTTACATTAGGATTTCTGGTGCTTGACCTTGTAGAAGTCTTGTGACCGACTTCTTCTGCTGAACTTAAGTTTTCAGTCATTTGCTTTCTTGTTGAAGTTTCCTCTGTTCTGTAGTCACAAATCTGGTTTGCAGTACCAGCTTCAATCTAACAAATATATCTGATGGTGTCTTCTAAGGTTGAGGACAACAGTGTGAACTTCCATTTCATCCTTTTTGTCAACGTGGATGGACACCTGTATGAATTGGGTAAGGTCCTGTGAACTCTGCAGTTGGACTGGGCCTAATTCACACTGCACGGCAGTTTTGGGGGCTCAAGCAAGATACTTTGTGCTAATTAAACTGCTTGCTGAGGCTCTCAGAGCCAAAACACAATTTGTATCTTCATCTGAAGATTTTAACTGATGATGGGTTACACTGAAGGCCTAAAGCATGTTATCACTGGTGTAGCTGAGAGCACTGTTTCCATCTCACTCAAACTATTGACAGTTTGTTCTGACTTCCCAAGTATCATCATATGTGTACTTGTTTGGGTCCCCTATGCTCAGTTCTGCTAATTCAGAAGTATTTCTTTCACAGATGGCCGTATGCCATTTCCTGTAAACCATGGCACAAGCTCGGATGACTTGCTGTTGAAGGTAAGTCTTCTCCCTTGCTGCTTTTTTCCCTGAAAACAAGGCTTACAAAAAGCCTTATGAAGAGATGAGAAGTCCTGCATGTGGTGTATAGTGGCTGTACCTACTTGCTGTACAAGTCTGTGCTTAAATCTGCTGAGTTTGTGACTACTAAAGGTATTGTCCCGAAGAGCTGGATACCTGCTCAGTGTACTTATTAGCTGGTGCTGTAAGATTATGTAACTTGGTTGGTGGGACTCAGAGAGGAACTGCAAAGACTTGTTCTCTACAGGAAGTGTATTTGGTTAGTCTAAGCAGCTGTATTTTTTCATCCCCAAGGATTCTGCTAAGATCTGCAGACAATTTACAGAACGTGAAAAAGGAGAAGTTCGTTTTTCTGCTGTGGCTTTCTGCAAGTCTGCCTAAGACTCTGAAGAGATGCAAGGAAAGCAGTTTAATAGCACACCAGTAAATGCAGTTTAAACTCCAGTGCTTCAGTACTTGTTAAACACAGCTGTTCTGGTAACTTAAATTATTTCCACCTTTTGCTATACACAGAAGCAACATCAGCTGAGCTTATGCTAAAGGATGAGCTCAAGTTTTAATGTGAACGGTTTGGACACATCAGATATCTTTAGACTCTTTTTTCACATGTTAAATAGAAAATGCTTAACAGGGCTTGTTTGATCTGTGTTATGTTAATTGAGTTGTTGGTTGATATTTCCTTGTCCTTAATGAGAATAAAATGTTCTGCTGGAAGACTAAATGGACTAAAGTGATGACTAATTTTCTCCAAAAGGAGTTGTGCGGCGTCCTCTGTAAGCCTTCTTTTCTAAAGACCTTCAAAGCTCCTCTCGGAGGAAAAAGTTAAGTTAACCTCTGGGTAGCAGGGCAGTTGCTCTTTCTAGTGTCTTGGAGGCTTTCAAGGATGGAGAGACACGGGTCTGTGTGAAGTGTTGCAGTGCTGCATGCTGCACTTCCCTTCTAGTAAGGCTTTTCCTAGAGTCCCGTCTGAAACTCATAAGCTGCAATCTGCCACCCTGAATACATTTATTTTGGAGGGGTAAGGAGTGATAAATTACCATTCAAATGTCACCTTAATGTAGTCTGTATTAGTGCTACAAGTACAGAATACCCACTGAGTTGGTTGGTGTTATATTTCCTTATAGGAGACAGTATTAGAACAGGTAGTTTCCTTACCTGTAGCTAAACCAAACCTGCTGGCTGAGGCAGAACACAATCCTGGGGTAGGCCCATGTGTGCTTACTAACTTGAGATCGTTATGAAGACCTTTAAAGAGGCTGTACTTATCTGTCCCATCCAAAATGACCTAAAAAGGAGAAACCCACACTACATGAATTTCTAATAGCAGGATGAAATTTTGGATTCAAGGGAAAGAGGTTTAATCTATCATACATGTCCTTTGGCATGAACCATGACCTTTGGAAACTATTTTTACCTGAGTCTTGTTGCTGTTTGCTGCTTTGCAGCTGCCTGCTGATACTTCACATAGCTGTAGACAGGGATAAAACACCTTTAAACTTGGGTCTTTATTGTAATGCAGTCCCAGTCTGCCCCTGGCCACCATTTTATACAGTGCTGGGTAACACAGTCTTAGATGGTCACTGGTGCTCCGGGTATGCTGCAAGCTGTTCTGGCTTCGGGGCTTTTTTGAACGGTAATTCAAGCTTTTATTAAAACTCTGTGTGGGCTTAAGTTGTTTTGCATTGAGTCTTGTTACTACTCATGTAATTACCTGTGATAGCTGAAGCTGGCAAAGGGTTGCAACACATTTTAATTTGAAGTCTAAGCGTTTGCTAAACCTCACTGTAGTCCAATTCTAAACATTAGTGTCCTCAGTTTCTGTTAGCAGGGAGGTGAAAACTGGCTAAGAAAAGTGTCATTGTCCTCTACAAACAGCATCATCTTCTGCCTCTTAGTGGAAGCTGTGGAAGGGTGGGGGGAGAGGCCTCCTGGGGCATCTCTGCTGCAGCCCGCTGCTCCAGCGCAGGCTCCGAGCCGTGCCTGTGGCTCGGGCTGCTTAGCAACACAGTCAGGAGAGGAAATGCAAGGGGCATGAGCACAGGAGAGTGGAAGGTGCAATAAAAACCAGCTATGGGAGGAGGAGCATGAGAAGTGCCAAGTGAGCTGTCTGCCTTACCTGGGGCAGTGAGCTTTAGTGCTGCAGAGGACCCTCTCCTCACCCTTAGGGCAATTACTGAGGGTACATGCTGTGACTGTGCCTGCCTAGAGTCAATGCTGAAGAAACCTGAAAAGGCCTTTGAGATACTACTGTATATTTTATAGTGGTTGCAGCAGTCCAATATTTTGTGTTTTACTTTTTGTTTTTATTAACAGTACAAATGGGGCTACTGAAGTTATTTCAGTGTTTCATAAACTTATTTTTTCATTCTACTCAAGCTTCTGAGTTAAGTATCTACCAAAAGGCAACATTTTATTAATTTGAAAAACCAGGGAAAAGGTTGTTTGTGCCAGACTTTTCTTATTTTCTCACATTCTGGTCCCAGGTATAGTTTCAAAGGATGGAAATAAAGAGAAAAACTAAAGAATGAATGTTATCTATCTACTGATGTATAATATCACTAGCAAGGCTGTTGTCCCCTGCAGAAATGATGACAAGAGCTTACCAAACAGCTGGGGTTTACTTTAAAACACCTTGGGTTTCAGAAAGAGGAAGACGAGTTATGGGGGATGGCAAAGATCTTGGGAGCTGGGATAGAGATCTCAAACCGTGGGTGGTGATCTGTAAGCTGAGTAGATGGAAGATGTTGCAATATTGTAGTGCAGCTCTTCCAAATGTGTTACTACATTCAGAAGAAAAGTCACAATGCATGGAAGTGTGTATTTGACAACTTAAAATTCTATTAAATAAGCCATAAACAGAAACTAGGAAGATGTTTTAAAGCCATATCAGGCATGTATAATCTCAAAATAAATGCTTTTTCTTTTTCATATTTTCTAGCTTATTTTACATACTTGCCAGTTTTTAAATTTTAATATTTGCCTGTTATTTCACACTTTGGCAGAAATGTTTGGGACAAGAGTTGTTTTTTAGGGTGCTATGTATCAAAACACTTTTCATGAGAAGATACTCTTAGTATTTTTTCTTGGGCACATCTATCTGAAGTGAGGCTCATTTCTTGTCCCTCCTTGTTTTCTCCTCTTTGTTCTTACAGACTCAGTTTCATTCATAGCTGTTACTTTTCCTTGATTTCCTTTGTGTCTTTCTTAGGTAAATGAGCTCTTTTGACCCTCTCTACTTCTCATCTAAAACAGTTCATGTTTTTCCTGAATTTACCCTTGAATTTTCCCTGTGAAAATTGTTGAGAAGGGCAGGAGCTTGCAAAGCCTGCTGTGTTTTATGCCCACTCTGAAGGAACTGGTGACTGCTGCTCTTCCAGATAGAGGAGTCTTTTGAGCAAATTAATTTGAATTAACATGTTCCTGCCATTTTTGTGCTGCCTTCCAGAGGTGGACATTCAATAGTTAGTGTATAGAATTATCCTTGTAAATATTTGAGAAATATTGAAGAGTCTCAGGTAGAATTTTAGGCTTATCTGTGTAGACCTGTATATTGCTAATTTAGAGCTCTACCAGGGTTGACTGTGTGCAATCTACTATTTTTGTAACTGTTTTCTTGCCTGCCTGTTAAAAGCTGTTCAACTTACTCTGTAGATGGCAGCATTGGGAAACTTAGAGCAACAAGTCTGATTTAGGACCAATGACATCCAGATTCTATCTTAATTTTTAAATCCACAGCTAGTCCTATTGCTTTCAGTGGGATCATTCACATGCTTAAGCACACTTCTGATTTCAGAGCCAAATGGCCAATCCTTATGTTAATCAGAAGTTAGGCATAATGCAACATGCAAAGCCTCTTACACATATGAATAGTCTTTGGCTTAGATCCCCAGTTTACTTGCAGCTGATGCACAACTTTTGTCCAATATACACTTCTGTGCAATACATACACTACTTAATGGAATTCTTTTTTGGGAAAGTAAGGGAAGCGTGGGACTAACTCCAACAGCATCCAGCTTTTGACACACAGACCAGTTTATCAATCATATCATATTTAAGACGGAGGAGCAGTTAGCTGAAAAAGGAACTAGACACACTCACATCCTCTGCCATTAGTGCAAAGACAGAGGGGCCCGTGGTGGACATTGGGAGCAAACGAGACTGGCAATAAACCTTGTAGTCACAGGATCCCTCTCCTAGTGCTGCCAGCAGCCAAGAAGAGGCTGATGACAGGACTTCAGCTCAGTGAAACTGTGGACTAAATGATGACAAACACAAGTTGAGAAAAATGCAGCCAGAAGCAGAGTAACAACATTAAAGTTCCTTTGTGACCAAAGGACATAAAATGTCACTCGCATTTAGTAATTTTTTACATATTGTACAGGATGATATTAAGTTACAGGGACTGGTTGACATTCTAAATGCTTTGAAGCCAAGGGACCTCAAGGGATGAGAGGATGGGTTAGAAGAAACCTCATAGAGTTCAACATGGTGAGGTGCAGAGCTTGGCACCTGGCTGGAGCCACCCTATGGCTGGGAGGTGATGGGCTGAATTTCAACCATTCTGCAACCTGGGGGTTATGGCAGGTGCCAAGCTGAATATAAGCCCATATGTTGAGTGTTCTTCCTGTAAGGCAAATCACATATTGTGTTGGGAGTTACACCGGGAGGAACAAGACCAGCAGGTGGAGGGAAGTTATTACCCATTCCTCCTTGGCACTGGTGAGGTTGCACCTGGAATAGCAGTTCAGTTCTGGGTCCCCCCACCCAGTCCAAAAAGGATGTGGAGGAATCTGGAGAGGGTCCAGCAGCAGGCTACAGAGGCAGGGAGCATGTGGCCTATGAGGAGACACTGGTGGAGCTCGATGTATATAGTCTGGCATGGAGAAGACTAAGGCAAGGTCTAATTGTAGCTTACAACTACATCGAGGGCAATTGCAAAGATGACAAAGCCATATTTTGTCCTGGCAGTAGAAGATGGTCTATCAAAGGGCAGTAACCTCAAATTGCAGCTTGGAAGGTTCAGTTCAGGACATTTGGAAACTAGAAGAGTATTTCTTTATGGGAAAGTAATATACTGGAACAAGTTGTCAGAGAAATGGGAGCATCTCCATCCTTGCAAGTGTGTAAGGGACCAGAAATTAACAACCAGCTTCTGTTAAGTTGCCTGAGGTTACTTATTACAGTATGAAAAATTAGAGCAGTGATCAGTGTTGCTCCAGTCTCAGGAACTGAGGAACTCAGGAACTTTCATTCCCTTTCAGGAAAGGGAATGAAATCTTGAGATCAGATAACAATGTCTCACAAATGCTCTGGAAAGGAGATACGATCAAAAAAATGCAATTGAAAAAGACCAGAAAATTTTGAAATGGAGTGACTACAACCAAATGGACTGAGATGAAATAAGAGGCAGTGAAAAGGACCAAACCTTGCCAAAATTACTCCAATACAAATCCTGAAATCAGGGAAGAAAGGTAAACAGAGAGAGAGGAGAAGAAATTGAAAAAATGAAATGAAAAAAAAAAGGAAAAGTTCCAAAACCAAGTGAAAACCATAAAAGTGAATGGGATGACAAGAAGCGCAGGGAAATGGACTGAAGCTTGCCTGATTAATCCTCATTGAAATCGCAAGTGCTTTGTGTGGGGAAGTTGTTCCCTGGAGGAGGAGCTAGAGGCTGATGCTGCTCACTGCTGATTTTCTTCTCTGTCTGGGGTGGAAGGACAAGATTGGCTGCAGGAACAGCAGCCAATGCATCTAGGGGGAGGTGCAGGTTTTGTTACTGATGGGAGGGTTGTCACTTCACCGAGAGCTGGGGAAGGCAGAGGCCAAAGAAAGACCTGAGGGACCACTTCCACAATGAATCAGAAACTGAAATATGAGGAGTCCTCTCTGAGGATGTGTGTAACATCCCTAGGGGTACCCTACGGGGAAAAAGAGCAGTGAGTGATGGGGAAAATGGAAAAATGATAGAATTCCTGGACATTTTTCAGTTGTCATCTTTCCAGCAGTACCATAAGACTATTCAATGAAGTTTCTCAATCCCTTAAATAATTGTGCATCAAAAATGTAGTGCTAGATGAAGCTCAGTGAACAAATAATGAGCTATGTAGAATGGATTTGGAACTTCTGTACTTTTTGCTTAGATGAGCTTCAGATGTGGTTAGATGATATTGCAAGACCTGCAGCAAGATACAAAAAGTGAGATCTGCGTGATGTTGGAGGAACTAGACTAGGCAAAGGTATTTCAGCTAGTTTAGCATTTCCAGCAGGGTACCATAAAGAATACGACAGTCAATTCCATTGCTTAGGAACACTCAATATCATACTAAGAGGTATTATTACTTACAGCACTGTAGCCAGACTGAGTTGCATTTTCTTTTCAATTCTTCATATGTATGCATGTTAACATCTTAGCAGAAGAGCTTCTACTCTTAGTGTGTTGAGAGTGGAAGTGCAGCTCAACTACCCCCACTCTGCAAGTAAGGAATGAAAACACAGATTCCCTGTTGATTTTTGGTTGGTTTTTTTTTTGGTTTTTTTTTTTTTGTTTCAGAGAGAATTCTTATATTTACTCTACTTTGGCTTTGGGCCTGAGTTAATACACCCTCCCTCTTAGCTGGACTTATTAGCTAAAGCTTAGTGTTAGACTAACCTCAGCTTGACTGACTTGGAGAACAATCAGGTGAACTCATGTCTGTCTGCAAAAGAGATTTGTATTGATACATAGTCCCATGAGTCCCCTTATAATGCCTGAAGGTATTTTTCCAGTAGACTTACATTGCAACTCAACTTTTAAGAAATACTACTTTCTCCTTCCTTTTCCCCTTCCCATTCCACAAAAACGTTTAACAGCACCAGGGAGTTGAGGATTATGCATAAATCTAAATTGCAGATGATTATGTGAAGAGTGGTTGCAGTATTCAGGCTTTCTGACATACTGAAGAGTCAGGTGGTAAGGCTGTGGCCATATTCTTGATGGTTTGAAGAAGTATTGATGAAGGAAAAAGATGGTTCAGAAAAGAATATAATTATTTGGCTAGCTTGATACTTTATCTGACTTTACCAACCATTCTTTCTCCTTTCACTGAACAATGGCCCTGAAGGTCAAGTCATGTCAATAAACAAGACATTTCTCAGGATCAATTCTTACTGAACAACATGAGAAAAGGGGCTGAGTGGCTAATTTTTCCAAACTTCAGAAAGCAGCTGTTACAGGTTTGTGATGCAGCCCAGTGCTGTTATGAATGTGATCTTCCCTAAATACACAGTTCAGGACTTGGTTTTAAATTTTCATGACCCTCTGAGAAGAAGTCATAAAGTAATCCCTGCTGTGTTTTAGAAATGATCAGTACTGGCAGCAGTGACAACAAACTTTCCTGTAAAATGCCATTCAAATCTTTTACCAAAGACAGCAAAATCCTGTTTGGTTTGAATCAGTCTGATGCATGTTCATGGCCCTTGATCGGGCTATGAGGGTTTAGGAAAATTGTAGCTCTTTGTGAAAGTGCAGTGTTTCAGGGCAGTGAGAAATTGCTGGTTAAGCAGCCAGGGATCTTGTCCAACGTGTTTTACAAAAGTTTCATTTCTACAGTCTCACTGCCACAGCTGCTGCAGGGATCCATGTCAGTCAGGTGACTTTAATCCTTTGCTTAGCTGCAGTGTGGATGTGTGTAGCTCGTGAATGTCACTCCTGAAGCTTGTAGTAGGCAATGGTCCCACGGCAGCCTGGGACTGCTGCCTGATTTTCCTACAGGGAATATGCTTGCTATGTTGCAGGCTGAGAACCACACACTCATTGACAGACTAAAAACAGTAGGAAGAAATTAGCTAAAAATCTCTTTGATTTTCAAAGCTTGAGATATTTCTCCTGGCAGCCTCAAACAATTTGTAAATGGCTTTTTTTTTACCCTATAACTTAGCTGGTGTTTTTTGAAAGCAAAATCCACAACTGCACTTGAGTCCCTGTGAGTGCAATCAAAGAAAAAGAAATACTGCTGCTCAAAAACTTGAAACATTAGCTCCACAGCAACATTGGTTTTGTTCCTTACTCATTTGATATATGCATGTCAGGAAACGTCATTTGGTTCAGTAGATTTGATGGGGCATGGAAAAGTTCCCTGCTCAAATACATTCTCTAAATTCAGCTTCTAGGCTGGAATAGGCAAATTTATTTTTAAGAACAGTGTAGCACTTGGGGTCTGATTTTACAGACCACTTCAGCTCACAGCTAGTCCATGATCTCAACTGAAATCAAGCCTTCAGTAGGCTCTAGCACATGGTTGAATTTATGTATAGGCTGAAGTGATTTCCTTAGTCAGACACTTGATGATATTTCCACATCTGTTTAGACTCAGAGCCTGAGCTCATCACATGAGGAGGGCAAAAGTCCATTTGCTTTCAAGCAGAAGCCCCTCACTTGGTATTTTTCACTCTGGACTGGACAGGGAATTAACAAACTGCCTGTCCTTCTTACAAAATTATACCAATTCTACTACATCAAGTGGGACAGCTTTCCTTGGAATGATGATATTTTTCCAAGGTTTCATATCCTCACTCATCTGACTCCATTTAGCACAGGAAATTACAGTTAAGCTGTAAAAAGACTTAGCCTGACTAAATACAATGTTTATAAATTATAACAAAGCCAAAAATGTGAATCTCAACCATGTAACTATAGTGTGAAGTGTAAGCATTCACAAGTTCAACTTCTTTCCCAAATACTTTTTACCACAGCAGTAACATGAGTTTGTATAAATAATGTATGCATTTTTAGCTTATTTGCACACTGTAATATAATAGATAATATTTGTGTGTATTAGAAGAATGCAGACCTGTGTGGGCTGTCTCTGCCTTCATTCTCAGACAGGAGATTTTTGGACTTTTCACCGGCAGTGACCACCAACAGAGCAACTCCCTTCTCTCTGTTTTTTTTTTTTTGTTTTGTTTTGTTTTGTTTTTTTTTGGTTTTTTTTTTAAGAATGCTACGAGAAAGCTTCTTAAGAAATAAAACAAGTTGGATATGCTTTATCCAGTCCCACAATATTTTTCATGTCTATGGCAAGATCTCAATATTTGTTCTTTCAGTATTTCAGCAGTCAGGCCAAGGTATACTTATTATATCTGTGCAATAATATCACATTCAATATAGGCCAACAGGGGAAGAAAAGGTTCTCTCCAGAGAAAAGAGCAGATCTAGCAGCAATGAGGACCAGAACCAGTCACACAGTTTAGATTTTCTTGTGCTGTCCTAAACAAATAATTGACTGGACACAGATTCATTATTTTCTCTTATTTGCATAAGAGATTTAATGCACATTGTATAAAATATGCATCATCCAACATGCATCATCATAGTATATATCATAAAAATATCATGGATCATAATAACATAGAGAATTATTTTTAAAACTTTAAGGCTAAATAAGAAATCATAAAACCTAAATACAGCTAATACATCCTGTATGGTAGTGCTTTAAAATGCTTGAGATGGAGTCACTGCTCACCAACATATTCTCAAGAGGAAGAGGATTAGGAACAAAAGAACAATTACTGTGTTGAATTTAGGGGAAGTTTATCAAACACTGACTTCTGGAATACACTAGGTTTTAAATTCTAGGGTTTGCATTTCTATGATTTAAATTAGTCGCCTGCTACCTAAAATTTGTGCACAGAGACCGGCTTTAGCTGTTTTTTTTGTTGAAGTACATTTCTTTATGGATGATTGCAAACCCTTCAGGGATCACCATACAAACACTGTCAAAATTAACAGTGGTGAATGTGTAGGGTGGGGAGCATAAGTTAGGGAACTTTGGTGCCTGGGTAGTGCTTGGCCATGGCAGAATAAGTGGCCAGTCCCTCAGGGGAAGGACTTCACCCCTTACCTCTACATGGAACCAAACCCAATGAAACTAGGCAGGCCACTCAGCATTCCCATTTAGGACCAGCTTTAAAAAGGAAAAAAGCTGCACTGTGCACCAACAAATTCAGCTTAATGGAAAGTGTTAGCACCCAGGAGAATTCTGGCCCATGACCTAGATAATACAGAAGCAAACCATTGTGTGACTGCATCTCTTTAGCAAATGTAGTACTGCAGTCAGCAGTCTGCAAAAATACTCACTTTCAAAGCAAGCTTTCACTAAAGCTTTCAGAATGACTTTTGTTTCAGGAGGGAATCACAGATGCAAGCACTAGAAAGGCTTTTCAACACCTGTTTATTTATTTATATTTATTCTTATCTGGGGCAAAATAAATCCTTGTGCATTTTGTTTGCAAATAAAGCATGGACAGTGAAATATATAACAAAACAAAAGGGTATGTGGTGGTACCCTTAGAGCTCTGTCCAGCATATATAAGATAACTAGCCCTAAGAAACATCTGCAAATACTAATATGCATATACTTTGTAAACTGTGAAAAAAAATCACCTATAGTGTAGGAAAAATGGTCTTAAACTCATGCCATTTCTTGTAGGGAATTATAGGTGACCTTTCTGCACTAAAAAAAAGAAAGGACACAGAAAATATTGGAATGGAATACTGGAAAAAGGCTTCCCAAACTACAGCCTGTGCATGCCCATGGTATTCAGGCATAAAACTGCAGCCCACATACAGAAGGCCAGGCCTCTCATTACATAGTTAATTTAGAACTGTAGCTAATCTAAAGAAATGTTTAGGGTCTGGAGTGGTCTTTTCATGTGCAAATGTACTGTATGATAACATACAGATTTTGAACTTGAATTGATGATGAGTTTCACTTACATCTTGTGGGCCAGATGTGTTTGTTTTAGTACATCTCTAAGTGTGCCAGTCTGGGAAGCCTTCAGGGTGAGACACAACAGATGGACAGAAGCATTTCAGGTCTGCATTTCTTCAAAGCAGCCACAAAACATGAACTATAATGGAGTTTAACTGGCACACACTGGTGAGGGGATGTTTCCCAGAGAGGTCTCTGTCCTAAAAAATCCCTTCTATTCCCACCGTATCTCAAAGAGTGACAGTTTCTCTCGATTGTGCAAAAAAATATCTCTGCTCAAGAGATTCCATGGAACTCTCATCTCAATGATATTGTCATGCCCTTATTCTTGTTGAGTATCAACTACTTTCTACAGCCTGGTGGACATTTAGAAAAAGAAAGTATTCACTGAGCTGATAGGCAAAGGAAAAACGTCAGTGCTGAAAGAACTACAGGTCTGTGTTTCTGGAATGGGAGCATATAGACTCTCATCTCAGCTAGTCAGATTTTGGGTTTAACAGTGATTTTTTTTACCTCTCTGGGTCTAGGATCATAAGCATTAGTGCTGCTGGAAGACAAATTTTGATTTTCCCTGCTCATTCAAAGTATTTTCCCCAAACTTATGTCTACAGCTTTTGAAAAGATAACACGGCCTTTTCCATGAATACCAAATAAAGATAAAGAGTAGTCTTCAGTAGTGAAAGACTTAAAACTCTTCCTTTTGAAAATGTCTATTAATTTTTGGTTTGTGTTTTTTTGTCTTCATTTTCTCAGAGTTGTTTTGCAAGTAGGTTTTTGCCAATGTTGAAAATGGAACCACACCGATGTAAATAGGCACAAGAAATTAGCTTGCACAGGGAAGCTGTTTTTTCCAGTTTTATGTCCTCCAGAATCAGGGTTTGAATGAAGCAAGTTCGGGCAAGAAGACTGTAAAAAGTAACTGGAGTTAAACATTTAGCTTAAGAACAGTTCATCCAGTTCCTCCGGGGTCAGGAACCCTACTGCTAAGCCAGCTGAAGTTGGTGGCAAAGCACCCAGGGATGGCACAGTGTACTGCTTAGATCCTGGGTCTTCTTTCACTCACCTAACAAAAATCTACAGACCTATAAGAGGCAAGAGAGCCAAAGCAATTATTGTCCAAAGCAATGAGGATGCTCACTGATGAGCTACAGCACTATGGACAAGTGGTAGAAAAAAGCAGGAGGGCTGAGTGGTCAGACCAGGTCACCAGAGACTTACATTCAACACCCTGCTCTGCCACTACTGTTCTTGATCAAACTGCACAAGCAAAGCCCTGCTCCCACACATTTTGTCACTCGAGGAAATCTCAGCCTTTAGCTAGGCAGCATGATCCTCTACAAAACCAATGGGAGGAACAAGGGGCTTATGGCTGGGGAGCACAGAGCTGTAAACCTACAGAGGAGGGCATTGCTTAAACATGATGGGAATAATACTGAGTCTAGACAGTTTTTTCCCCAAAAAGAGTTAAACACATTGTGATGGCAAGAAGGAGATATTTATCTCCTTAATACTTAATGCTTAATACTCCTGTGGTGAATAGCCTCCTACTGTCAGGTGTCCTTTTGAATGAGAGAAAGAGACATGACAGGCTGTCCTGGGTTATGTCACTTCTCTGGCTAGGTGTTTTCTTCTGCTCTGCTGCCAAAACATACACTGAATCACTCTATGTTTAACTAAGTTTAACTGCTAAGCTATCTGGCCCATTATGGTGAATGGTTCTCTCTTCCTGCAGTGGTCCCCCATTTGGAAGCAATGAATGGTCACTGGAATAGGGATTTGACTCTGACTCTTTCACACCAGTTTCTAACTTCTTACCATGAAGGCAACATCTCAACATCTCTCCTTGCCTTAATGTATATCCAGTTTGCCTTTATGCAAAATGTATTTCAGAGATCTGTGCAATTTATTGCACAAGGTAAGAGTCTGCTGGTGGTATACAGCTCCTAAAATACAGAGGCATCAAATGCAGAAAAAACAGGAAGCTGGAGGCAGACCCCTGACCTCCCATCAGTGCCCTTCCCACTAGGTGATAACAGATGTGCACTCTGAGAATTACAAGGCTCCAGTCAATTCTGTTCTGTGCAAAGCCTCACCTAAGTACTTTACTAGCCTACTCACTGGGCAAGAAGAAGGCTGAGTTTAAGAGTGCCCTGACCCTTAACTCAGATCACCCAGCAATTCTGTGTTACTAGGAGATGGAGACCCTCTAGAAAAAAACTAAATGCACAACTGCGACAACACTGGTAGAAAAATACGGCCTCAGGGCAGGAAACCCGAACAAGTTTTCTGAGGATTTTAGCAGTGCCTAAAGACTGAGTGCAGCGCTCAGAGTTTCCTGTTGGATTTAATGTTTAGTCCCACCTGACGGTTAAAACATGGTTAAAACACGGTTAGCACTGGTTAAAACCAGAGACCCGGTGGCTGAAGGTACAAAATAAGGTTGTGGAAGGCAGCGAGACCCGAGTTCGCAGGCCGATGCTGAGCTCTTGCTATAGATGGCGCTGTAACTTACCGAATGCTTCGTTTCCCAGCTCAGAATTTTTCTGACGCGATCAGCATTATGCCATCTCAAAAAGCACACTGAGGGTGAAAAAATCCGTCAAAACCATCAGTAACACTGAGATACACCTCAGATCACGTGTTATTTCTAGTCACAAGAGCATTATTGTATTTTACAGGATCTGATCAAAAAGCACCCTTATTCAGGATCTGTGAATGGTCAGTAACATGAACTTGGGGTAGAATGTAAAAGGAGATTAAACATATAGTGGTGTTTGACAGATTTTTCTTTGGTGAATTTCTTCAATTGCTTTTGCACCCACATAAACTTTAAACATCCATAGCAAATCAAATGGTCCTGGTTGAAACATAACCTCTGAATTTTTCCAGAGCGAACATAAATTCAAATGCACTGTAAGGCATTTGTAGCAATTAATGTGCAAATTATTATCATTAGGAGCAGGAGCTAACTGAAAACAACTGCTCACACATGACAAGTCATATGTGATTCCCTCCATTATCTTTCTCTTTGCACATAACTTCTTTTTTCTCAACAATGCCTTGAATAAATGGCACTGTCAGCATTCTTAGTGCTCATTGGTAGTTTAGCAAACATCATTGTCAATAAAACCAGGTCAAGTACACCAACTCAATAAACTCTGTTTGTAACCACAGAACATTTCTAAAAATATCATTGAATTAAAACAACCTCTATAGAAAGATTTGTTCATCAAATTTACAGGAGTATCAACAAATTACCTCAATTCAGCATCAAAACACTTCATGAAATCCACAGGGACAGCTCAGCAGCCTGGCTTTTCCTCAGGACGTGGAGCTCACATTACAGCAAAGTGACCTTTTTAAGTGTTAAAAGAGCTTCAGAGCTACCGTAGCACCAACAATCACTGCACCACTGAAAGCAAAGTAACAAGTAGTTACACATTCACACCATTCACTTTTAAACTCTAATGAAAGAAATATTTCTGCATAACTCTTTCAGTCGTGGTCTCCAAAAATGTATGTTCGTTTTTCAATAACCTCAATATATATACATATATATATATATATGTTATAAAACAATTATCAAATTGCACTTTCAATCCCAGATGCAACTTTAGTTGTAAATGTAATTTTAGAGTGAATTGTCATCATATAACTTCTTTTCTGACAGTTCTTCTGCTTTTATCACCCAGACTAATAACTTGTAAATATCTATGAAAAAAATTAATACCTTTATCTTTTGGAAATTTACAGCAGTATTCTTCAAAATAAATGGAGAGTAGAATGTATACAGCAACTGAGCCAGATTTATGGTCACAGTTATGAAGAAATAGGCCATGGTTTATACCTGATAAGCACAGTGTATTTATTTGCTGGAGAGCAAGAGATTTATTATGTGTTTAAGCATTCATTTCCTTATTTTTGTGCATGTTTTCTGCAAAGGAAGTGTTAACTGGGTTACAATCACTGAAACAGGTTTGGAAAGTCAGTCCTAAGTTTCATAATCATTCACTGTGTTATAAACTGAGGATATCTGTTGATGTAAACATCTCCATACTTCTGTGCTTCTGTGTTTCTGTAAGAAGACATGAGTCAGGGGATGGCTTTTTGTATTATCACAAGTTTTAAATGCAGAGTGTTTCAATTAAGTCATTTCAATTCAGGCATGGAAGACCAGAAGTTTTAGAAGGAGATAAGAAATTGATCCCAGAAGTTAGGATGCAATCTTCCCACTGTCCAGCCTCCTCTCTGGGATGGGGTGCAGAAACCTCATCTCTCTCTCTCTTCTGTGGGTTTCACAGTCACAAGCATTGAAAAATACAAATGTGTTCAGAAAGTCTATGTGCTCTTGTCAAGTTCACAAGGGGAGTGCAGCAGAATTAGTAAAAAAAACAACAGAGGTCAATATCTACCCACAGAAAAACAGATTCTCTCCCTCCCTCACAGCTCCTCACCTGCCCCAGGGCTGGAGTTTATTCACAGTGTATTCCTTCCCCTGCATTGCTCCTAGAGGCCCCAGCATTTTCAAGTCCTCAGAAAATGATAGCCATCACAGTCTTTGCAAGAAGCAGCCCTAAGAAGTGGCAGGTTTAATGGAGCATATGTACAGCTCTTACTCTTCTGCACAGCACCTCCAGCATGTGATTATGCACACTATGATGGTTTCCAGCTGGCTTCTCCTATTAGGCCAATTTCAGTGCTCTGTACTCAAAATTTTTCACAGCATTTCAGAAGCTGGAGAAATTAACTGCTGTAGAAAGTGGAAAGGAAGACTATAGCCACCTGATGATGCTGGGACATACCCACAGATTGACATAGTACGTGCCTTGAAGAACCATTGTTCCTCTAAGATGTCATACACCTGAGACTCCATTTTCCTAGCAGATGTGTCTCCCTCCTCTAGGTTTAGATAATGAAAACTTGAGTGCTATGTTGACACCAGCCACCTCAAAGTGAATTGAGAGAGCTCCCACAGCTGATAGCCCAGTCCCTCTGTATGGCTGGAAAATCTTCCACTCTGTGGAACCACTTGCATGACTTCCCTTACACACAGGGATTAAGATCCCACAGGTCCTGATTGTCAGCAAAGTTTGAGTCTTTATTCCTGACAGGCTCGTGATTTCCCAGTTTCACTGGGTCAAGTAAGATGCTGACCAGAGTCACAAGGTGATCCATAGGGTGATCATCCCTTCCTGCACTACAGTCTTTGCTACACTGTGGTTGCAAAGTGGTCTATAAAGAGAAACATTTGCAATGAAGCTTGATTGAAAAGTCTGGAAGTAGTTTACAGACACAGATTTGGCATATTCTAATTCAGCACAGAAACCTGGTTCAAGTACTAATTCTCAGAGAAACATCACCCTGCACACTGTCTAAACAGTTAACTGAAGGCCCCTTGTCCCTTAGAAAACCTTGATTCTGCGTCTGCCAAATGATTGATTACTCTGGTGTTCCCTGTGCTCTCTGACCTGAACTTTCAGCCATGACTTCTAAAATGTTTCCTTACCAGTAGCACTGCAGTCACTTAGAGATACACCCTCATTTTGACCTTCTGCTCACCTACTAGCATACTATGCAAACATGGGGCCACCAGTGTCTTAGGACTGGAATTCTTTAATTGGATGGTGCTCAGGGGTTTGACCCCGTTAAGTTTTGAGATTTGAGCATCTAACTCCTTTAACATCTTATCAAAATCCCTATCCAGTTTCCTGGACATGGTTCATCAACACAGTCACAGATCACAGAATATCCTGAGTGGAAAGGGACCCACAAGGAGCATCAAGTCCAACACTGAAGTGAATGGACCAATGAGGATACATACAATTAGTACTATATTTCAAGAAGAAAAAATGCCCAGTAAATATGGCCCTTTTAAAAAACAATGATGAATGAAAAAATGTAGCTTGGATCAGCCACAACTATGAAAGTTGTGCAACCTGTGGATTGTCTGTCCTTTCTTCTGGCTAGATCAGGAGCTCCTGTGATAGTCCCACGAGAAGCCAAAAAGTGCCTGAGAATAAGAGTCAACAGGTATCAGCAACCATTTCAGTAATGTGGATTATCAGAAAGTATTTTCTGTTCCCTTGAGTGATCATTTGAGATTTTCCTGACATTTGGGCTTCTTGTGGAGGCCCATAGAAGATCACTGGAGCCTCCAAATTGGGGAAAAACTTCAGGCCCTTTTACTGGCCAGAGAGAAAGACATAATTACAGAAGTAATAAGAAAAGAAAGTTATAAAAAATACTTTAAAGTAACCCCCCCCCCCCCCCCCCCCCGCCNTAAAACCCCCCCCCCCCCCCCCCCCAATTTTCTCATATAATAAATCGTTTAGCAGATCAGACAGTGATCCAACAGTTCAGATTCAACAGATTCAACAGAAAGATTCAGATCTTTCTCTTCCCTGACAATTTGTCAGCATGGACCGTGGCCCAACAGGCAGACCTACATCATCACACCCAGTCCTATAGCAGGCTGGAAAAGAGCAAACTCTGCTCCAAAATGTCCTTCATGGTACTTGGGCTTGAGCACGTAAGCCCAGTTTGTTAAGCCAGAGTCAGTGGTACTGACTGGAGCTACTGAATGGTGCTACTGGTTTGGAGCTGGCTCACAGCTGGCCAGCTGGGAACAGAATCATCTTATGGCTGGGTTCAAAAGAGCAAGTGGAAATCTTACTTGAACCCTTCCAGCACTGAGAGGTGTGGAAGGCTGTGATGGATCCGTACTCTTGCAGGATAGGGTCTTTGAATTCAGAAAAGTTTCTGTGGATTTCAGTGAAGTCCAGTATGATCCCCAAGAGGTCCAGAAGACAGCAGAGGAAGTTATTCCCTTAGAGCACTGAAAGGTATTAGGGAGGTCCAACAGATATTAACAGTACTCCTTGTTTCTTTAATAGTAAGTGTTGGACATTTTTATCAAGAAGCATTCTGTATCTGCAGTCTGACTTAGATTTACATTTTTCACCATAAGTATCTCTGGTGCATGAGTTTTTAGCTGGCATGTGTGTCTAAGTGGTGAAATTATCTCACAGCTCACAGCAGTAATTTAGGCAGGGTTACAAATTATGCTCCATCCTTTGAAATGATGGGTAGAACAAAACAAAGAAAACATAATAGAGTTTAGACTGCTGGCTGATTTTGACGCCCTGACTCTTATGAATATGTGACCACCCATGTCTGTGAGGGCACGGCAGATGTTCCAGAAATGGTACCTGTGGTACAAAAGCACCTTCACAGGATTTGATGAGTGTCTTGTTCTGCAAGGGTTGTCGTGACAGAGGAGATCACTGAGCAAGAGAGCCTGCTTACAGAGAAAAGCCTATATTCTACACTGCACTGCTTTTTCTTGTTCCTGGTTGAACACTGTCCGCTGCTAAATTCTGCCCTTTAAATGTTCAATAAAAGGAGAAAAAAACCACCCCTAACATTCTTGTTGTGGAACTAAATCATACTGTTGCTAAAGAAGATATATTGTTGTCCTACTGCATGGAGGCAAATCTTTTATTGCTTTTCTTGTTTTCTGACCCTGCTTCTCTCTTTCTTTTCCATTTTTCACTTTTTTTTGCCTATTTCTTTATCTTGAGTAAATGAATATTCCAATTTGCTGTGAACCAGCTAAACTCCAAACAAATTTGGATAAAGCCCAGTGTTAATTTCAGGTACAGGTTTTCCCTTTTGATCTTCTCCACAGGAATATTTACAAAGAAAAGGAGAAGGAAGATATTATTCACCAGTTCTTTTTTAGATGATGCAGGTCGCTGCTAAAATTAAAGGCTGAATGTGATGTGGATTTTCCCACATTTCTCAAACTTTCACAAGCAGCTACCTAGCAAATAGCTGTTCTAACATCAGTGAGAGGGGGTATTGCTATTCTTTTTGCACATTTGATAAAAATAATGGCATGTTTATGCCACCACTATATAAAATTTATTATATACCAACAAAATGAATTTAAGAACCCAGGAATTTACTTTGGAAGCTAGGACTTAGTTTTCAAATCACCTTTTTTTTTTTTTGACATACAGTTTTTGATTTTCATCCCATTTTTCACCAGTTTGGCAAAAGTTTCTCACTGCATTCTTTGCATGCTGTCTCATATGTGACACCCCCTCCCTTCCCCCAAATACCACAACTCTGTAGCACTTGTTTGAAGCCACAGCTTGCTGCAGAGGTTTGTAGACCCCTGGACCACCTGCTCTGGCTCCTTGTCTTTCCTTGTCTGACTGAGCCTAGTCAGACTCAGCTGCACTTATGGAACTTGAAGCTGGCATGTGCTCTCTGAGCATGTTAGCTGACTTAAAAGACCCCCTTCCTTGGTGGTGGCACAATGAAAGATGTGTTGAGGAACATCTCTCTGAGGGTACTAAAACCCCTCTAAGCATGTTCCTCACTGAGAAAATTTTTAGTAGCTCCATGTGCAATTTACTCTGGATGGTAAAAGGGAGTAGGTAATACTGTGTGTGTGGCAACAGGGGAAGATCCTGCACTCAAATGAGCAGAGTGAAAAATCAGCTGGAAGGTTATTGCAGATACATCCTGGAAGTGGAGATTCCTGCTCTGGACCAGACTGTGTTTGGAAGAACACCCCCACTTCCACTTCCAGTCTTGAATGAAGTAGATTTTAAGAAGGCAGCTGAAAAGCAGTCAAAATTGAAAGAATACTGGAGGAGAAATACTGTTTTGAGCTTCTGTGCCACTTCCAGTTCAGCAGAGAAGTGAAGGCTGTTTGTTGTCTTTACATTAAAGAAACGGGATGTCATATTGGCAGGTACACAACCCTATGAGCATCTGCTCCCCATCAATGCCCTTTTGTTTTAATGGGCTAAAAAGATCTTTGATAACAGCTGGTGAAAGACCCATTGTCCTGCCACATCCTTTTCCAGGCTTGACCTGTCAAGAGGGTAGAGCTATGCAGCTCTGGGAGCAGAGAGCAGGGTGGAAGAGCCACACATTCCTTCAGAGTACCCTTTCAGTTGCTGGTCTGGGCATGGGGACATTCTCCTCTTGTAATCTGGCATATATTTTATGAGAGTATCTGGAAAGAACATATATGGACCTGGACCTTGCGATGCTTGGTAGCTATGAATGCACAATGAAAGGATACTCTGGCAAGTTCACTGGTTCTGTGCTCAGATTTATTCTTCCCTTTGCCTTTATATCTATTTATTTCAGATTGCTTCACTTCCCTTTCACCACTTCTCGACTTCTTTTTTGTATTACTGCTCACTTGTCAACCCAGTTTGTGTCTTTTTAACCTTGTATAACTTGTTATCAGTTATTTGTGATCTTTCTCCTTTCACGGGCCTCATCTCTGCTTTTCTTTCCCAGTGGTTTTCATGGTTTTTATGTGTTGGGTTTTCCATCCACATGAACAAGAGGAAGTGAGAAGTACCTGACATACATACGGAGATACAAGATTATGGCAAGCTGGGACAAAAGAAAGTGGGCTCATGGAGGAAAAAAAAAAGTGCTTGCTAAAGAGGAGGCTGGATGTAGGAATTTCCTATACCAGAGGAAAGGCAGGTCTTGATGAGAACAATAAAAAGGAGGAAGGAAATGGTTGTTTGGGTGAGTAGGAGAATTGGCCGTGGCTGTGGATGAAAGGAGAAGCTAAGCCAGGCTCTGTGCCATTAGCAGAGCTATCAGCCTGGGATCTGGAGGCCTCCAGGAGAGGCAGAAGCAAGTCTCAAAGCCAGAAAGGAAGGCCAGGCAGGAAAACCTCACAACTAAAGGCATAGCAGCATTTAAAACAAAGAGATATTGATCAGGGATTTCTTAGACATGGAACAGAGAGGATGGTGAACCTCCTCAAAATTACAGCTTGTAAATGACATTGAATATTTTCATGCATTTATGCATGTGAGCTCTCATTTTGAATCACCTGCACTCTGATTCATTAGGCTCATAGCTCATTAAATAGCAATGTGGTATATCCAATCCTGGATTTTAAACAGCTTTTAAAATCTTAAAATTTAATTAATGCAAAGACAGAAAACCAGGAAAATATAAATGGTGCTCAGCTACCAGATGACAATTGGCTGTACTAGCTTTCAAAAATCAATATAAAAGTCCAAAATAGAGAAAAACTGCCTCACAAAAGGGCTTTACCTTCTTCCAGGACAGTGTGAGAAGGGATAATCATGCTTTTCTCCCAGGAAAGAACAAATTCAGATGATCGATCTACTCCTGTAATTCCCAGAATGACACAGAACATCAATGCCAAGCCTGACAATATGCTGCTGAATGAGTGGTACCAGAGAGAAAGTGACTGATAGAAGACAGCATGGCCGGGATAAACAAACAGATGCTGTCAGCCAAATGCTGAACACTGCAAATATACCACAGCAGATGCCCTGATTAAATAAAATGTGAAATCACAACATTTGTCTGAGTGGTTGGAAAAAATCAACATGCTCTCATGGTCAGAGATTCATTGATTTTTCATGAGAATTAAAAATAACTAAAGCTCATTCAAAGAGTCGTTTTTCAAAAGTAGGAATTTTCTGTCTTGCTTCCAAGTGGATATTATTAGCAGCCTTCTCTCCAAGATAGCTTGCATGTCATTGAGAGTAGAACTGTCTCTGAATCTAGTTTTATCAAGGAAGAGAATTCTAAACTCCTGGTAATCATCTTCTCCACCACCCTCATCTGCCTTAATAGATGCTGCTTCAAGGGCTCTTCTCATCTGCTCACTCAGCCCACCTCTCAACTCACCCTTCCACACAGGACAGGCTGTGAAAATGCACAACCTGCCTTTGTCAGCAAAGGCAGTAAAGTCAAATCAGTAAAGTCAGTGCAAAAATCTCCAAATACTCTCTGGCAGGGTTAATACCTGTTGAGAAGCATTAATACCAACATCTTTATGCCAGAGCTGTCCAGCTCCTCCAGCATCACCAGGCAGCCATGCTGCTCTTTGCAACAGTGTGAGGCCCATGGCAGCTCAGACACTGCAGCTCTGAAATGATCTGGAGGTTAAACAGAGCTGTGCTGGGTGTGCCTACCCCTGGCTTATACTTCAGAAAATGAAGGAATTCCAAGCAGAATTTTTACAATAAATACCATACAAACTCAAGTTCTCTGCATGATATTCCGTGATTTCTTAAAGGCACAAAAAAGACAAGCAAACCAAAAAAATGTATTGAAGTTCTTGAGCAAAACACAGGGAAGATATTTAGCCAGAACAGTATGCTTATGGTTCATCTCAGATTTCTCTGAGATCTGGCCCAGGACTGTGCAACATCCCAAAGTATCATCATTATGGTCTGGAGAAAAAAGAAGTATTGCTCAGAGAATTTCAGCCCGGAGTGGCAGATTGTGAAGGAGAGGAGGAGACAGAAAAGCCCTGATGCCAGCAGAATAACTTCCTTTCTTAAACAGCCCAGGGGCCTTGCTGGTTTAAGG
This sequence comes from Promerops cafer, assembly GCA_013398275.1. Taxonomy (NCBI): domain Eukaryota; kingdom Metazoa; phylum Chordata; class Aves; order Passeriformes; family Nectariniidae; genus Promerops; species Promerops cafer. The sequence goes on from VZSE01013631.1 coordinate 1,592,079, forward strand.
GACATTGGTAAAAGCTCACAAAGAAAAGATGAATGAGCAAGGTAAAATAGAATAGAAATATATGATCCTTGGGTGTTTCACCCATTTGTTCTCTGAGCCGTGCTTTTTGGTAAAAGAAATGTTTTTCACATGGAGGGTATGCATGCTGCTGGAAGCATTTGTGACAGATTGGCTTTGAAGAAAGAGGGTTGTTGTCAGGCTAATACAACCAGAAAGAGTAGTGAGAGCACAAAGATGCCATCTAGGAGAACTTGGTCTTGAGCACCAGACCTGTTCATCCAGGGAGACAGATCATAGTGGCAGAAGCTGTTCAGGACACAGCTTCCTGAAAGCAAGCAGTTCATTGCTGCCATGGGATAAGATCAGGCCTACCATAACAGCAGTCAGGCCTTATTTAACCTCTGCTCCTGCTACTCAAAAGGCTTAACAATTTTAGATGCTAGTTGAAGACAAAAAGAAACAGGGGAGTTCCTCTTCCAGCAGAGAAAACTAAACAAGGTAGAAGACTGAACCAATTAATATAAGCTAAATTATAGCTTTCCCAAAAGCCTCTATTTTTCCATTTGTGCACAGCAGCAGAAGGACACCTGCAAACCAGAGAAGACACTCTCTATTTCTGATTGCTGCTATAACCACTGTATTAGGCATTTTTCTACAGTTACTTTACTTACACATAGGCTCAGTCTGCTTTTGGGAAGGGCAAGTGAACCTGGACAAAAATATGCAGTTTGACACTGATACCTGCACCCCCATAGGTTTTCCCCTGCCTAATAAATACAGATACAAGTGTGCTGATAAGGACTGTTGAAGTGTTGGCTTGAGGTTTTTTTTTCTGGAAAGAAAAAAGAAGTTAAACTGAAGCACTTGCTTTTAAATGAGAGAATTTTGAAAAGAAATTAAAGGAAAAAAATCTCCCATGTTTTTCCTGACACCACTAAGTTTCTAGCAATGTTTCTGGTTAGGAGCAACTGAGTGACCTTGGGAAAACCTTGCTGGAGTTTCTGACATTCTAGTTTTCATATTTTGTCTTCTGCAGTTGCCAGGGTGGTTGGAATACGAAAGAAGAATCATTGAAAAACCTGTGACTGGTGTTCAAAGGGCTTAGAGCAAGCCCTGAAACTCTCGAGGCAGATGGTGATTAAAAAAAAAAAAAAAGTAAGCTGGGCTGATGCTAGAAGTGTGTTTCCATGGGAACAGGGAGGTATGGATGCTGCCTCATACTTGACCAAATGAGAAGCTGGTTCAGGATTAGGATTAGAAAAGAAGTGGCCAGATTCCTACTGCCAGTCAGAGTGTCTTTTACACTCCTAAATACATAATAGGGCTCTTTAAAGACTGCACTAACTCTATATCCGTGTGGTGCTGGGACGATTTAATAAATTTTAAAAATTGTGTGTGCTTGACTGTAAGCGTATAAACAGAAGTGTATATCAGAGCACATTTTCTTAAATGATCCATGAAAATTGACTGCATAAATGGGAAATGAATGTCCACCCCTCACTTCTAGACAAGGTCTAGGGTGGTGGTCTTTGTCTTGAATGCTACTCTGTGTGGTATGATGCTTGCCACAGCTCAATCCAGCTCTTCTAGTTCTCCAAGAGGTGATGTTGAGATCACCAGACAGGAAAATCATGCATTTGATATTGCACAGTAATAGAAAAAAAGAGGTCGGATAATTATTTTAAATTGCTAGTCTTTCACTGCCCCAGGAGAATGAATCTAATTGTTGTCTGATAAACATCAATGTTATTTAAATATTACAAGAATCAGAAAATAGATTGTTAGCATAAGTATTTCAAAGTACACTTATTATTTATGTTTAAATATTTGAGATTAGATTACCCATTCATCTAGTTTTTGTCCAGTTGCAGTTCTCAGAAAAATTCTTATAAATCTTATATCCTGTTTTTAGGCCCTTTGTTACTCCAGCATATTTGAAGCAATAAACAAAGAGCAAAAAAAAGGTAGCGAACAATAAAGACAAATTCCTAGAATGGAAACAGAGTTAAATATATGCACTTTTGTGGTATATTTATATTTTAAGAGTTGGTAATTTTTGTTGACAATCAAAATAAACAAGATTCAAAATCCCAGCAACTGAGAGGAAATAAGGCCCAAACTAAGGGCATGTTGAAAAGTAGATCCTACAGTTTGCTTCTTGTCAAGACTTGTTGACACCTATCACAAGCTGAAGAAGTGGCCAGTTGTGACCCCTTTCAAAAAAACCTTAGTAGGGGTTCAGGTTCGCACACCTGCATTTCCATCACACAGATACCTTTCTATGCTTGCATAAACACAAGCAAGTAAATTTGGGTCACCTTTTGAACACTCATGAAAGAAGATTTTTAGGATTTGTCTTTTAAAAGGCCTGGTGAAAAAAAATTTCCTTCTGTTTCTAGAAACTTCTATGCTTAACCTTAGGCTAAAAAGCATCTGCTTGATCTAGGACTACTCACACTGTGTAAGTTAGGCATGCAAGTCTCTGCAGGACAGAGTTGGATTTCTTCCTCTGTGTAAAGAGGAAAATGGGAATTATTTACCCATGGTATATATTTTTAAGCACACCTTGATGCCTGCTCTTCTTTTCAAGGAAGACTAACGCAGTCCAGCCCTGTGCTGACCCTCACGCGTTTTCGCAAGGCCAGTGTCGCCCCTCAGCAGCCCGAGGAGATGTTCCGCAGAGCCGTCAGAGGCACCTGCCGTGCTCCGCTCCTGGTGCAGAAGCCCCCGGCCCTCAGGCAGGTGGGTGAGGGACGGCCGAGGAGCAGCGCGCTTTCCCGCCGCGGGCAGGGAGCTTCTCGGCTGCTCCGCGTAGCAACATCGATTAATGAGGTGTTTAAGGCAGCAGCCGCAAACAGCAATTCACCGTCTGCGGCTCGGTGCCCTCCGAGAGCTGAGGGTGGGGGACTGGCTGCCCCCCAAAGGAGAGGGAGCCTTGCCATCGAGTCCCCCCCTCCCCGGGAGCAGCGGGGTGAGGGGAGCGGCTCTTCCCCAGGCAGGGAGTGCCTTGCCATCACCGTCCCCGTCCCCCACGCGGGGTGCCCGAGTCCCCCGCCCACCCTCCCCCGCGGTCGCAGCGCCGCCCGCGATGCGATGCTCGAGGCGGGGAGGCGGCGGCGCGGGCATTTGCATGGGCTGAAGGCAAAGCGGCTTCGCCCGTCTGTTTTATTTTTA